>JAJEKV010000245.1:0-568514 GCA_021234155.1 Isoetes taiwanensis | reverse complement strand
AAGATACTAAGATGTTACGGTTATGCAGAAGATGCAGCCTAATCAGGTTATAAGGCGATGTTTTTAGTCTTAGTTGGCATTGTATAAAAATCCTGCTTCTGACTTTTAAAGTATATTGCAATATATTGCAAGAAAACCAGAGCTGAATATTGGGGGTACATGGGAGCTTTGAAATGGTGTACATGGGAGCTTAAGAGCAGATGTCATATAATATGAAAATGAAATTTTGCTTGTGCTTGTGGTAGATCAAGCTGAGGCTTGTGAGGTTCAATCCCGCCTCCACATGGATCATATCCGAAGGCAGTTGAACCTCAACGAACATACCATGTTCAGTTTGATGCAAAGCTGCATTATTTACCAAATAGGTCTTTAAAGTGATTCTGTTCAGGGATCACCTTCAATAGGTGTGGCATAAGGTGGCTAGGGATTCCAATGTTCGCTGTAAAAACACGTAACCTCTTGAGACAAATTACGAAACAAAAATGCGCAGGACATAAAGAAACGTAAAAACCAGGTGCCAAGCATTCTGCCCTGAGTTCCAATTAAAGCTTGACACGTGGCTGCTATTCTGCCCTGAATTCCAATCAAAGCTTGAAACGTGGCTAGTATTCAATCCCGGAATGTGGTGTATTACATTTAGGGCCAGATTCCATTATCGACAACGGCACTTGGGAGCAAAATCTCAATTGCGGCTTCCTTCTGTGACCTAAGATAGGCGATGATTCCACTCACGGCAGCGACAATTAGTTCAAGAATTTAAAAAAATCAAACTTGGCGAAAATCTACGCATTTGCTCTATACTTGGCAGGAATCTAGCCCACGGCGATTATCATAATCTGAAAGTTATGGCATTGCTCCCCTGATAGTTAACTGAAAGTTATGGCATTGCTCC
The DNA here is from genome assembly GCA_021234155.1 of Isoetes taiwanensis. Lineage (NCBI taxonomy): Eukaryota > Viridiplantae > Streptophyta > Lycopodiopsida > Isoetales > Isoetaceae > Isoetes > Isoetes taiwanensis. The sequence goes on along the minus strand of JAJEKV010000245.1, from coordinate 567,622 downwards.
CCTGATAGTTAACTGAGTGTTTGAGATGCCATCAAAGGATTGGTGTTCAGTTAATTGACATGCACATAACTGTGCCAATGGATGCTCAGCCTTAGTTATTTACTTCAAATTCAAATATTTATCCACCAAATTGTTCCACGTAAAAAAAATCAGTTATTTACTCCAGTCCAGATTATTCACTTTTACTCCACAAAATATTATTATTGTTTTGAAGCTTTCACAGATCCATAGCAAATACCATTATGTTGTATCAGACAAAGTTCATACTAAATCTTAGGATGGACATGAAAAACACAATTGTTATTCACTTGTTCTTTACGTCAGCCGAGGAGGAACTTTTTCAATGAATCCCAATGAAAATTGAGGAACTCATCAGCTGCCCGCATTATATCCATATCCTTCTTATTAGCTTTAATGAGCAGCACCTATACTTCCTTGAGTAGATCCCATAAAAGCATGATTTCATTAATTGGATAAAATAACGCAATTTTGAGAATTTTGAGCACACCTTATTTGCTCAAGCACGAATACTTTCACCTAGTACTCGACCCCAACAAACATGAGGTAATTAACATACACATATACATACAAATTTTGTGTTTATACTTATGCGTGTACATGACACTTTCGTATAAGCTCAATAATGGCCCTACATTTATGCGTAATAATTCACATCAATAATTTTACTTCACTATAAAAGCGGCTTCCGCGGGGGTAGAGGCCATTCATCTTCCATGGCTTCCTCGATGCCTGCGTCGAAGCACATCCGCTCTTCCAAGTGTTACTTGAGCTACAACGATGCGGGCGAATCGCTTAGAAATAGCGTTAAGCTTGATCCATGGCTCTTATCTAAAGTGATGGACACCGCTGGTGCTTGCGGGAAGCTCACTTTCGGCGTTAAAGTCCATATTCTTGGCTTCACGATCGGGGAGATCTATGAGTGAATGGCATCCACGAGCTTTGATGTTGATGGCGAGTGAATCTGCACACCGCTAATAATGTAATAATGACATGGGTACCTAATAACTAAGTAAGGATCTAATAGCATTACGATTAAGGATGTAATATCAATGTGCCTTAACGAGTATATTGTAACGATGTGCTATCCCACCTCCACTTATTACGCGCAGGCGGTCATTGAATTCAATCATAGCTAAATTAAATCAAGCAAACATGTTTTGAAACATACGATATTAGTGCGCATACATATATCCATACGAAAAGATGTATTATACTTGTATTTATACAACGGTCTTATACCACGAGCAATAATGGCGAAAGTCTACCCCAATAATTCACCTCAATAATTCTACCTCACTATAAAAAGCTTATCACTTCGGGGCTAAAGTTCATTCCTCTCCCATGGATTATTTGCCTTCATCAATTCACCACATCGAGGCGATCAAGTGCTCAATGAGCCACTCTGATCTTGTTGGTTGCCTAGACAGGCATCTTCTTCTTGATCCCTACCTGCGAAGAAAAGCTTTGGGCGCTGAGATTCGTTGCCTGCGTCAATTAGTGTAATGATCCATCGATTTGGCTTCTGACCGAATGAGCTATGAGATATCGGGGATCACTACTACGGATCCACGAAGATGAATGAATCACCTGTTTAGCATTGTATAGTGTAAGAGCTCTTGTGTTGAGATGGAAAACGCAGAGCGTAACAAATAATAACTAGTCTATTGTAACTTTCATGTTATGAATGATATAGTAATTATGTAAAAGAGCATTGCATACCTCAAGAGTTCTCATCATCATCGTCCTTAGCTTCTTTAGCCACTAATTCTTGCAATCGAGCCCGAACACTCTTTGGGGATCACCACCCGACAATGGCACTGGTCTCTCTGGCCCAACCATAGTCTATTGTTTTCAAAGGTTGGTAGCGTGGCGGGTCATTAGGATTGGGTCTCCAATTCTTGCTCCAGCAATCCCTATCTTGCATTGCATATGAGGTTCCCTTTACGGCAATAGGTTCAAACCAAGAGACAAACACCTCTTAAGTAATGTGGGAGATTAGGGTCCTCTATTGGGTCCTCTTCGGCCAAAACCCATCCATGTCGGGCGGTTATCATGTGGTCTGATTAGCAAGAGCATTCCCTTCTTGACATCTTGGTAGGGTCGAATATTTCAACCGGGGTTCTTGGGTCTGCAGAAAGGCCCAACGTAATGAGATGCTTCAATGTGCTCATCCACAAACACTCTTTCGGGTTCTTCCAATGCACTTTGCACGGTCTTTGGGCGAGAAAATCTGAATGAGAGCTCTCTGGGCTGCACGTCACCAAGCACTTCGCAACAAAGGTGGACCAGATAGTCAATAACTTCATTCATATATGTGTTGGACCATGACTTATCGCCCGGCTCTAGAAATAGCTGCCCGGTTGCATCATGTACTTGGCAATAGAAGCTCTTAATGCACCTATATCTTTCAAGCTCCCATATGGGCTGCGGGACCTTAGGTGACCCTCTCGAATCATAGGTAAACCTTGGGCATCCTCCTTCCACATTAGGATTCCCTTTTCAGGGAGCCACTCCCTATGCCCCGGCCTCATCTTGTAGAACATTAGTGGCCATCCATCCTTCATGCAAAACTTGAAGAGTAGAGGTTCCAAGTGACCACATAAACGGTCCTTCTTATCGGGGATAAAACCTTTCCACGAATTCCTTCCAATCGGGAACCTCTGTCACAAGGTAAAGGCGAAGGAGCCTTTGAACTACACTTGCTGAAGAGTTGCATAAGCTCCCGAATAGTCAATGCATCCGATCTTCTCATTAGAGTAGAGTAGTTTCCAAATAGGGCATCTATGTCATCGTGGGTGTGTCCAACCATCATGAATCCCACCGCACTTGATCAAATACACCTAACCAAACCAAGTATGACAAGTAAGAGAAAAGATATCTATTCTTATTCGGCCGAGCAATTATCTAGCTGCAAGTAAAGCCTCCTAGGCAACTTGTTTGCTACCATGGGGCCTTTGATAGGAGGCATAAAATCATTTCTCTTGCCATTCATCATTTTTGTCCCGAGGTTATCGTGTTTAAAATTGCTTTTTTTGCTTTCGGGACGTCATCATCTCTCTCAAATGGCCCCAATTATCCTCAGTTTTATTCTCCAATGTCTTCAAGGTATGATTCAAGGATCCCACATGAAAATTAGAATCATCGGGCCGGAGGTCCAAAGGAGAAGTGGCCCAAGGCACCTATACCATGGCGTGCATGAGAGCACACTGAACAACGACCTTCGGTGTTCACCCCTCCATACGCATTTTTGCTAGCTTCTCTAGGCGAGGGACCATGGTCTTATTCTGATCCATCTTATCATGTATAATGGTTAAAAGCGTGCTCGGGGAGATCTATCGCGACAAAGCTCTCCAGGACCGCGATAAAGGCTCTGCAGAAATCTGGCGTCATATCGCGATTTCCTCTCTATTGCAAGTACCCTTCTTTTCGTTTGGATCTCGTCTTAGCAAGCTTTTCCTTTATGACAATACGAGGTGTTACACTTGGAAAATGCTATCCTCTTAGCTATTGATACCTCTGAATGATTCTCTTTCCAGCGCATGAAATGACGAAAGGAGAAATATGCTTGCCCTGTCATCTCATAACGGAAATATCTACTTCTTGGTGTATATCCTTCTTAGTCAAGACAGAAGGTAGCCTCTTAATATTTTGTCTGCTACCCTCGCTCGTAATTTTCGAGCGGTGTGGCATCGTCTCTGCGTTTTCATCTATGAACATAGATAGCACAGCATTGCCAGCCAAAGTATGAGACCTTGGCTTCTTAGACCCAGTATTTCCGTGCTCAGCAATTCTGTGGCCATCATTGAAGAGCTTCTTCCACTTGTAAAAAGTGGAAATGGGAATGCCATAGGCTTTATGCCATGCTTTCACGCACACCTGTTTGTTATTCAATATCAGTTTGCGGACTACACCATTTTCCGAGCAAAGATCTAGCATGTTATATGCAAAAGTTGTGCGCTCCGAGGACTTCATGTTCCAGTAAAAGGTTCTCATGCAAGCTATCTCCTGGGATGTAAAATTTGCACAACATCGTTTCATGCAGCACAGTGATGACCTGAAGTCTAGAATAGCCTCAGCACTAGTTTTTCTTTCACATTTACTCTGTGCTGGGCGTGTTCTGGGTCTCCGATTGACCATGCTGTAAGGTCTCTTTTTGGTGATGCCAATTTCGGGTCTAATGGAGTAAGGTTCATTCTCCACATCCTTCTCCTTCACCGCAACCACAAGAGTAGAAACTGGAATGTTATCAACGAGCACGAGGGCTATGGGCCATCTCACAAGGTCATGCAGTTGGGGCATTTCGCACACACTGGCGGCAAATGATAGAGATCTTTTTTTTGCATTGGAAAAATGTTCATGATAGTAGTCACTATCGAGCCTTCCCCTAACTTCACGCCGACCACGAGATGGTTTGGATCGGCAAAAACGATAACACCATAGGCATAAGCCATGTAGCAAAGATTCATGCATGAGTGTGCACGCCTTCTCAACTAACTCATCTCTAGAAAGCCCTTGCACATGATTCGTCTCATTCTTGGCTAACCCCTCATTCCCTCGTCTCCGCCAGTCTATGTCGTTTTATCTCGACACGGTGGGGTGCATGCTTCCTCATCTCTATCAAGTTGAGCAAACAATGTCCTTCTTGTACCACAACACAAAAGTCCCCACAGACTTCACCCATTTTTTCTATTTCCATTTCGGAATTGGTAGCGTAATCGTCCATCGGGAACATTCACAATTGAAGCGACAACCATACCCTCCGGGACGGTCGAATTGTGATGGCGCCGAAATTGTGGACTCTTCATTACGCCACCTTTTTCCCCGGCCATCTGGTGAATTACATCAGCCATCCTGCAAACAAGAGGTCGTGAATAGCGCGGCCACGATCCTCGTAAGCAGAAAGCACTGTGATCACAAACCACTACAAAAAATAGGAACTGAAAAATAAAAAATGCTCGGGACTATCGCCACCGCGATCTTATCGAGCATGGGTAAGAACGCTGGTCGCACTTTTTGCAAGCATTCACACTAGCTGTTTTCGATAAGAACTTCGTGCAAATCACATTTCGAGGCTAGCTAGTGGTTTCAACTCAAAGTTGTCGATAGGCGGGAGTTCATTGGTCAATAGCAAGTGTAGATCGTTGAAGGTATCGCGACCGCGATCTCGTGGAGCACCAAAGTTATACTGACTGACTTACAGAATAAAGCATTACTCATACCTCAACGAATAACGGTGGCGTCAACGTCAACTTGTAGCCGGTGGCGTCAACGTCAACTTGTAGCCGGTGGCGTCAACGTCAACTTGTACCCGTCAGAAGCTGCAGTGTCATAAAAACAGTGTTTAGTTTCATCCACATGGAGAAAGAAAGCATATACCAGAAACACGTTTACATTGTATAATAAACACACCAGAGTGCACAGTTTTGCTTAGAACATCTATTTTTACATAGTTGCAACAAAGTATCAGGAGGTATCTTATCAATCCATGCAATACATAGTGATGTTAGTGCAGAGACTCGGAGGTTGTAGTTATAATTAAAATTCAAGGCAACATAGGCGTTGAGTTCACTTGATGAGGGATATGCATCGAATAGGCCTTTTACCTGCCAAACCCCGAATTGATGCGGTTGCAGAATTCAATGTGTAGTGGCGGATTGCAAGCGGATTATCGGCCCCCTCGTCGGCGCCTTCAATGGATGCGAATTCTGCACAGAAATTCCCTCGCCCGAACTTGGCCCGCCTTTAGGCGCTCCAAATCGAAGATCTTGCAAAACAATGAAATTTGAATTGGCTTTTCCCGCTTTCTGAATTGGTTTGTTCTCGATTTCAAATTCTCTGATCATCGGTCCGTCCCAGAAACCGGATTTTTTGGGGCATTTATGGTCGCATAATGTGTCAGTCCAAATTACGCCCGAATTTGAACGCTGACGTCCAAGTGGATAAGGACCTTTCCTACGGATTACTTGCTTTTTCGGACGGGTATATTTAGCGATCCGCATTTATGTCGGGGAATAAATACGCCGGCCGCGCCGGTAATTATTATCATCGCCGTCGACGACGCCATTATGGCGGCACGCGTTTTTCACAGCGCAATTATGAGGGGGGCAATTAATTTCATGCGGCGCGTTCTATAAATTGAAACTTCAAACCTTTAAAACAAATTTCGACTCAGCGATTTCGTTCAAATTTTAGCGCCCTTAAGCCCCTCCGGCGCCTTCTCGAGCCACTCCAAAAAAGACTCAGATTTCGAACTCAAATACCAAGCGATCCCATGGCACCTAAGGACTCCCTCAAAGAAGGTATTTTCTAACATTTCAGCTCGGCAAGATCGCTGGCCAGCGATCTTGCCTACTCGAGCTTCTATTGTTTTCATAAGTATAGCCGCCAAAAAGATCGCGTCAGCGGTCTTGCTTGATAGGTTTTGTAATTTCTAGACAACGTTCTTCATAAGTGTAGATGCTCAACAAGATCAGCGGCAGCGGTCTTGCTTGATAGGTTTTGTAATTTCTAGACAAATGTCTTCATAAGTGTAGCCGCTCAACAAGATCGCTGACCGATGTCCGGCCGAAATATAGATTTTTCTTTCTTTATATGTTTCATGAGTACTAGTGTAGTATCGCCATTAGGTTCGCGACAGCGATGTTTTCTTGCCGTGGCTTAAGTGCTACACAAACGCCGGCCGCTTATAGTGTGGAGTTCTATTTTAGCCGCTTTCGGCAGATCGCTGGTCCGTTTTTCTCAAATAGTTTCTACCTTTTCCTTGCACCACATTATGCAGCCTACCGGGCACTCACCACGCTTTTGTTTACAAAGACTTGCTCTCTTCCGAGGACCGATGTCGAGCCACCAGATATAACCCTTCCAATGAAAGGAAATGGTGTATTGAGATTGCACACGTGCTATACCGCGACATTATTAAGGTGACCGCAGAAAAGGACCTGTGGCTCGTTTTTCGCGACCGAAAAAAGCCGAGGGCGTTGAACAAGTTGGCATAGTGGTGGCAATGTGGGAAGGCACGAAGAACAATGTGCAAGATGCTATCATATGCAGCATTGAGGACACACAAGCATTGCGGTTTAAAGGTACATTTTGAAATGGCGCAATTATGACCCGCCTATGATGACAAACCAACAAAATGAACAAGCCAACCATGGCTGTGGAAAACGCCCCCATCGCCGGCTAAGGGTTATGGCTGGTTGTTGCCATCCTATGAATCTCTCTCTTTGTCGGTATAAAGGGAAACAGAGACATATTGCTTTCGGGTTCTCGATGCGTAAATGGTTTGTCTACTGACAAGAAGCCTCCGAAGCCTTGCCTTGAAAGCGGGACGAGAAGATGCCCCTCCGGTATTGTTAACCCTACTCTTCCTATTGCTATGAAGGCCCCTGATAGCACTACATCCGGTGGATTTATTCCAAAAAGTTCCCTCCTTTGAGAATTAGCCTCGTGAATCGACACCCATCAAGATAGCCCGCCCGCTAGTTCACAAACCCCCCCCCCCTCATTCGGATGCTTCCTCTAGACTAGCATTGCCATGGCACCACGCGCCCTGCCATTCCGGTCGAGTTGAAGTTCAATCCCGAAGAGGAACAAGATGGCGAGAGCAAACCACTTTCGAAGCTTGAACAGTTCAAAAGGTTCTACCCTTAGGGGTTAATTGGTTTACAAAGATTTCTATTTTTGATTGTGAACCTGCACCAGCAAACTTGACACCTACGAATGCGGTCAAATGACCATGTTCAAACTCCGGTTAAAAGCTTCAAGACATACCCGGCATGAGGTCCTCACCCCCCGCCGACGCCGTTCGTTTGACCCTATTACCGTAACTAATTCTTTATCTTTTGGACACTCGTTATGTAGATTTGACTGGACGACGGTTGTCTATCTTTCGTGAAGAGGGTGACATGGAGCAATCCAGAAGATTTGAAGGGCAAGAAATTTTATATTATTTCGCAACCACGATTTGCTTTTTACAACTCCTTTGTTCTATTGTCACGAAGTTCGAAAGCAAAGAACGAATTTGCCAAAGTATATGCTAGAAGACGCATCGAGGGTGCTCAACGGAAATCTTACGGATAAGGAATATATAGAGTTGAATATTCAATGCAACGGTAATTGCAAACACCGTGTACTGAGAGAGCCACCGATTGAAAAACGCAACAACTTCGCCATCGGACAAGGCTTATGGTTGCCCTCCACAAGGACCTATAGGGACAGCTAAAACTTCAGCTTGAAGGTATTTATTTGTTTTCTACTGCCAAGTTCGCGTCCGCGATCTTGATGACCTTGAAATTGCTTCTCGCAGGATTTCCATGAAATTGCAACGACCACCTTGAAAGTGCAGAGCTTAAGGATGAAAAACAATTCATTTTATGGATGAAAAGGTTTTCAAGAAGTTAATGGAAGTTGCCGCCCAGGGTGAGTCAGAACTCTCGATGGCGACCATGGTGAGTTTCCTGGACAAGCCATCCAAAGACTTCTTTAACAAGACCCGCTCCGGTTGCTTCGAGGTATGTCGAATGCAGGTGGTGTCACAAACTCGATGAGATTATAGAAGGCAAGACGATTTAAAGGTGCAACAAAGTTATAGCGGAGATTTGATTGCAAACAACGGGCAACCGACATCGAACCCTCACTTTTATGAGGCGAGAAATTTTTCTTATGCCACAAATTTACCGCAAAAGGATTTCGATAGTCGGGAGGAATTGCTTCGGGCTTTTCCCGATTTGGATCAACAGAGAATAATGGATATATCGATACCGCATACGCAGTACGCCAAGGCTAATTATAACAAGGATCATACACTAGGTAACCTACACCAGTAGCCTTTCGAGCCAATCAGAATATTCTAAAGCCGTAAGAGGCTAGAAAAAGAAAGGAAAAGAAAAATATTGTCATAGCAAAGGATAAAGGATGGCATCCCTACTTCCTCCCAAGTGTCGAGAATGCGACATTGATATTTATTGACATCCGAGGGATGAACAAGGTATGGGATTGCAAGAAATACACAGATCTATTTACAAGGATAGCTACCATGACGATTGCCAAAGTTTATCACTTGGTTATTATCATGCGCCGATTGAATTTGCCAAATTGCTTGTACAAATGTAGCAAATTCAGCAAGGTGGCTACCTATCTTTAGGTTCCTATGAAGAAACGGGATGGGAGAGCAAACGGCGGGAAAGAACATCAAGATTTTATTAGTCATATGTGCATTAACAGGAGTGATGTTCGTAACACATGTGCAACCAGAGTTGAGCTTCACCTATCTCCACACTCAAGCAAGGCTCCTAAGTCAACACCATTGCCTCCAATGCCGCTTAATGTAATGAGGATGCCGACGAAAGATAAAAAAAGAAATATCGACTCTTTTTTACGGGCAAACCAAGATTCAAATGGGCGGCAATGGAAGGAGATCTTGTATTGAAATGCCACTGAAAACCTCCTATGCCTACCATATTGTTGAACAAATTCTTGCCGACCGATGGTTGTGTTCGATTTCTTTTCTACTGGGACGGCTTCGTGTTGCTCTTATGCAAGGCAAAAGAGCGTGGCTTTCAAAGTTCGTAAAGTGTGTCGTTTCCTCGAGGGCGTTCTTTGAAACGCTTGATAAAATGGCCAATCCAAGTGCCGATGGGTTTGAGGAAGAGCCGAAGGAGAGGGTTGAGCCCGATCCACCAACCCGACATCGGTATCACCCAAAACACGTATCTATCAAAGTTGGATTCCATTTTGAAAACCTTGATGCTAAGTCCTACGAAGAGAGAATGCAAGAAACAAAGCGCTTGCTTGAAGAGACTTTAAAAAGGTATAGAAGCCCTAGAGCCCACTTTTCAAAAAAATTGAGTGCACTTAATGAGAAGCTTGATGGGTACATGCCTTTCTTGACAAAGTAACATCGGTTGAATACGTGGGCGAGAACACATGGAAGCGCACCGGCGGATGACATGGAGATTGACCAAGATGAGGTTCTTGGGTCACAGGAGCATCAGTACATTGCAGAAGAAGCGTAAGCTCTCTCATCCACGCTGAATGCTATCGCATCTGAGCTACAAAAAAACGAACTTATAGGCGGGAGCAAAGCAATGGACAATGAAGAATGGGAGCCCGATTCACATCTGCAAATAAGATCGAAAAGGCCATGGGTGTTGTAGTTCCAGAGATCACGGGTTATTCGTGAGATGGACACAACACAAGCTATGGAATTGGGTAGAGAGCATGTCAATCGCATGGCCAATGAAATGGGTGTGATACGATGAAGTATCTCAAACACAATCAGAATAATTATCTCCTTCAATCAAGAATTATGTTGTATATTACTTCCTTCAATGGAAATTTTTGTTTCGAACTTTGGTTTTGTCTTTACCCATATCTTTTACCATATGTTTAATGCTAAAATAATCGCGACCGCGATCCTCCTATGAGTAAATTATATGGCTTTAAATACCGAATTTTGTGTGATATCCTTGCTCCTGGTACCTTCTTTTTAACACAATGCTCTCATATGGTTTTAATAAAAGGCACATTATTTTGTCTCCTTTCAGCTGCAACATCGGCGTTCAAGGCTTCTTGCGAAGTTTTAACACTCCCTCCTACTACGTTATACTCGCGGTGAACCTTTGCATTAGCAGTAAAAACTATATTTCCGAATAAGACCGAAGCCTTTGCAGAATTTGTGCAAAAAAACGCCAACTTTTACTCAATTGGTAGTAGTTTTTGCACTATATGGCTACCCGCTAACCTATTTCATGCTAAACGAGAATTCCAAATTTCTCTAATTAATGAATTCATGCTTATAACCTAAACACTTGCATTTACCTGTAATATTTTCAACTGAATTTAATAAGCAAAAATGTACTAATTAATTTGCTATAAAGTGCAATTACCTCAATAGGTGGCTGAATTGCTTTTGGGTCAACATTATCAGCAGTTAGAGTTGACATTCCAGGTGAATCAATGTGCTGAAGACGGCCAAATTCCTTCAACTCATCCTTGTAGACCTCTTCAAACATTCTTCTAGATCCGTCAGCATTAAAAGGCCTACCAGCAATATCCATTGCAGCTTTCACTTGTAATTCAGCAGTCTTAACGTACCTACAACGAATTGCGAACGCAACTTAAATATCTAATCACTAAAAAATGCAGATAAAATACCTGCTAAATGCCTCGCGGTCTTGTGTCTTGTAACCTTCATACCAACAGATGTAGGCATGCCAGCTCTAGACATTCTAAAGACCAACATAGTTCGACCACTCTTACCACCAAATGTCCCACTCACGCCAATAAGAGCCAACATGTATTTCATCCATTCTGATAGTTTTCTGCCATTGACCCTGTGTTTCACATTATATCAGGCCTGTAAATAAAGATCAGCTATGAGAATAAAACTAGAATATAATAAACAAAAATCAGAACACAACAAACTTACATTTTTGTGAGGATTTACAATAGCCTGCTTGAAAACCCAATTACTTTCCATATCAACCTGTCTGGATAATGCCTTATATATTGTTTGAATGTCAAAACAACATCCTCTTCATAGCAACGAAGCGACATTCGAAAAGACTCTTCCGGATAGCGATCCACACTTACATCGTAAGACAATCTTTCACTATATTCTACAAATTCTCTCCCATTTTCACTAGCCACAATAAATTTTGAAAGTTTGACAAGCTCTAGCTCCTCTTGGCCTCTAATTCCAAATCTAGAAACACAATAATATGAAATGCGCTTCTGCAAACCTTTGGGATGATGAATTTGATGATCTACATCAAGTAGGAAAGCTTGTTCAATGCTAAAACCAACTTCATCGACCTTCTTCATTTTCTTTCAAACTCCTGGCATCATTCTAGATCGATGCATTGCTGCTACATGCCAATCTAGACCTCTTAAGGATAGGGGAATACTTAATGTCGAAAGGAATCAGCTCTATCCTTGTATTAGCCATATAATGATTTCTTTTACGACGCCTAACAATACATCCAAATCTGCAGAACATATCTTGAAGCCTGCATTAGGCAGAAAATAATGAGAGGATAGAACAAAAATTCAGAATATTACCTAGAAAAAACATGTCTATAAGTTGCTTACGATTCAGACGGATAAAAACTGCCATCTAATTTAGCAACCTGAATCATGAATCCAACATCCCGGCTAAATCCTTTGAATCCAAATCCTTAATCTAACATGTTCCTTCATTCATCAAATTGCTCACAATGTTTTTCCCTCAGATTTACTAATTCCACCAGTATTAATCTCCTTCTTCAAATTTTCGCCTATCTCAACAAAAGGAACTCCAGAATAATTTTTAGAATCTGTATGGGAAAGAATTTCATAATGGAAGTTATTGTAAGTGCCATTTTTGCAAGCTGCTTCCACAAACAACGTTATCTGTACATCTCCAAATTTAGCCACTAAAGTTTGCTCGAAATCTTCATCTGCCTTGTGTAGATTTGTAATATCACCTAAAACAGGGCTAGATGCACCTATGCTACAATGCAGGTTGAAACTAGGTACGACAACTATGCCTGCACATCTTCAAGACACATGCACAGCTCTGCTATAACTTATTTCTTAAAAAAAACAAAGCTAGATCTTGAAAATATTTCGTATGCTTATCAAGAACACTGATATCTCCAATGATTCTCTCAAGGGATACTAAAAATAACAAATCTCACGGATCTTTTGCAACTAGAGTAGAGTAGTTTCAAAAACAGCAGCAAGAATCAACATCAATGGTAGCTAGTAATGTAGCTAAACTCAGCACTCTTTCCTAAATCACATCGACAATTATAAAATGACTCCTAGTGCCATCTCCATCGGCCCAGAGCTCTCGCTTTGGTTTGAACGGGAAGAAAAGAATGAATAGAGAGCAAAAAGTCCTTTTGTAGCTAGTACACGCGTCGCTGAATGATTGGTTTTTCCACGTTACAAAAATGTTGCTTACATTCTAGCATGTGAACCATGCCTCCATGCTCCGCACGTTGGCATGGTTTCCATGCCAAAATGTTGCCTAAAACAACATTCTTGTATACCTAAGCTAGTATGCTTACTGTTACCGTTGCCGAATTTGTCAAAAGAGCGAGGAAAGATTAGGTCAAGACTCCTTATATTTAATAATAGAATAGAATCGAATAGAAAATTTTAATATCCACGCGGACAATGATGATGAGCTGCCAATTCATGTGTGAGGAGTATAGGTTTTCCACAGGTTGGATGTTTAATTCGTTTAAGTGGATAATCTCGACAGTTAGGATGGTTTAAGCCTTTATTTTTTAGTTAGATTGAGCTCAGTTGCAACTAATTAAGATTATCTACTCCATTCGAGGGCGCAATATAGAATCGATTGAGACGATGGGTGGGCATCTTAGGATCTCCGCTCGGCATGGTAGTGCTTAAGGTGTGAACATAGATTCTACAAGCTACTACCACTTAAATGACTATCGTGTATGGTCGATTCTTAGAGTCCAGGTTTCAGGCTGGGTCCCATTATGGGAAGGGTGGTTTCTGGTTGTACACAAGTGGACCTTGGACTCCTGTGTGAGAGCTCGCACATCTGCCTCCTCTGCCCATATTGCAAGCCGCTGCTCAAGGATGCCAGCCAACAGTTTTGCAAAGAGAGAGCTGACCATAATAGTACGATAGTTGGCCGGGCATTGAGGGTCCCTTGCCTTGTATATGGGCACAACTCTACTAGTGGTCCACTGCGGAGGGAAGCCTTCTTGCAATGCTTTATTGAATAATGTCGTGAGGACATGCACCAATGGAGGCCCAAAATTTATTTCGTGTTCCTTTGATGCCATCTAAATCTGCTGCCTTCCCATTAGCTAGATGTTGTAGGCCCATGATGACATCCCCTCTGTGATGACCCGAGCCATGCCTATCCTGTGGAGGGATCAGTGTCCGCCCCGAGCCGGTCATAAAGCTGCAAATCTCGTACCCATTGCTCAGGTGATGTTCCCCCTGTGGGTGCGCGCCTTGCTCAAGACCCTTCTCCGTGAATATGTCTTGGGATGTCAGCCATCCAGAGACCAAACATCCGTTGTTGATGCTCCTGCGAGGTATCCGGCTTTCTTGTTCTTGAGGAAGGAGCGGTATTGACTGATGGCCTGTGGGCGGGAGGTGGGATCAATGACTTGCCGGAGTGTGCGTTTGAGCTCCCGACACTCATCATCGAACCATCTGTTGCGGGGGAAGATGGTAGCGCCCGAGGTCTACTTTTAACTTTGAACTTGCTTTTTTCTGACACAAATATATCTAACAGGCCTTCCTAGAGTTCAAATAACTGGTGGTTCTGAAGATATAGCAGAGGTTGAATTGAATGATAACTTTGAAGAGTTTGCCCACTTCAATGCCACCCATGTGCTCCTTACTGTTACTTTGACAAAGGTTCCTTCTTGGTACTTTCACATTTCATTATCATAGAACAGACAACATTTAATGGCTATGTGCTTTGTGCACATTGGAAAGTATTATATTGTGGATGCAACTGCTGAAGAAGAGTCACAAATGCCTTAAGCACTTTCAGTATCTGTGAATACAAAAGGCATGATATGTGGCCTCACCAAACAGAACTGGCTTGGATACCATTGTAGTTTCTGCCATGATTAGAGTTGAGCCACGGACTTCTAGCACAGGTTGACAGCGGAATTGTTGTTGCCAGTTTGAGCTTCTTATGCAGTTTAATACCTTTTCTATAGATTGGTCTAGGTGGCACTTCATTGACATAACATCTTGAATATGTCCCATTCGCCACGTTTATGTTCATTATGGCTACATCCTGGAGGCAGAGGCTGCCAAAGTATAGTTACAGGTTATTTGAAGGCATCAAATTATGAAAGCATCTGCTCGAGGAGCCCTGTATGGATTTTCCTGAAACTGTTTGTAGAACCAAACAAAAGATTCGGCTTTGTTCAAAGTAGTTCAATTGGAGACTAATGGAATGTATCTTTGCTTGTGGAAAATGCATAAGGTCCTATAATGCAACTAGTTTAAAAAAAAAATGTATTGGCTTTCTATTAACTACATATTATCTCTAATATATAATTATAATGAGGTCGATAAGGGGGCAGCTTGAATATAGTTTTATGTAAGGTATTTACTATAATGGTATTGTACACGTGGCAGCACCAAGATTCTTTGGAAGAATGTGGTCGCTCGAAGCTTGCTCTAGGGATTCCGAATGTCCCACTATTCTAGAGGCTTCGTTTATAGGTTCTGGAGAGATCTGGATCCCTCTTTTATCTTCAATATAAAAAGGAGGAGCACCGTTAGTCGAATCCGGAAGCTGAAGTTGAAGTCGTCTTTCAGGAAGATGTGGGTATATAAGGGAATCGCCGTGGGATTGCATAAGAGAGTTTGTGTGCCGCCGTTTAGTCAAATCTAAGAACTTCAAACTTAGTATTGAAATCGACCAGGATTTATGGGGAAGACCCTGGTTTTAGTGCTGCACATGAAGCTCCCAATCTCAGTTCTACCAGTTCCTATTGGATGCGGGAGGAAGTCTTTCTTATGGAAATCAAATTGCAGAGTAATGTGCTTTGTATAACGTATATATTGTTGCAGGCCTGTTCGCTAGCTATAAAGTTTGTATTCTGTATTATGCAAATTTAAAGTAGTCTGGATTTATATTAGCAGATAGGATCAAACCTGTCAGGTCAACTTTAGTAGGTATCTGGAGGCTCGATGCAAGCTTGGAATATGTGGCTTTGAAGAATATTCTTATGACATAGCTAATTACAGGCTAAATCTTGCCTACTTTCTAGTTAGCAAGGAATTTTGGCCCGATTGAAGAAAACAATTCTAGCTACGGTAAATAAAATGGGTATTCATGATGGGAATTTGAGCTATATGATATAGTATAGGGTTGTGCTCCATAAACACTATAATCTATTATTATCTGTACCTTGGTTGCAGGACGGTAGGTGAGTGCCTCTATCAAGAAAAAGGAAAGTTTCCTCTATCATAGCGATTATGCAGATCATTCTTTACAGAGATCGTCTTTACTTCCGATACTCTTACCGTGACATCTACCAGATCAGTGATAAAATTTCTGAGATTTTCTTTCGATTGTGACACGAATAAGTTTCGGGATTTTAATAATTAGCCATAAATTTGCTTATTGTCTGCTTGGCAATTACGAAAATTAGTCCTTTGTATCTTGAATCCACAATAAATATTCATAGCAGAAAAGTTAAAATATTTACAATTTCTGAGGGGTCTATTTCATCTCTGCATTATCTAGATTAGCAGAGGATTAGCATAGGAGGAAAAAAGCTTGAGGTTCTCATCTTTCCAAGTTGATGCTGTAGGTTCAAGAGGCACTGTTATAGATTCTGGAACACCCATTTCAACTTTCACTCCTATAACAATCTCTATAAAATCATATCTGCATTTATCCACCATTTTGTTTGTGCAGGTTAAAATAAACACGACATTGGATCTCTGTTACAGCATTAGGCGGGCAAACCGTCAGACCTTGAACTTTAACAATACAGGTTTCTCTCCTCCAATGGAGGACAACTTCTCAATCAATCCACTAATTGGGTGCCTTTAGTTGGGGCCTGGCATCTATGGCTATGGCTACCCGTCCATGATAGGCACTATGCTACGTCAAAATTTCTTAGTTTCTTGTGGCCTTGCCCAAACGACTTTGTCTTTTGTAGAGGCACAATCTGGTGTTCTTCAAGTAACTGTGAAGGTGTCTGTATCTATCTGCCCTCATTTCTAGGAATTTAAGTTATCTGCCCTCATTTCTAGGAATTAAGTAATTGAGTTCCACTAAAGTGTGACATATATTCTATAAAATTGTGCCATGAAGGAAATCTAGGTCGATTCACACTTACACAATAAGAAACACATCCCAGCAGGTCGAATCCCATCATGTTAGGATCATCCTCTAGATTTTGAATTTTTGATGCATGTTAGAGCACCCTTAGGCATGTTCTTGTGATAGAAAGAAAAAGAAGGAAAGGACTTGCATGCCACGTGTCTTATTTACAATCAAGCTTAACAATATTTTAGAAAAAACTCATATTATTATTTTGGTTATTTGTTGGAGTGCGAATTATTCAGCAAGAGTTCATGTACTACAACAAAGTTAGAAGTGTGCCAAGTTTGAAATATAGCACATAACCAATTTTTATTGTTTGACACGTACAAATATGGATGCATCAAATCAACTAGAAGGTTCTCCCGACAATCCTCCAAATCAATTGAAAGCTGCTATCAACCAACACCCATTTGAAATTGTTCTTGCCAAGGAAATTATTTCATGCATTTATTCAAAGTTTTTTATTCCATTTCTTTCATTTCAATGTTTTTGGACATGTTCTTTGAAGCAAAACTGACACAACTACAATTCTAGGTGTCCATCTTTAACGAACAAGCAGAACAAATGTTTGGGAATTATAGTGCTAACGAGTTAGCTAGAATTAAAAGCATAGATCAGGCACCATATTTGAGGATTATAATGCTTGTGAGTTAGCTAGAATTAGAAGCACATATCATCAAGCACCATATTAAGTACAAGCTAGAAGCACATATCAAACAGTATATCGGATAGAGATACAAACTAGAAGCACAGATCAAGCAACATAATGGACAAAGTTACAAAAGGCAATATGCATTCCTCAAATATGCCATGACGTCATCGTACAAGACGGAAAGACGGAATACGTGAAGTACTGAATTACTCCCATTGACCGATCACATCAAAATCTAAATCTCTCTGAAATCATCTTGAATTTTATTGAAAGATGTGAGCGATTCTATATTTTATATTTCATCATCCATGTCGTTGAAGGCATGTATTCCTTTCTTATAGTAACATCATATTCCATATGCGTCATACTACCTATAGCTTCTTTTTTCTTTCAACATACAAACCAAAAAGCACAAAGCGGCGGCGAAGGCCGCTGTGACAAATTCTTGTATTGTGTAAAAACAATAGTTGAAACAAAGGCTATCGTTGGTTTTTATTCCTTTTTAACAAAAACAACACTTGAAACAATAGCTAGTTTTAAAAATAATGTGTTGTAACAATAGTTGAAACAAAGCCATGGGTGGTTTTTATTCCTTTTTAGCAAAGACAACACTTGAAACAATACCTAGTTTTAAAAAATAATGTATTATCTTTCTATTAACTACATATCATATTGTGTAAAAACAGCACGTCAAAATTAGTAAAAGACCATTGTAGAGTCTTCTTCAAAATTACATATACTTTTTGAGAAAAAAACAATTAAGTGTGCTCTTAGGGAGGGATAATAGGTGTACCACAACCATAATTTTTTTAAGGAACTATTATTTTTTAACATAATGGAATGATGTGTGAACCACAACTTGAAGAAAACTAAGCACGTTACAAATTAACCCCTTTTAAATCACAGATGTCATTGATTATCAATATCTGATCATTTGGAGCCACTTGAACTCCTTTACGGCCTTTCCAACAATGATTATCGTGATAATTCGCTAGGGGGTTATTGCTATAACCTTCTGGCCATTCAAATTGAATCTTACAGTAGCGATGAGCATAGCTACTGCTCCTATCATCATCTCTATCAAAATAATCCCGGCGCATGTGTATCTTCTATGCCAAGGGGAATGCTATCATTAGCAGAATCCACGTTACGAGCATCAATATCGCCCCCTGCAAAAGAATTATGATTAATAAACATCAAGGATCAATTTGATATCACTGAGATCCTTGGGATCACCTTTGTACATGCTAAAATGCTAGGCATCTTCTTTCAAACACCACAGCATGCTGTCCGTATGGTCCAATCTTCCTAAAGAGCCTGGTGGTAGTTGCTCTGCACCTGCAAGATCCCATGAGGCTGGAGAAGGTGAACTTTCCCTATTGCAACCATGCAAAAAGCGGCAAGTACTACCATGCTTGCAGTAACCTCGTGCAAAATAAAGACATGGCTTTCAAAGAACACAGGTCCCCTATTATGCACTGGCAAGGACCCTAGATTTGCCAGCAATAGTGCAAGAATAGGCGTACCTCGGGAGGGCTCGTGCAACTGAAGAACAAGTCCAATTGGTATGCTGAAAATGGGGGAACATCTAGTCTGCCTTTGCAATTTGTGTATCATGGATTCTTGAAATTAATTCGTCTCAGGCTACAAAACCATATCCTTAGAATTAATAATGTGAATAAAATCATCCAAATTTTATTACCTCTGGTCGTATATGGCCCACTATGATAACCCTTAGCTCCTCTCCATAGAAATCCTCCGGAAACTAATGCAACAACCATGGTTCCTGCTCAAATATTTTATTACAATTGGATGCAAACCAGCAAGGGCATTCCATGCACATTGTAGCCACATCTGATTCTAATTAAATTCAAATGGGGATCATGGCACAAAGCGCAGCGCATAGCTATAGCAATTGCATAGCAAGTCTATTTACTGAGCTAAACAGAGAAGAAGAATCAAAATACAGGATTGGAGACTTAGGAAATATGTTAACGCTCGTGCACAAGTCTTATTTTACAAACAACTCATGCATTCTTGCAAAGTAATAGACATCACTTGAATTATGCACACACCACTGTTTTCTCGGTGTTCCCAAAATATGGGTTCCAGCCAATGCTTGTTACCATCTTGTAAACCCCTCTATTTGGAAGTCCAGCCCAACCCATATAAACACCACAAACTGACTCAGCCAGTTGGCTTGAGAATGCTGGGGACGGAAGCTTAGTTGTATTGTACACAAAATTTTTCATTATAAGAGATGGATAAAACCATCTGGTGGAATCAGTATTATAACTCTTACATTCAACATACCAGTTGGAATTCCAAGCATCTTAGATTCTCGGCCAAACCCCTTCATAACGGATCCATAAATGTATCATGGATCAATTGGCAGCACATTTTCCACCCCTGTAAATTGTTAGATTTATCAGTAAAAGATAAAATTACTAAATGCTGCTTACAACAATAAATAGATGACAGAAGACTGTATTCTTTGAGTTAATTAAGAAAAAATGATGCACAACCTTCAAATGAGAACTCGATAAAACTGATGCACAACCCTCAAATGAGAACTCGATCAAGAAAAGAACTCAGAATACAATCTGCTGCAGCATCCAAAGGATGCATAGCTCCAGTTCTACATTTCATAAGTTAGACATTTTCCACACATAACATAATAATGTTGGCTTTGAGAAAGACATAAATTAACAATGGATAAACCATATAAACCCGTCTGTAAATAATACTTTCAACATTGAAGGATTAAGTTACGAAACTATATCAGTCACTCCATTCATACACTTAGCATGGGCAAGAAGAACCTCCAACTTATACATCAACTCCTAAAATGTGTCCACTGATAATGAATTTCTGCATATATATAAAAGCTTGGCGGAAGCCACTTCTCATGCATGACTGATGTCAAATGGCCTGCAAAATGGAAAAGGCTAGTTTCAGACTTCATAACCATATGAACAGAAGCATTTAGGCTCGAGTTAATGGATTCCAAACACAAGCACCTTTTCTATGACAGTTTTGGAAAAGTTGCAGCTTGTATCAAGTATATTTATGAGACCATTTTGGAATGAACTTGACAAACTTGAAATTGATAACCATACTTCCATGTACCATACTTCCCCTTCCCAACCAACCTAGAACACAACTAGTAGCACAACTATTTACCTACAAATAACGGCAATATCTGCTAAAGATTCAAGCATATTAATGCGCAGCACTGAAAAATCTGAAAATATCCAATGCTAAAGATTCAAACATAATAAGGGGTACAATGTGCAGATAAAAAATCTCTAACCGTGCATACATGTCTTATGAAACTTGGACGTTTAAGTGAGGCCAAAGTCATGCTCAAAAGCATTGAACCTCCCAATTCAAATTTGAAATTGCAAAGAAAGATTCAGATGGGAAATCTTATGAACGTGCTCAAGAAGTACTTCATGAGATAGAAGGTATCAATATCTTGGATGAGGAACCGATTCAGAGAGGAAGTGCAGCAAAGCACTGGGCTGCAGATAGAACAGTTTTTCCTAGCAAACAAAGCGCTGTTTTTCCCTTTGCATTTGGAGACACTGATAATGTAATATGTACTGTTACCCCTTGGTTCTGGCCTAGTTAAGGCAATTTAAATATATAAAGAGAGGTTCAGCAAGAAGAAGTGTTCCACTACGTCAGCCTTCAATGTTTAAGACGTTCGTGAAGGGCATGGAATGCATGATAAAATGTAAAAATGATGATGTTGATTCAATTTCTTAAAGCCGAGGTACACGAAGTTCCAAAATCTAATATGTGCTCCACACTTGATTTGCTCCAATGTCTCGCTCAAAGGTTGTTCTCACAAGAAATGTAGTCTCTGTTGTGAAGTAAAACACCTGCTCCATAAAATAGAGTTGAGAAAACTCAAGACTTTATGATAAAATGACTGGCCCAAATGAGAGCGCATACCACCTGCTGCTAGTAAGAAATCTATTCCAATTGTCGTGGCTAAGCTTCACTTTACAATCAGCACCAACATAGTCCACGGAATGCTCCAATTCTCACGGAGTGGACACAGAACTAATTAATGTGCATTAGCCATTGTTTCTGCCGTAACTACCGCATAGATACAACAAAAAGCACGAATCCTGAAAGAAAACCTCTTTACACAAAAAATAAGCATCTATGCAACAAAAGCACGAATCCTTGAAAGTAAACCTTCTTACACGAAAAAATAAGTAAGCCTGCACCTCCATATGCATTTGCCCTTAAAGATTGATCACTTTCTTGCTTATGTCTGGAATATTCACCCATTTAAAAATGTGAAGATCGACATCTCTGAGTTCTTGAACAGCCTCCAGAAGAAGTGCACCAACTAGCAACATAAGCAATGAAAGAACTAGAAACTATGTTTTGAAATTCATTTTGCCAAGATTTCAAAATGGTATGTTAGATAATAGAGTATATAAAATAAAAAGGCTATATCTTTCACGCAGAGCTGTAGTTATTTCTACTGCTCTAAATTGGCAGTGCCATAAATATTTTTTTGTTGTCAAGTCTTGGCTACTTTAAACATTTCTGTTGCCATCTCCAGATAATATTACTGCATTATCTTAGGCCATACTAAAAGAATTACCTTACAGGTTGTTTGCATCTCAATTGTGGGCGGAACGACGACAAAAAAATGCTAATCAAGGCGATGACGATACTTGGGTTTCTTTTCGCTTCTGTTTCCGCCATAGCCAGCCGGTTTCATCAAAATTTTTCCACAAGAAAATTTTTTGGAGGCTTTAGATGCGTGATGCATCAATTTTACATTAGATGTAAGGGATAAAAAATACCTGGAATAAAGATTAGAAGCGACTATAGAACAACCGAATGAGGCCCGCACCGCAAACAAGATTGATCAAGATCAAGGGGGAATCAAGAAAGATTGAACAATTTTGGATTATTTGTGACGCATCGGGGCACACATTACAACACAAATTGGCATTATGTTTGTGACGATTCCTCGCCACCTGTGACTCGTCACAAGATAGCTTTATTGTTGAATTGAATTGAATTAAATATTGCTCTGCTCATCCCATGGTTTAACTAAAATTGTATAAATATTTTCTAAGGTGTTATTATCCATCCACGCTCTAAGTGCTAGTCTTTGAAACAATTTATGCCGTCAAGGTTGGAGTTCCTTTCTGCATCTCTAAAGTACAGTGCCATGCTAAGGGATATAAGAGAAATGACCGTAGTTATCAAGGGGATTATCGAATAGTTACAATGCATTGTATTTTTCCTATTGACGGCTCGAAATTAGGGGACCGTAGTCCCTTTCAAGGATTTAAAATGCTCAACTTTCAACTTTGTCATCTTTCACGTCATTCATAAAAAACAGTTAGAAACATTCTGCCCTTTTCCTCCAATCGCAACGTGCCACATGGCAAATTTCTAACCCAGGAATGTCGCAGACATTTCTTGACTGCAGCGAAGAACTTCCCCGGCTCCCTGTTACAGCAAATTTACTCCACGATTAAGGCATTTACCTGCTATTCCAGCCATTTTACCCAGCATTCAGGAGTTTTACCCCTGCATTCAGAAGTTTTACCCTACATTCCAAGGATTTTTACAGCCGGGCAGAATATTTCTAACTGTCTTCCACGTTACAAGAATGGCTCTTTACATGCCATTCCTGTATACATAGTATATTCAACACTTTGGCTTAAAAAAAGCACTTGTTAGGCCTCTATCTAGTCTAAAGTTGGTGGTATACTGTGCAAATCACCCTAATTGAGTAGATGCTATAACGAAATGTACGAACAAATATAGAAAAGTATGTGCCATCAAGGTGCATCTCCAAAGCATGTGAGGGTGTTATTTTTAGCTACTATAACATTGTGGAACACATTTTGCTCATTGGTGCCTATGATGCTAGGGAAATATATTGGACATCATGATCTATACCTAAGTCGGCAAGATTCCATTTATGGAACCTGTGCTCTTGGTCTATAAGGTGGGTGGATCACTACACATGAATTTTACAAAAGGTTTGTATCCATAAGATGACTTGAAGTGATAAGGAACATAGTTGTAATACTAAGTTCTTCCCCGCAGTTAAATTTTATCTATAACCTAGGCTAGATATCTATGCAAATATCAAACATTGATATTTTTCACATTCGCAACTTATGCATGCATCTTGTATAAGTCTGGCATAAGGTGTTTTAGAGTGCAGGACCATGGGGTCTATAGGTAGCCCTAGCCTATAGGTGCCACCCCTAATTTAAGTGTGCTCATCTTCTTGTATGTCTACATATATAAAGTTTGCTATTCTTACCCACGTGATACTAATCCCACGAATGTTACCCCTAGAACTACATTAATATAAATGTAGAATCCTAAAAGTTACCCCTACAACTACTTTAATATAAATGTTGAGCCAACAATCACTGTCAAAGTATTAGTATTTGAAAAACATATAATAAGAAGAATATTGTCAAATAGCAAATATGGCCTATTTACCACCTGTTCTTATGAGATCAATCATCGTCTTCTACATTATCATTTTCATGCAATATTGCCTGACATTTTTCTGGATTTACATATAAATCTTGACCAATACAAATTTCTTGCTCTAGAGTGCCATCATCCCCATCAATATCAAGAAAAACAAACACCCCACCATTATTTATGTCCTCACCCCTGTCATCTTCTTCATTTGTTAATGTTTCTTCCATACCAATGCCTTCTACCTCAGCCACCAAGGGAACGTCACTCTCATCCTCCATACCTGCAGTATGATCATCTAATGAAGAAGGTGGTTCAATCAAAATCTCTTCGTTGTCGTGGATTGACATGCATCACATATAGCCAATCTCGATCATTAGGTGCCGGATGTAGGTATACTTGTTCACACTTCTCTGGAAAAATATAAGGTTTGTTGTCTTCTGGAATCAACCGCTTGGAATTGACGAGCACTAAACCATTGGGACCTTGACGAAATGTGGCAACTTTGCCTCGGAGTTGTGCATCATACCATCTAATTCGAAACAAGACTTTAGTAAAATTTCTAAAGTCAAGATCTTTCCCACATACTCAATGTCAGCTCAATCATATTCTTGTCTTTTGCACTTGCACGACTTTCAACTATGAAAGTAGACATAACTCCACAGTCAAAGGTGACACAAACTTCATCCTTTTTTTGCACACGAAAATGCCGCTCATTGCAAATGTATCCATTGTATAGTGAAACCTACATATTAGAGAAACCAAGTTAAGTCATTTTTTATAAAATATCTTAACAATAAAACTATCTTACCCATGCCGAAGGCCCATATGCAATCTGCCTCTCCTCGTCGGTCACTGAACCAACTTCATCTCTTGTTGAAGCCAAGATTGTGTTTAAAAGATGATCTTCGGGTACATGATCTGGTAGTCTCTCTAGCTCAGGAGGATATGTGGCTTGTGAATGTTGCCGAAATAATTTCCGATCTAATCCTCTCGCTTGCTTTAAGTCATTGTACTTTTGCACCCATTTGGACATGCATTATTCATTCTGTACTATATACAATTTGATCGCACTAAGCTCATAGGGTTTTAGTTTGTAAGTGTGCCCTTTGCTATGTAACCTATCCAAGCCTTGTTCAGGTTGTAGAAACAGCATTGCCTCTTTATCCACGTTATTAAGATATGTTGATACAGCAAACTTGCAATCTTCAGCAAGCCACCCCTCACACATGCTCCCCTCGGGTTTGGCAAATTGTCTAACAAAGTCTTTAAGAACTTTCAAATTGTCTAACAAAGTCTAACAATAACTTACCGCCAACAACTTGTGGTAGTCATGGGACTTGAGTTCTGCTAACTTACCATCCTTTGTCCAACACCTTTGAAATGACGAGCAATGCCCAGTTGGCATCCTCACTTTCTTAATGGATTCTCGCACAATCTGTATGTCCTGACTACTCATAACCCATGGTGGACGAGATTTTGGGTCTTTCAAGATAGCATTGCGACGGGAGTACACCTGTAAACAATCATCTCGAGCACCAAGTGTATCTTTCTCACCCACTATATGCTTCCATATCGAATCCGAAACATTTTTTATGATGTGCATAGGGTCCAGAAGAGATGTATACTTCAACTCTGACCAATATCGTAGCTCATAAAGTATGGAAAGACGTTTCATACCCTTGGGAGGCTTAATCTTGATGTCGTCGGGGTCTTCAGGGGCAAAAGATAGACATCAAATTGTTTTGGTTGCGATGGACCTGCATTACCAACGTTCATTAGTCAATCATTATAAGATTTCATGCATATATATATGAGAAATTTGTTAATGAGTGGCAAAAGTGAAAACCTGGAATAATCATGTTCAACGATCATAATCATGCTTATAATCACGATCATTACTTCTTTCCTCAAATATACAATTGATTGACTCTTTGTTACTACCACAACTATTTATCAACCCTGCTATATTGCCATGTTCTTCAACGCGACCATTTCTCTTATCCTCGCTACGGTCCAACCTAGTCTCCATGGTGCATGCATTGCTATTGCAGCCATAAACCATCATGCGAAAAGAATAATAAGTTAAGGCCTCCCACTCTAATGCATTATATTCTAGGCCTCCATAGACCGTCAAAGGAATAACTGTACCAAAGCGAACTTGAACATCTTGGGCAATGAATAACCCTCTTCCGACACTTGGGATCGTTGACTGTTTTACTATATATCGACGACCCCAATAATTGAATTCCTCACCTAAACTCGGTAATGGACCAATAAACAGACCCAATCTTCTGCGGTTATATGCCTTATTACTTGCGGATCCTATAACAAGAACTACTCTGTGCGGAATCCATCTTATCATCAACCTCTATGTGCCTCCAAACTCCCCTCGAAAAATTAATTGTAGTTTGTTGTGTTAAGTCTGTTAGAATACCAATAGATGTATTTTATGATACAAATAAGAAGTAATGTGCATATTCTAATGGTTGATGCATGATAGATAGATAGATAGATAGATAGATAGATAGATAGATAGATAGATAGATAGATAGATAGATAGATAGATAGATAGATAGATAGATAGATAGATAGATAGATAGACTAGCCAATAAACCAAGTAAGGGTGGATTACTAACCTGTCCCTCTGGTGGAGCTGAATTGTAAGGTATACCAAAACGACTACAAAAGTTCTCGGGAGCTTTCCAATAGGTACCAAATGACTTAAGATGCCGCTCAATCGTCGTAGACAATCGATTATGTTGGCCCACACAAGATGCACATCAATATACTTCAAACTCATCAGCACAATGTCCTCTAGAAGCTCGTGATATTGCACTAGGATCTAGCATACCTGCCTCAATAAGCTCTTTTAATCTTCTTCTCCTAGTGATTGCAGGCAAATCTACAAATAAATCATCCATGGTGCCTAAGAGGGAAGCTCAATCCTCAAGCGCCTAGAAGAACTCAAATGTGTGCCTAGGAGAACTCAAATAGCAAGTTTCCAATGGCTATATTTACTAAAAATCTTTATAACATGTACAAAATAGTAATATTTGTCACACGTTACAAATGAGACTTGTAACGCGTTACAAACTTTAATGCTTGTCACACGTTACAGATTTAAGTTGTAACTCATTACACAATTTACTATTTGCCACACGTTACAAACAAGTCTATACAAATTTTAGTAGCACGTTACAAGTATACAAGGTGTGCCACCCGTTACAAAATACAATGTTTTCTATCACGTGTGACAAATCTAAAATTGCGTTACAAATTAATATGCGTTACAAATCAATCCGTTACAAACCCCCATTAGCCCTTGTAGTGTTGCTACAACCCGTGATTTAAGGGGTTCAATTGCTCCCTCTTGCAAGTCTGTAGCATAATCCAATTGACTTGCTGAACCCATGTGCTATTTTGCAGAACCTGCTCGAGGGAGCCATTAACCCCCATGGGACTAATGGATCTTTCTAACAAAGCAGGTGTGGACTCAATAAGTTGTTGTTCTCATTTAGATTAATTGAATTTAACCCCCTAGTATGAACCCACCCGTATATCGGTTCAAAATGTCCCCCTCTTGGTGGTTCAACATTACTAATGGGTCAATCCCTTGGCTCAATATGTAGCATAATAACAGGGGGTTTTCTTTGTGTTTTTCTACGCTTTTCACAAAGGTTTTCCTAAGATTTCATGGCGTATTCGAATGGATGTACTAATGCATACATCTAGAGTGCACCATTTCTTAGTCGTTGATTTAGCTTTTTTTTTTTCAATGGTCCAACATCCAAGGGCTCACAACAAAAGCCCTCTTTTTATTTTAGTTGCCATTTTCAGAGTTTTACATGCAAGCATCGTGCATCATGTTTTAGGGTTATTTTAGGGTTAGGAAGAAAGAAGGCAAGAATTGAAAGCAATACAATGCTGCAGGGTTCGAACATGCTTCAAGATTCAAAGATTCTGGTCAAGGGCGACATCGTGACCTCACCAATATAAATTCCGAGGTCAGCTTAGGCGTTGCACCTTCTATCGGGCTTGGTAAGTCAGGGGCTGCCCAAGACAATGCCAATATTGCTTGGCTCAACATCTGCAAACCCAACATTTTTTCCTGGAACATGATGATTTCAGCATGTATCAGATGCAAAGACCTCGACACTGCAAAGACGTTTTTTGATGGAATGCCTCATCCAGATATAGTGTCATGGAATGCTTTACTTATCTGCCTATCTTCAACTTGGGACTCTTACAGACCCATGTAATATTTAATAGAATTCCTAACCGAATGCGCCTCTTGGACTGCCTTTAATTGGGGTACGAAAACTGAACGGACTTCATAATGAGGCGCCCAACCGCTTGAGAAAATGAAACTAGCTGGTATTGCTCCCACAAATTCCACGCATGTAGCTATTCTTGATGTATGTACCTCCTTACGGTCCTTAGCTGAGGGTAAAAAGGTACATTATGAGATAATATTTGACGGAGTAGATTCATGTAAGTGGTTACTCATGGCCCATGGCAATGAAAATTGTCGAGGC
The DNA here is from genome assembly GCA_021234155.1 of Isoetes taiwanensis. Classification (NCBI taxonomy): domain Eukaryota; kingdom Viridiplantae; phylum Streptophyta; class Lycopodiopsida; order Isoetales; family Isoetaceae; genus Isoetes; species Isoetes taiwanensis. Next base: position 539,091 of record JAJEKV010000245.1, on the reverse strand, counting down.
CTTTGGAGCATAATACTAGAGTTGGAGATGATGGCCACTTGTGCCCCATCTATCGTGGTTTTGTTGTAAGTCTTCCTAGTTTCTATGGCAATCGTAGCAGGTATTAAATTAAATGCATGATAAATTCTGAAACTGTAATGTTTTTCATTTTCCAAGTGGGTAATTGTGGTTCATGAAATTCATGAACTGCAATCATTGCAAGACAATATAACTTAATCTGAGGAAGGTTTTGCCTGTAAAATATGCTTCTTTGCTGCAAGGCCTTTGTACTCTCATTAAGAGGTACAACACAACGAGTCATTGAGCCAGGGGTCATGATACTGCTCAGTTTGGGACTGCTCCATCATAAGAGGTATTTTTAATCATTACTTCCACATTTTGCTCCAACAGGGGTTTTAATCTAGTGCAGAGTATAGTCAGCAGCTTGCCAAGATTGGAAGGTTGGAATTGGAGGCTTCGATGGCGAAAGACCTAATCTTTGCCCACTGTTATGCATCTTCTTGTTTACATATGTTTGTATCGTATTTAGGGCCTCATAGTGCATTATTTACATTCAAAGCAAAGACTTTGTTAGGCGTGAAGATTTGAAGATGGCACCTTATGCTAGATATTGATATCGCTTTCGGTTTTGGGACCGCCTCATCATAAGAGGTATTTTTAAGCACTATATTCACATTGAGCTCCAACCGGTTAGTCCGGAGCGCACTATGGTGCGAGAATATTGTGTACAAAATAATTAGTGCAGAGTGGTCCGGAGCGATATCCTAGATGGAGAATTATTGCTCAATTCTTTTTGTTTTTACCATATTGTGGTTAATCTATCGCTCAATTTCAGGCTCCGCAAATTTTATTTTGCTCGGAGGAAATGGATTGTTAAAGCAAGGTGTTGAAAGAGGATCATGGATATAATTCAAATTGCATTCAAGGATTCTCGCGGCACATTGATTACTTGCACATATATTTCACACGCTGCGCTTGTTGTACTTCATATCCATTGTGTTTTTAGCCATCATAGGTCGGGTTGACGCTCCCCGTAAGGTATTTCCTTTATTTATAATAGAACTCCATAAAGGTGCTTATCTTCAAACATTATTGCTATCATTACATTTCAATAAATTGCATCTTTTCCTTTGGATCTAAACCCGCATCTCCTATGCTGCTTTGTCCTCTTGTGCTTTGTCCTCTTGTAATGCGTAAGCTACCTCAATGTCACATGCATGTTTTAAAGTATATATCTTGCATTTTTCTCAATTGCCCACCTTATTTAACATGACAAATAAATAGGCTAATGGCCTCTACTTTAATGGTAGTTATGTGTTAGGGCAAAGTAATATACTTGTAGCTTTGTGGGCCAAAATTTAGAGCTAGAAGCAACATGCATCATCAGTTAGGTTACTCCGGGTTCGATTCCCGGGAGATCTTTACTGCTTGTATGATATTTGTAAATGTGTATAAGAGGTGCTTGTATCATATTATAAATGTGTTGAAGAGGTCTTAGGATACAAACCATGTTGTGTGCATGTTCAAAAAGATATGCCGACGACTTAGTCTATAATAAGCAACCAAGATCCAAATTTTTTAAAAATAAATACAATTCATTACATTCGAACCCTTCGGTTTGTTGAAGGCCCCGAAGGGGCCAAAAATTTTTTTAGGTATAACACAAATCATTACATTCCACACTTAAAAATAAAATTCCCCCTTAAACCCCCTTTGGTTTGGGTGCATATTCACACGGGGGGTGACGTAGGGCAGCGAGAGCCCTTAAAATTATATTATACATGTACAAAATCAACACCATAATGTGTCCGAAATTGCAAAGCGTATAGTTATACCATAAGATTTGGCAATGGTTAAGGGTTGTATTGGTATGGGAAACCGTATGATGCTGACGGTGGCAACATAGATTCCAAACCCCGAATCATGGGCTGCATTTTGAGCTCCCGAAAGGCCGGTTACGCGCAGTGTTGGTGTCGCCTTTGGCTTCTGCAGGGATGGCGGAGCCCCGTGATGTGGCCGCCATATGCTTTGTGTCTTTTCCTGGTTTGGGTGGATAAGCCGGGTCGCGGGCGCTATGGGAGCGGAAGTGCATTGAAGAAGACAGAGGTAAGGTTCTTGGTTCTTGCTTTTGCCGACGCTTTTGCTTGTTATCCGCTATGTCGATGAAGAGGGCAGCCGAAAGGCTCGTGAGTGGTCGCCCCTCCGCCCCCGCTTCGCGGAGCCATGTCTTGAATTCCACCGGAGTGAGAGGCCAGATTTGTTTGTCGGGTCGATTGGAACCCCGATAGATGGAGTGTGACTCTAGGTTTGTCCGCCGATGTCCCCGTGGAGTTTCTACGATGGGCTTGTTGGTTTTTGTGATAGGAGGTGTGTTGGCGGAGCTGCAGTAGCTATGGAAAGGGGTGCTATCAGACCACCGCACCGCCAGTCAGTTTTAGAGGGCGCTTTCAAAACCCCTGTGGCCATGAATGATGCCATTAAGAAGGAATTTAACTGGTGTAGTAAGCCTCCCGGTGTTATCCTCGGTCCTCAGAAGCCTTGAAGAATACCCGCCTTCACTGCTTTGAAGGTATGGTTGGTTATTGTATGAAAGATTTTGGAAAGGTCCACTATGTCCGCCACCTTCATAATATCGCTGAGGATTGCATCGAAAAGGTAAGGATTTATACCCGAGATGGGGAGCCGGGTGACACCAAGAACTTAGTTGTGCTTGATAATAAGAATTTGCTTAATCGTTGCCCATTATGTCAACTATCATGGCAACCGTAAGATGACCGCTAGCCTCCTCGCTTACATTGGCCGTAATGATCCGCTCGTAAGTTTACACTATCCAGCTCTTGGATCATACCTTCCAATATCGCTCACATTAACGAGCACCATGTCCCGGGCAAAGATGGAGGGTGCTCCTAAATCCTTCTCAATGCATGCCCTCCGGACATGAGAACTATTTTGTTTGGGCTACCCGGCCGGGTTCGTGGCCCCAGAGAGCTTAAATGGTGGCCGAGGAGAAGGTATCGATGATAGCATCCCCGAGGATGAGCAGACTTTAATTTCCGTGGATGTTTGTGATCAATCTTATAGTCATGACAAAGATGATGTGGTTGTTTTGGAGCCCGGTGTGGATTTCATCCCCGCGTAATGTGGGTGATTGCACCATGGTCATTGGGTGATCTATTTGTTGGTTTCGAGTGTACGCTTTTGTCTTTCTTTTCATGGCTTTGTTTGGTTCTTAGTTGCGTGTAGTGATGGACACCGATGGAGAGCCTCGTTCTTTGGGGTGGAATGACCTCTCCAGATCGTTGTCCTGATTCCTTTATTTCTAGAGTTGAAGCTTCACATCCGTATCCGATCATGTTTTCGCCGAGCCCGAGGTCGCTTTTCTCTCCTCCAAGAATTTGTTAGTAGCATCGTGTGGGGAACCGGTTATATAGGATTGCGCAAGGCCCTTGCGCTTTGCTTAGGAGGCAAATGAATGGGTTCTATGCTTCGATCCGTAATGCTATATCTCTTCCGAGAATGGGATCAATTGGGTGTACCTGTCCGAAGCTTCATGTGTTGCGCCTCATATGAGCTTGGCTAGAGTCTTGCTCGTGCAAGAGATTCGGCGCTGGATGAACTGATTAGGCATGCGCAGAGTGGCGCCCCATGAACCGAACCGATCTTTTTTCATGTCTTTGTCTATGTTTTTGTGTGGCCCGAAGAACTGATTATGCTTTTATGTAAATGAGAAAACTGCTTATTTTCCTCAATATGTTGCAGCTTGGTCTTCTTTGGCGGTGTATGATGTTGACACGTGTTCATTCTTTTGCATGGGGTCGCCGTGGTAAATCGAGTTTTAGGGTGGTCAAGCTTAGATATTGAAATAATCTTTGATACTAACTTCTTTTGTTTGTTAGTGGGCTTCGCCCCTAGGTATACTAGGCATCTCTCCTTTGAGATGCCTAGTATGCCCGGATGAGCGGGATCTGCCATCGGGGGTTCACTCCCCGTGCTCATCATTGTCTATTTTCAATGTTTAATGTTGTTGTTTGGCTGCTAAGTAGAGAGCATGATATTTTTCCAATGGTTAGGGCTAAGTCAACCAAGATAGGTGGGCCCCATCGTTGACCCCATCTTGACTTGTGTTTGAGGGTTACAAATTCGTCCCAGGGCATATGTTGTGGCATATGCCAACATCCAATGGCCTTAAAAAAATTTAATACACCCAGAATGATAATACACCCAGAACTTATAGTACATTGCCTCAAATCTTATAGTATTTTGCAAACTATGTTATACAGTATACTAAAACTTGTACATGCATACCCCACAAATGAGGATCTCTATGTACGGTCTAGATTGAGGAATAAAGGGCATATATGCTTATCCAACAGCTCTCGATGCCCGGAGTCACCCCCCGTGTGAATATGCACCCAAACCAAAGGGGGTTTAAGGGGGAATTTTATTTTTAAGTGTGGAATGTAATGATTTGTGTTATACCTAAAAAACAAAGATAACAAAAATAATATGAGCAGACATCTGCAATGGCTACTTTGATATTTGGTCTATATATAGCTAACTACTTTCAACTCATTTATTGGCTATTTTGGTATTTGGCACATGTATGGTCTATGTATGGCTAACTACGTTCAACTCATTTAGTGGCTACTTTGGTATTTGGTCCATGTATGGCTAACTACTTTCAACTCATTTACGTTTGTCCTGACACCTATTACATAAGATGGTTATAGAGAAACACTTTGCACAACTTCAAACCTCAATAGTTGGTGAAGGTAATTGCAAATAACAATGCTCAATGATATGGAAGGCATTTGCATTATGGCTGCATTTGATGAGTTAAAGCTAAGATCTCTTCATATATACATCTCTCCATCTCTATAAAATCAAGTTGCTTCTATAATATGGTTATGTAGACTAACATTGCACAACTTAGAACTTCGATATTTGGTAAGGGTAATATGGAAGCATTTGCCATGTAGGTTCTGACTTGTGGATTTGATGTTAAAACTATTGGAGGGGGAAGTTGATGACTATGAAGGAGTTGTGCCATGTTGCAGCTTTGTTGGCGTCATGAAAAAGATGATGGAAGAAGCCAAAATTGCTTTGAGTTCTAGTAGTGTTCCTCTACAATATGTGAAACTAAAGAATGCAATAGAATAAAATAGAAACTGATGTCATACAGATTGTCTATGGGCCTACATGTATAGGGGAAAAGAAGATGGGATCACATTCTGGCACGGGGGGGGGGCTACGACCGGCGGCAGCTGGGAGCGGGTCTCCCGCAGTGCTAGAATGTGAGACCATCTTTCTTTCCCCTACACATTCCGTGTTGGAGAGAGAGGACACGTGTCGAAACCACAATAAAAACGCAGACCCAACTTCTGTTTTGTTCGTCAATGCGTCAGACACGGGATGCTACACCATGGGTGGAAACACTGAGTAGCACAGCGAGCCAGGTCGGTTGTCAACTTGCCTACTTCCATATGGGAATGGCAACTAGAGACAAGCAATTTGAAAGATGGCCAAGTGTGGGACGCATTTTTTTTGCCAAGAGGATAACAATTGGGACGACACGTAAAAAAGATTAGACTATGCAAAGGTGTCTTGTACAAGAAAACGACGTCCACTTGCCTAAAGATATTTCTCTAATTTTGTTTACACTAAGGTCCTATATAAACAGCATGGAGGTGGTGGCGCTGGATCCGACACCATAATTCACGTACTCCTTCAGCTCGAGCTTGCGTCCTCCGGCTAGATCCAGAAGGTTCTTTCTCTTATTTGCTTTGCGGAAATTAGTTTTCACGGATTTGGCCTTCACAAGAACAGATTGCAAAAATCTCCTTGCGAATTAGAAGGCAGACTTCGTTTGCCTGTAAGTGGTACCTGTCGTTTAGGTTTCTTTCCTTTTCATCGAGAAAACTGCGTTCTTTATGTTTCTTTAACCGCCCTGAAGACAGCAAATATAATATCTGATATAACCGAAGAACAATCTTTCATACGGCTCCGTGATTGGATGTTTAAGAGTGGAGTTAGGTTGTGGCCGGGCTTCAAACGCGTTTGATGAGTTTTACTTTAGTTTGTTGCCCTTGCTTGTCTGCAGCAATGACGTGGATATCTTAACTAATTTTGACTAGCAAGCCAAAGAATTAGCGGAAGTCGTAAATTTCATGTTGCATTATGACACATGGCATCTAGTTTTTGTGGTTTCCAATTTCGAAGTAGGCTCTTCTATGAGTATGGATTTGTGCTTTATCCTTAGGATCTGGATCTGTAAATATAACGAGATACTATCTGTGAGGTAATAATTGGATCCTTCATTTTTCTGGAGATAAAGCAGCACCTCTTTATCATTCCTCTTTATCAGATTTTGTGGTTTATCAGATATTCTGTTTAAGTACTACTGGTTTGGAAAATATTTGTAAGTTGCATATTAAGGGCTAAATCCAATAGTAAGTTAAGTAGCTCGCTTTCCTTTTTTTGTACGTTTAATATTCAAAGATGTTTTACTTAATGTTTTGGCAAAGTAATAAGTTGATTTTTGTGCAGGTAAATAAAAAGACCATGGTTTCTGCAAATGGATTTCAGCCAGAGACTATTCTTGTAACCGGAGGTGCAGGCTACATTGGTAGCCATTGCACCCTGCAGCTTTTGTTGGCTGGCTACAAAGTTGTCATTGTTGATAATTTATCAAATTCATCTGAGGAGGCAATAAAGAGGGTAGCCAGTTTAGCAGGAGGTTATTGCAACAATTTATCCTTCTTCAAGGTTAGTGTGACGTTTAATTATTTTGGTTGTCTTATTGGCCATATATTATTGGGCTAACATAAGGGCTACTTGTTTTTTTGATGCAGGTTGACCTGTGTGTCAAAGAACAATTAGAAATGGTGTTTCTGGAGAAACGGTACTATTAATATCATTACTTCTTAAAATAGCTTTGGAAAACATTATTTGCAAGCTAGTAACTTGTGTATTTGATCATTAGATTCGATGCTGTTATACACTTCGCGGGACTTAAGGCTGTTGGGGAAAGTGTTGAGGAGCCTCTAAGGTATTACTGCAATAATGTGATTGGCACATTGAATTTGTTGCGCTTAATGGATGCTTATGGTTGCAAAAAGGTACTTACTAGGTGGCACCAAACAATTTGTGGCACATGAATATGAAAGTAAATCTAATGGGAATGGTTTTCCAGCTTGTCTTCTCATCATCTGCAACGGTATATGGTCAGCCAAAATCAGTTCCATGTACAGAAGAATTTCCTCTTGAAGCATTGAACCCTTATGGTCGCACTAAGGTAATATGCTTGTACATTTCCACCCAGCTATACTAACTATTTCTAACGCTGATATTGGAAAATTATGCTCTCAGCTCTATATTGAACAGATCTGTAAGGATGTTCAAAAAGCAGATCCAGGGTGGAAAATAATCCTCTTGCGTTATTTTAATCCTGTCGCAGCCCATCCTAGTGGCACTATTGGCGAGGACCCAAAGGGCATCCCAAATAATTTGATGCCATTTGTCCAGCAAGTGGCTGTAGGAAGAAGGAAAGAGCTTACAGTCTATGGAAATGATTATCCAACTAGAGATGGCACTGGGGTAAGTGCCTTTTAACGAGCTCAAATATCTAAAACTCAAATATAAGGTCCATTTGCTCTATTTTTCTCAGGTCCGTGACTATATTCATGTGATGGACCTTGTTGATGGTCATGTTGCAGCTTTGACAAAGATATTTAGTACAGAGAGTGTAGGTGCGTGTAGTATCAAAATAGCTTTCTTTTGGGCATGAGGAGAATTATATTGGCTTACTCTTGTTTGCTGGGATGGCAGGTTTGGCAGTTTATAACCTGGGCACAGGGCAAGGTACATCAGTCTTGGAGATGGTTGCAGCTTTTGAGAATGCATCTGGAAAGGTAAATACTTTTGTGTTGGAGGAAAGAATATATAAATGGAGGGCAATTGGAGGGAAATTGAATGCAACATGTATTTGCTGTAGAAAATACCTCTAAAAATTGCTGGGCGGCGAGCAGGAGACTCTGCTGAAATTTATGCCTGTACTGCAAAAGCCGAAAAGGAGCTTGGTTGGAAGTAGGTTTCTTTGCTCTATCTCATGAATTGGAAGTTCATTATGATAAGCCTCCATTTGTTCTGCAGAGCAAATTATGGGATTGAAGAGATGGCTCGAGATCAGTGGAATTGGGCACGAAAGAACCCATGGGGTTATCAATCAAATGAAAATGGAAACAGTGACAGATTGCAGGAGAATGGATATAGTGATAATGGACTGCACGGAAATGGGGTAAAAAATCAGGAGAATAGGAACGGTGAAAATGGAAACAGTGACAGATTGCAGGAGAATGGATATAGTGATAATGGACTGCACGGAAATGGCGTAAAAAATCAGGAGAATAGGAACGGTGATCATGGACTGCACGGAAATGGAAACAGTGATCATGGACTGCATGGAAATGGGATAAAAAATCAGGAGAATGGAAACAGTGATCATGGACTGCACCGAAATGGGGTCAAAAATTATTTTTAGGATTTACCAATATAAGAAAACAAAGGAAGTTTCTTCGTTGCAAACTCGGAAGTATGTGATGCTTATGTGCTTATGAAATTACAGACGTTTTGGAATTTAACCTCTTGTTAAAGAAAGGACGTATAGCAATGGATACTTGTCTCTTCTCAAGAATGTATATGGAATTCAATTCAATGTAAGATTTGTTATAATTGGTTACTAGTTTGGAGAATTCTATGGAGCACAAATGTATATGGAATTCAATTCAATGTAAGATTTGTTATAATTGGTTATTAGTTTGGAGAATTCTATGGAACACAAATCAATGTAAGATTTTGTCACAATTGGTTACTGTTTGCAGAATCTCCTGAAGTATGTATTATGGAATTACAATTCAGTGCCATTTAAACATGTTCTGTCACAGTTAGTTACTAGTGTGGACTCTTATTATGGAACTACAATTCAATGCCAATTAAAGATGTGCAGTCACAATTGATTACTAGTTTGGACTTTGGAGACAATTGGTTATTAGTTTGGGAATTCCAAAAGCCTTCCAATGTATCATGGAGCTACAATTCAATGCCAATTAAACATGTACAGTTATTAGTTTGGAGTATTTTTTATTTACATTCCTAGAAAATCTGAATTTCTTAAAAACACCCTTTGAAGACAAGTGTTCCACCATAAGATGATATCCGAGCTTGCAGCATGTACCTGGACTTGCTGGTTACTGGCCAAATTATCCTGCTATGAGACATGGAAAAATGGCATTCTTCCTGTCCCTTGCAGAACTATACCACCAGCGCTTTATGAAGATTTTTATCCCTTGCAGAACTATACCACCAGCGCTTTATGAAGCTATTAAATTGGATTTTTATCAGATGGAATTTACTTTTCCCAAGATACCGTTGAAAATCGGAATTTAAAATAGTGCCAGAAAGTAATGTAGGATACATCCAGTTTACCATAATAATAATTCTACATAATATGGTTAATATGCTGGATTTTGATCAGATGCAGGCCAAGTTGGTCAAGCAGAATACCCTCCTTATACTAGCTAGGAAATTATTAAATTTTCTTCCAAGCTTAGGCTAGGACATAAAAAAGCTGAAATCTTCTTTTGACTACAAGTCTTTCCTTCATTTCCATGTGCAAGTACGCAGTGTTGGTTTTCCCTGTTTTAACAAATCATGAATCTTTAACTACAACTCTATTATGCTTGGTGCCCAGCTTCATCATCTTTATATTTGTCCTTCACTCCTGCCAGAAAGAAAGGTTCTCATTTTTAACATTTGTGGGCTGATATCAAACTATATCTGTTCCCTGAAGATAATGAACTGGAAAGAATCCTTTCTGACAAAAACATTTTCTGTAATGAGTTGATTCGCCCAATGCTTTGACCTAGTACCTTGAATTTATCCTAAGAGGTCGAAATGGATGACTATAATGCATATAACTACTACTACGCATCTGCAAAACAGTTTGCGGAGATATTTGATAAGAGCACATATGGTACAGCGTCTTCTTGATCTAATTCACGCATCCATTTGGCAGCTCTTCTTCCCCGTAGCAAATCACCATGCATTGTACATGCACTCAGTAATGCCGTCCAAGGTGATGCACTGAGTTGGAATGGATGACTGTCAACTAATCCCTCAGCTTCATCTAACCATCCCGCTCGACCAAGAAGGTCGACCATACAATCATAAAGCTCCACCGCTGGTGCCACTGCATAGTTTTTACCCATAGATACCACACAGTGACAACCTTCATCCACCAAGCCCACGTGACTACACATAGAAGTAATGGCTAGAAACGTAATACTGTTTGGTAGCACACCTTCTAGAAGCATTTTTTGGAGTAAATTTGGAACATTCTCACCAAGCCCATTGAAGGAGATCATGATTGTCCAAATAATCACATCATGTCGGGGCATACTATAAAAGATTTTCTGGGCATTCTCTGGGCTACCACATTTACCATACATATTAATGAGTGAAACAGCAACATCAAAATCTGCTGCCAGCCCAGAAACATTAATATGATCATGCAACGCTTTTCCTTCAGAGAGTGCTCCTAGATGAGCACATGCTTCTAGAATGTTAACAAATGCATGCTTATCAGGCATCATACCCTCCAGTTTCATTTGTTGAAAGAGCTGAAGAGCATGATTGCCATGTTCATTTTGTGCATAAGTACCAATCATGGCAGTCCACAATATCAAGTCACGTTCCATTATCTTCTCAAACATTCTTTCTGCAGCCTTTACCCTCCTGCACTTGCCATACATAATAATAAGTGCAGTGGCCACTCTAACATCCAGCTCTAAGTTAGTGCCTTTGGCGTGGGCATGTATAAATTTTCCCTCGGCCAAAGACTCAAGGTCAGTGCTTCCTTCAATTAGTCCAAGATAAGTAATATTATCTGGGATAATACCTTGCTGCTCCATTACTAAGAAGAGATTGATTGCTCTTGTGAGCTGATTATTTTTAGCAAGTCCTGTGACTAGTGCATTCCAGGATGCCAAGTCCCTTGCACTAGTTACTTGAAAGACTTGAAGTGCATCTTCTGGACACCTGCACTTGCCATACATATTGATGAGGACATTATTTACACAATCAGTTTTAATCCCTACCATGCCTGCATGTATCCTCTTACCCTGGGTTAGGGCAAGAATGCTAATGCATGCATCAAGAATACTGACAAGAGTAATGTCGTCAGGGGGAATGCCAATAAATTCCATTTGCTGATATAAAGTTAGTGCGTCTCGGCAACAATTATTTTCAGTATAGACACTAATCAATGTGGTCCATGCAATCACATCCCTATTGGTAATTGTATTCAATATATGGTGTGCATCCTGCACAGATTTACAGTGCCCATACATCTTCATTAGGGCAGTGTTCAAGACCGAATCAGAGTGAAACCTACTAAGCAAAATGCGGGAATGAAGCAGCCTGCTATGTGCAAGGACTCCAAGGCCAGCACAGGCATCACATACTTTGAGAAAGCTAACTTTATCTGGTGTCAATTGTAGCTGCATTTCCTCAAAAGAATAGATTCCAGCCTTACAAGACCCACACTGCATAGATGCTCCAATCATTATTGTCCAACTATAAACATTCTTGTCCTCCAATTTTTCAAATATAGCCTGTGCATCTTGCAAGCTGCCGCACTTACCATACATCTCTATGAGAAGGTTAGCCAGAAAGACATTCTTTACCTGCCCATTTTTGGCTATGCTTTCATGAATCCGTCTACCTTCATCAAGATTATTAGCATTGCCACAAGATCTGAGCAGATAGGCATATGAAGCAGGATCATTTGTTTTGGATTGGGTTGTGGAACACCTAGGTACTAAATTACAACTTTTTTCTGACACTTTGGAGACATACCTGGTTAGTGATTGGCAAGTAGGAAAGAAGGGGCTGTTAACAGGCTTTCCAGTTTCGTCAAATTCCCATTCCAGCTGCTCCGGCTGTTCGGGCACCAGGGTCTTAAGCCTGTCGCTTTTCCTCTTCTTTCTGACTCGTACGACTGGTTGCCAGGTCCGCAACTTCGGAGCCATATCTCAAGCCCACTGTTCAAGCGATACATTCCGGCGGACTTCCCTTAACCAATTTCTCTCACCATAGCCGAGCTCACATATATTTTGGCAGTATTACACAAATGTTATGAATGCTGGTTTATGGATTTCGGCTCAGGAATGTATGGAAAGGTATTGATAGAACTCTATTTCCATACATGAACAAATAGAATAGAAAATTTTAAAGTTCCACAAGAGAGGGTTAACACCCTGGAACGAGGGTGTTATGCCCTGGAACGAGGGCCACCCGAGTTCTAGAGTGTTATCTGCCTTAACAACCTGAGCCCGAGAGTTTTATGGTGGTTTTGTAGTGGTTTTATGGTTTTCATAACAAGCTAGGTGTTTATATGGCCATTTCGCATAACAAACCAGGTGTTTATGGGTTTTTTAATGTGTTACTGGTAGGTAACACCACTGCAACCAATGGCTGAGATTTGATCTCAGCATTAAAACTTGAGGGCCAGGTTGTTAAGGTCATGAGATGATGAACAAATGACCAGGTGAAACTAGGAAATAAGGGGAAAACGGCTTCAAGTTCCAGAATCTTTTTGCCACATGATAGGAATGAAGGTGAATAAAGATACGATGAAGATAATGGCGATGTAGTGGGAAGAATGTAGGAGGTGAAGTTCCATGTTGATGGGGAGGAACTAGAGGAGGCGTATCAATATAAGTATTTCGGCTTGGAATGTACATATATTTATAAATGGAATACAACTGTAACTATGCAAATCGTAGGGGGCATGTGTGCTTTAGATGAGCGGAAGAATGTTCTTCTTTTGTGAGGAAACCAATGCATAAGATGCTCCAAATGGAAGTCCAGTATGAATTACAAAAGGAACTCCCTACCCACTCAATGCTGCTAGTTGAAACATGTATGATGTCTTCAAAAGCTGAAGCATTACACCAAGCACTTGAATTTTATCAGAGAGTAAAGAACTTGGATTCTACATATCATTTAGAATCAATGGGTCAAGAATATAGAGGTTGTATGGGAAATTGAAGAAATGGATGGCAAACAGAGAATTGAAATAGAAGTCTTACCAACAACTGATATTCGCACAGGAGCATATGTGATGGAGAAAGTGGTGGCTAAACTTTTGATTGACCATGGCACAACAATGAAATTTTAAATGCAACAAGTTAGGCCTATGATATTATCCACAGAAAAAGAATTTTTGAATGTTGGTATTGGAATAAAAAAGTGGAATATGGCTGAGTTCTCTTAAACTTGAAGTAGAAGTAAAGAAAATGATTGGAGTTGCACGAGTACAAAGAATATGAAAATGTTATCAATTTTATGACAAATGACGTGCTTTTGGAAAATATTAACTTTTCTTTCATCTATGGAGAAGAATCATATACATGCTAGTTTTCTCTCTAAACTCTTAGAAATGTTGCTTATCAATTGGGTGGTGGTTAGTGGAAATTAGACACATTGTTAAGTGCTCCATTCAAAAGTCTCTATGATGTGTGGCATATTATCTGTAGGTGCCTGTGTGTTAATACATTCCGCTATTGCCTACTCTACCTTGTAGACATTGAAATGCCATAGCATTGTCTCTTTTTGTTAGAGGTCCAACCATGGACTTGCTCATAGGTTTTATATAACACTGTCCTTGCGTAACCAATGCATTTCTTTGGCATCCTATCCCCATGCTTGGCCTTGAATCTAATGGCATTTCTTTTTGGCTCTATTGGTTTATGTATTGGGGAATGCCATAGGGGGACCCCCTTTCCGGTTTGGAAGGGGGGCCCCCCGACTGACATTAGCCGGGAGGGGGTCCCTTCCAAACCGGAAAGGGGGGACCCTATGGCATTCCCCAACAAAATGGAAGTTGGGTCGTCTAACTTTTTGTCCTTTTTGTCTTTTGTTGGGTCACTCATTTTTCGACCCCGTTCATTTTTTAACCCCAACTTCCATTCCGGATTAGAAAGCTTGCCACATGGCATCACCAAATTAAACTTCAGACAAAAATAGAAACCCAACTTCTATTTTGTATTCGATTTGGGAATGTCACATTCCACATCTTTTGTGGGTTTTTTTTTTTTTTCCATGGCATTAGCAAAATATTGATGGCCTAATAGTTTCTGTTTTAAAAGCACATAGTAGTTTATATTTATATTTATAAACCATAGTTTATATGTGTAAGTTCAAAAGAAGATTAGAGTAGGTAACTCTCAAAGATCAAACTATGAAACAACTTCCTATAGTTCTCGAATATGCCTCTCCTTTGCATTCATATTCTTCCATGTTCTTCGGGCCGTTTAATGACATAGATCTAAGCTTTTGAAGCTCAATCTACTTCTATTATTATCTCAACAGAATAGAGGACTTAATTCTACATCACAAAGTCAGAGCCATGAAAAGAGAACCATGGAAAATACAGTTAGTAATGATCCAAAACAAGCAAGGCCATGGGCTACTACCTAGAAAGGGTCAGATTCAATGAGAATAATTAGTAGACAAGGTTCTCAAAATGGATTCAAAACTAAATACCTGAGGAAAGTAGAAATGCAAGAGCTAGCGAGGCACTTAAAATGGTAGAGCGGGGTTTCACTCAGAATATGAGCGTGAGGTCTGAAGGCAATGGTAGTGATAAAGACAATGGGTCAGATACAGAAATGGAAGAAAACGTCTCATACAGAAATGGAAGAAAACGTCTCAGTGGGAAAAATCAACCATGAATTGCACAAGAAAAACATAAAGAACTTGATATTGGGGTCAATTGGAGGATTCTTTATTAGGAGCTTCCTCGATTTTCACAGGTTGGAATCATGGTTAGCACCAATTGTTAAAATCAATAAGGGGTAATTTCTTCGTAATCATATTTGACAATGAAGCAGTATGGATAAGCTAGTAGCTTGTGCAGTAGATCCCTATGCATGTGACTTTATTTTGTACCAGTTTTATACCCCCTGTTTTTCTCCCAATCAACTCTCAGCCTATGGGAAATGTGCCTGAATCCAACTGAAATTGAAAAAATGTCAAGATACTAAAAGAAAAAAGTACTTTTTGTAGGGACTTGAACTTTGGAAATGAAATAAAGGACCTCGAGCTTTAGTCTCCATACAAAAATAAATGGACTAACTAGTGTTCCAAAAATCCAAATGAGAATTAGCAACTAACTCTAATTAACGGAAAAGACGACTGGGCCCAATTCATCCATCTTGTACAATGACGTCGCGACACGTGTTGCACCTTCTTTTCTTGAAAAGCAGGTAATAAATTCTATGCTACTTTCTGCACTTTTTACTATCTTTCTGCCCTTTTTACTGTCATTTGGCGATGTTTTTACTCCCTCTTTCTGTTTTTTCACCTGGCAACATGACACGTGGCACGGCTGGATTGGGCCCAGCCATCTTTTCTGTTAGGGCAAAGGCCGAGTGGCAAATTCAAGGCAGCCCCCACCCGCCCCCAAGGCCCCGTAGCGTCTTTCCCTTTCGAAATTTGCCCACGGGGCCTTTCCCTTATTCGAAACATCAATGGGCTAGACCAATGGCGCGCAAAAAACTCTTCTATAAATCTGCATCGCTACCAAAAAGAGTAGAGAAAAGAGAGCAAATACCAAAAAGCTACCAAAAAGAGATGCGACCATTAAAACCAAAGCTTCAAAACCCGTCATCATAAAAAACGAATTTGGTGTGTCTACTGCAATATTCATATCCAAGTTTTAAAAGAACACATGTCAATTGCAAATATATTGGGATAAAACTGGGTATGTTTAAAAGCGTACCAATGCAATGCGAACAACCTAGCCTAGCTATTACGTGTACCTCTTTTCTCTCTTGCATATTCACATTACATCCTCAAATGGTTTAGATAAACCATGGTTTTATTGCCTCAACATATTTTTACCCATGACAAAAATGTGTTATTACCCTTAATGCCTTAGGTCTATTTATCAATGCCCTTAGGCATAGAATATATCATCCAGCATTAGCACCCCCTAGCCTAGGAAATACCAAGGTGCACTGTAACCTTAGAACCTAGATCAATATTAAGCATTCGGAAAAGAACCCATAGCAGAATTGAACGTTAAGCATAAAAAGCAGAAGGACCTGCAAGGCCCACCTGAAAATTGAACCTGTAAAAGCATCCAAGCAAGTTAAACAGGCTTCTTGAAGAAGTAAAACTAGAATTTGAGTTCTGTGGTTCATATCGTGAATGAAGTTTATAATTAGAAGTAATGAGACATACAGATATATACATGACTAGAATGTGGTGGCGGCGTTTCTTTCCATGAAAACATAAGAATAGAATAGAATAGTTTTTTTTAACGTCCACGGAGACCAATAGGTCATGGCTCCAATTCAACAAGTGTTATGTCGCACAAATCCTCGGCACAAATACCTTGCCTCATTTACCAACCAGTGCTTCTACCTCATTTGACCTCATTTAACGAATATCTCTAAGCATAAAGGTCAATATTATGTAGTTGTACTGATGCAACGCATGTGTCATATCATGATGCCTAATCATAGAAAAATAGGCAGTGGTGGCAGCTTCATTTACGAGGCCCGCATGGTCACATACTGAAACAATTAAGATTTTGATCCTCGCAATGCATTAAAACCATGTATGTATGTGCTGAACTGATAGCAGTCCATGAAAAGATACCTCTATGAAACAAAAATCATGCAGGCATTCTATAAAGAGCCATCAAGTGATGTTTTTTCATCAACGTTATGCTCACAGTATCATTTGGTTCCAATTCAGAATTTGTAATGCATGCAACATAGATTAAGGAATTATTAAGAACGTGAATAAAAAATGGAGATTGGCAAATGGCTGGCTCTAAGGACACCTGAGTCGTGATGGTCCCCATTAAATATAAGACGCACGATCATCTTGCAGGAATTCCCCATCCAACAGCATCTGTCGCATGGGCCCTTCGTCTATCCCGCTCCTAGGATGGCCAGGGCGCGGGAAGGGGATATGAAGGTGTCTTGCACGCCCTTCCCCTATGGGCTCTTATATCAGTGAAAGCATATACAAAATATTAGCACTGGCAATAACAATACCGTCAGCTACCACGAAGTGTAGTACCATCCATCCCCTCATGTGCATACTATGCAAATGGGCTAACTCAGGCTATGTCATGACTGTAACCTGCCGGATATACATTCTCTTGGTATCACCCAAGGAGACTACTCTGGGTTGCGTCTCCATGGTCCGATGGAGTAGGAAGGGTTGCATCCCCCCTTTTCATAGTGCAGTGGCTCCATAGGCGGCTAGAGGATCATAGTGGCACACGTCCTTCTCCAATTGAACTCTCCAAAACAAGAGCCAGGCCAACACCTGCAACTCTTGAGAGTCAGTGCGATACCCAGGAAATATCAGACCCAAATCCAGCCCTCTCGAAGTGGCTGGCTGTAAGCCTAGTCCGCTACGGGTCCCTACCCAGTAGCCGCGCTCAGCAGGGAATTCCCTCTATCTTGCCACTGACTCCTGTTATGTGGTGCTCAGTCACTTCATAACCTCTATAGGCATAGGCCGCATATAATAGGAACTAAAGGGTCTATGCTAGAAGAATCATCTACATAAGACTACTAGGTCTCTACCCCCTTCCCAATACAAGAGGAGCAAACATGATCAACCAATTATCATATGTCCACAACATGATAAAGAATAAGAATAATATCTAATCCTAATCACATGCATCTAACTTACATTTAGGGTTCATGGACTAACTAGGCCAGTTAGTCTACCTATTTAGGGTCATGGCCAGTGCTGGATCTTGGTCAACCAAGATCATTGCTTTGATACCATTGTGACGCTCCCCACCAAATATACGACACCTGGCCATACATCTCGTGGGAAATCCGCCATCCAGCAACATATGCCGCATGGGTCCTTTGTCTACCCCCCTCCTGGGATGGCCAGGACCCGAGGAGGGGACATGAAGGTGTCTTGCGCGCCCTTTCCCTATGGGCTCCTGTATCAGCAGAAACATATACAAAATGTCAGCACTAGCAATAACAATACTATCAGCTACCACGAAGGGTAGTACCATCCATCCATAGATCGATCATAGACATCAATATGTCAGTACATCAATAGAGCTCCTACCCAGGCTCAGACTCATGGGGGAAAGTAGATGACAGCTAGGATCTCAAGATAGAATAGACTGAGTTATGGAAATGACTTGGGCTAGCAAATAGACAATGGCTAGGGTTGACTACTACATCCAGCCCTCCTGTGCATACTATGCAGATGCCCTAAATCAGGCTATGCCATGATTGTAACCTGTCAGATATACAATCTATTGGTATTACCCAAAGAGACTATTCCGGGTTGCATCTCCCCAATCTGATGAGGCAGAAAGATTTGCATCTTCCCTTCACAGTGGCTCCATAGGCGTCTAGATGATCGTGGTGCACACGTCTTTCCCAATTGAACTAACACCTGCAACTCTTGAGAGTCAGAGTGACACCATTGACCCAGGAACTATTGGAGTCATACCTGACCATTTCAAAGTGGCCGGCTATAAGCTTAGTCCACTATGTGTCCCCAGTAGCTGCGCTCAACAGGGACCTCCCTTTATCTTGCCATTGACTCTGTTATGTGGTGCTCAGTCACTCCATAACCTCCATAGCCTGGTGGGCTCTATGCACAAGTCGCATATAATAGGAACTAAAGGGTCTATACTAGAAGCATCATCTACATAAGACTACTAGGTCTCTACCCCCTTTCCCAATACAAGAGTTGCAAACATGATCAACCAATCATCATATATCTGTATAATATGATAAATAATAAGAATAACATCTGATCCTAATCACATGCATCTAACTTATGGTTAGGGTTCATTGATTAGGGTTCATGAGTCAAATTGCGGGTAACTCATTTGGAATGCTAATTCCAGATGATTTATCAAGGTCTCTACCCCAAATACCTACTCTGGAGGAACTTTCACCCCCTCTTGGTGTCTCCATCACTCTGTAGGTGGTTCAGGATAGCTCCCACTCCTTCTGATGCGCACATGCTCCTGGGGCTGCTGCACTATGTTGTGCTGCAGACGATTCTCAGAACCTAGTTTCGAGCGTGAACATGGTTCATGGACTACTGGAGCCAAAAAAATGGCCTAGGTTTAGGGCTTGGCCATTAGTAGGTTAGAGTTGCCATGTCATGCCATGTGGCTCCAATAGGGTGCACCTTTGTGGCAAGTCGCCAATAGGATGGAGCCATGTGGAAATGGTTCCATACCAAGGGTTGGCTAAGTTATATATAATGATTTCGCCATGCTCCCTTTCCCACGCTAACGAATACAAGCCTACTAAGGTAGGTTCGTATGGTGATGTGGCCTAAAATGTACGTATTCATACAGTGTATTTTTGGGTAATGTCACATTCTCTCCCCCCAGCATAATGTTGTCCTCAACATTACGATAAGGTGATGAACCTATGTCATAACACAGGCTTAGGAGTTTATAATCAAATACAAAATCTATAACTTCTATTCTTCTCGTGATGTGTTCCCTCCACTTTGCTCCTCCTGTTAGTCCTGTGCCTCCTGGTTCAGGACTATTCATGCATCTGACGGTCAAGCTCAAGGATCCTGAGGCGTGCACGGGTCAGCGTCAAAAGCCCAAAAAAGACCAGCGGCGACCCACGCAATCAAAGCACGGGTCTGCTACCAAGAGGCGCCATGACAAGTGATGACTGTCACCTGCGGTGTCGGCGTCGGCGTGATTCTAGGGTGCATTTCAAGAGGCACCGCCAACATTCACCAGAATCAGGCCTCCTTCGGGGGAGTCGGCACCAGATCAGTCCGGAGTGTCTATATTGGGCCGAGAGGCCATTGTACTATATATATGAGTAGAGCTAGCACATGAGTAGCAGATGAGTTTTGAGTCTTGTCTCTCTTGGTCTTCTCTCGACACGCGAGAGCTCATGTATGTTCATCATTGATATCAAGGAAGCTTATCATTTTCCTCTCATTGTTCTCTTTTGTTCTGCTTTTCTTCTTCTTGTTCTTCTCTCTTGCAAATCCCGGCGTGACATAGTCCCCCCGGATTCTCCCATTAGATCAAGGGTCCTCACGAGGGCTGTCTTGCAGAGTTCCCAACCCCGCATCCCAAACACTGCCGCTTTTGCCGAAGTGGTCCGATTCGATTTTTTTCTTTCTTCGCCGCCATGTCCGTCCAAACTTCACGCCCGGAAGAACTTTTTCCCAGACGGCGCCTCGCTTGGGCGCCATCATCGGCGGAAGCACGTTCGTGACATGTATGGATCTGCTACGACATTGAGGGAGGCCACATTCGGGTCTGGGCTCGATCCGGGCCCACCCACCCCTCGTGTCATGTCTCGTCCCAAATTCTCCGCCTCAAGCGCTAAACATTGCTCAAATTCCGCCTCCTCATCATCATTATCGAGCCCTATCCGCTCCAACTGCTCAACCTTACTTTCATACCCCAACATGCCTTCATCCATCACTCTTCTTCCGCCATACGCCCTGCCTTCACAACCATCATCTCCCACGGGTGGACGGGGATATCCACATGTCTCTTTTTGCTCCTCCCCAGAATTTCCCTTCCCTACCTTTCCCACCGCTCTTCCCGCTTACAATCTTACAGACCTCAAACCCAATGATCGCACCTCCAAGTATTCCCACCTCAGCCCACCCCTTCAGCGTGGTCTTTCCAAAGACCATACCCCTCCAACTCCACCTCAATATCCTCACTCATATGTTCCCCGTCCAGCCCAAAGACTTTTACCTCTACCTTTCGACCCTTAAGTCGACTTATCCCACCTTTGGCAACACGAAAAGGCAAACCTTTAGACCAAAGTGCTCGTGCCCACATGGAAGAATTTGAGGCTCGGCTGTCCCGAATGGTCATGCGCAACCTCAACTGAAATTCCACATCTTTTCCACCACATTGCGTGGCTCCCTCATCAATGGCTCATGTCCAACAAAAGTCACTGAAAACAAGATTGGTCCGGAAATGAAAACCTTTTCTTTTCTCACTATGGGACCACGGATGATGATCAACTTCATCTCAAGCAACTCAATGACCTTCAACAAGAGCCCACGGAGTCCGCCTCGGATTTTGCGTAGACCGCCTTCACATTCTCGCCAAAGAAACTCAAGGAGTACCCCCCACACAGAGCCGATCTTGGTCCGTTTCTCCAAGGACTTCCTCCAGCCTATCGACTCATGACTCAATACCGCCTACCAAGACTTTGGAGCAAAGCTATCGATCTTGTCAATCACTCACCAATGTTTCCTCCCGTGGCGGGCTCTTCAGAGCTCCCTTTCATTCCACCCGCCATGGTTCCCCGTGATCGCTGCTCAACCTCCACACGCCAATCCAGCTAAGCAATGATCTCGGTGCCATATCTGCAAATATCAAGGCCACTTGGCTAATGAGTGCAACTCCACCAATGGCCCGCCCATTGTAAACGATGCAACATGTGCAATCATGCCACCTAAGAGTGCACTCGCACTCATCCTACACCTTTCCGCAACAAGATGGTTTATCAAGTGCAAACAACACCTCAAAGACTAATCGCCATATCAGCAGCCACCACCGCAGCGCAACCCAATCAACTCTATCGCCAACAGAGCAACAACGGGACCCAACACACGCCCTCCTCCTTTGATCCTTCGAAAGCTCGTTATCACCGCCGCCGAATGGGGTCATACCACCACCAAGTCCCTCAACTTCCACAAGTTCAAAAGTAACTTCGCACAAATCGACCACATCGGTCCGCCTCACCTGCTTACTAACTTTGATTGCCAATGGCAAACAAGGCCCGGCCCCGTTCTTCTGAAGCCACCTCGCACCTCAAAGAATCACGCTTATCAACCAGCCCTCCCAAATCAACCTCGATGGATCAACAAGCACAGAAGAAATTTTTCAAGCTCTCAATCCTCCAGTCCAGCCACAAATTGGGTTGGTTTAGTCTCACGCCGCACTGTATGCCACGCCCTTAACCATTATTCCTAATGGCACGCAACCCCGCCTTTGCCGCCGACACAATTCCTCATGCGTAAGACAAAAGGTCCATTTTGCACCTGACTTGAGAAACTCATGCCGAATGTCATGCCTAAAGTTCGCCAAAGCATTCTGAACCTCATGCAAGCCGCCAAGGCCGCGACGCTGGCTAATGTTCATGCCACCACTAGAGCTCAACAAAGACAAGACGCACCTTCCATGTCTCACCCTCCACGCCTCACCATATCCAAATATCGGGCCGCCGAGGTAGAACTACTCAAAGAAGTTGCCGCTTCCTTACCACGCACTTCCCGCACTGCGGATCCCGCAGATCCTTTTTCTCATGTGCCTCGAACTCCAAGAGGAGCCGGCAAAAATCAAAATTCCTCTAAGTCTTGCAACGATTTTGAAACTCGGCCCCGCTCTCAAGGACCGCCTACCACTCCCGACTGCTTTTGGTTGGGGCTGTTGCTACCTCTACACCCACTCCATACATGCCACGGTGGGCAATCAGCAAGTCAACCATGTTCAAATTGATGGAGGTAGCGTGGTTAATCTCATCACGGATAAACTCCGCAAAACAAATGGGCATCAAACAACTCTATCGTGGCCCCATATGACATCAAATTGGCCAATGGCCATATCACGAGACCTCAAGGCGCCACGCCTCTTCTTCACATCAACATTGGTGATCTCGATTCCCCTTGAATTTGGTGTTTGGAAGGCTGAGAAGATCCGTGTGATTATGAAATGTTGGTCGGCAGACCTTTTCTCCGCCAGCCAAGAGTATCCATTACCGGGCCACGGATCGCTTAGTCATCATAGATGGTCACCTCAATGCCACCATGGATTTGGAAACAGGTAAAAATCATTTCCGCCGACAATGCCGAACCCTCTCTCCGACAATCGACTCGAGGACGCCCGCAATATTTATCGTTCAGCTCCACCGAGTCCCGCCTCTCCATCCTACCCCCAATATGCCGATCCTTGGGGAGCAATGACTCTTGATCGTGACCAGGTGTGGGCCGCTTTGCTTGACCCTTACCTGCTCCTTGCAATCGCATTCAACGTGTTGATCACTTTTCGAGATGCCGAACCTCTTGCCACTCTTGTAGATGTACACGCCGTTATGAAGCAACCTCGCTGATGACACTCAAGAACCTCTTTTTTCACCACGCAGAGCACCACGCATCCCGTTATGCTTCAACCTCCTGCTCATATTGTCCAGACACCTGGTTATCCCCCATATTCGCACTCGACGCCGAATTGTGGACATAGGCAACAATCACCGTCCGAATTGTCGCCAATCTTCCGGACACCCTATCGTAATGTGGCCGCCACGCTTCAAAAAAGTTCAAACACATTTTCGCCGGAGAGCTACAGAGATCTTCTGGGATCAACAAAACCTTGGGGAACTCACCATTCCTACCAAGTCCGATGCACGCCCAGCCTAGCAACGACAAGCATCGGGCCAACCCCACTACCGCGGATCGCCAAGGCGAAATTGACAAACTCCTTGCCGCAGTTTGATCTATGAGGTCAAACATTCTCGAGTGGGTGAGCCCCATCGCCATTGCACTCAAACACAATGGTAAGATCCGCTTTTGCGGACTACCGAAAACTCAATCAAAGCACGGAGCGTGATCATTTTCCACTACCCTTCACGCACTGTGTTCCTCGAAGAGGTTGCCGGACATGAGATGTACTCCTTCATGGATGGTTTTTCGCTACAATCGATCTCAATCAAAGAATCTGATCAACTCAAGACTACCTTCACCACCCCCGTAAGGCACTTTTGCCTACAAGGTGGTTCCTTTTGATTATCAAACTCTCCATCCACGCTTCAACGATCATGCTCTCGCCATGATTTTATGAAGGAAAATCCCTTCTTGCAAATTTTTCAAGATGACTTCTCTCGCCCACAGCCCATGGCTGACCATTTGATAAATTGAACTCGCCTTTCGTAAATGTGATGAGTCCCATTAGTCTCAATCCCGAGAAATGCACCTTTGGGCCACTTCGTGTGTTCTGCTGGGACATGTGGTCAGCAAAGGTGTATCACCACGGATCCTCGCCAAAATCAGCCGCGGTGCTCAAGGCTCAAGCACCAGCCAATATCAAGGAAACACGCTTTTTCTTGGGTAAGGTCAATTATTACTCCACCTTCATTCCCCGACTCGCAGCCATTGCATCCCATTCATAAACTCACGGTGATGAATCCACCGGGCTTGAATTCCCAGCGGATGTCGCTTCCAACAGCTTGAAGCTCTTGCTTACTCAGTTCCGGTTCTTGTTCCTCCTCAATGGGACAAGCCCTTTCATGTCCATGTCGATGTCTCGCCTTTGCTATTGAGCTGTTTCTTTCAAGAATATGATGCGCATTAATCGACAAACCAAACCGCTACGCCAAATGGAACTCAATTCACGGCTGAACGCAACTACTCGCCACGAGCGAGAAGCCTTGTTTAATTTTTCAAGGCCCAACGCTCCGCCATTATCTTTTGGGCAATCGAGATCAAATTCTTTGTTGACCACCGTGCACTTTTTTATTTGATCAACAAATCCACGCCCACGGGCCGCATTGCTCGTTGTCCTCCTTCGCAAGAAGAATTTGCACCTTTTGAAATTGTTCACAAGGCCGGGTAAATCTCATGTTGTCCCGGATTATCTTTCACGATCCACACGATGATCCTCCACCGAGTCTCGTGACGCCTTTCCCCGACGCCAACTCTTTCTCGTCACGGCAACACCTCATTGGTTTCATGATTTTCAGCAGTATCTCCTCACAGCGCTTCTTCCACCGTGAGGACGCCACGCCTCTCCAGCCAAACGACAATCCCGCCGACATCAATTTCTCCGCGAGGTCCGCGGACTACACCATGGTTGCGTGCCATCTTTACAAAAAGGGTAAGGATACCATCCTTCGACGCCGTGTTCTCCCTCATGAGGTCCCGTGATATTGTTCGAGAAGCCCATGAAGGGCTCCTGAGGTGGTCATTTTCATGGAGACACCACGCACGCAAAAATCCTTCTTGCCGGGTTATTTTGGCCCACGCCTTCAAAGACGCCACGCCCACGCCAAGACGCGCAGATGCTTGCCGCCAGGGGATGGACGCCCACGCCCGCGACGCTTCTTCCCTTGACGCCGGCCACACGCCACTTCCCTTCAAAGAAATGGGGAATGGATTTTGTGGGACCCATCGATCCTCCCCGCTGCACACCCGCGTTCGCTACATTCTCGTTCTCACCGACCACGCTTACCAAATGGGCGGAAGCTTATGCGACTTCCGCATAACACCAAGGCAAGCACGCCTAAGGTTATCTATCAACAAATCATCACGCTGATTCGCTGCCCCACCTGAGCTGGTCGCTGATCGTGGTGTCCACTTTATCAATCATACCATCAAGGAGCCGACGGATTATCTCCCCGATACATCATCACAAGAGCACACCTTACTATCCTCAAGGCAATGGTTTGGCGTAGCACCAACAAGACTCGGGTCACAATTTCAAGAAAATTTGTGACGCTTCTCGCGACCGACCGGCAAAACAAGCTTCCTACCGTTTTTTGGGCTTACAATACTTGTTTCAAAATAGCTACGGTCACACTCCTTTCAAATTGGTTTATGGTCAAGAAGCTCTCATGCCTTTTGAGTACATTCTCCCCCCACTCTCCGCTTTCAACCAAGCACGCCCATAATCCGCCACCGACTCAAAGAAAGGGTTTATCAATTGAACAGCTTGGATGAACTTAGAAGAGATGCTTATATTCGTGTTCTTCATGGACAACAGCTTGCAAAAATCTTTACATGACAAACGGTGAAGACAAAAACATTCAACGAAGGAGATTTGGTTCTTCTTTATGATTCTCTGTACAAAAATTTTCCCGTAAACTTAAGTTTCGCTGGTTTGGCCCTTATCAAATTGTTCAAGTGGTTCACCCAAATAAGCTTTTTCAACCGGTTGAATTAGACGGCACTCCATTACCTACACGGTTAATGGCTTCCGCCAAAACATTTCATCCCACGTAAAGTTTACAATCAACAAACGATGCGCTTCAAGACACAACCACACCCGAAAAGTGACTAAAACAAAGGGTATATTATATTATAGGTGGAATTTTTTACAAAATGTGGGCACAAACCCAAATATTTCCGCTTATGGGCACGCCTATATATACAAAACGGGCTCGTGAGCCCTATCTACTAAGTCCTAAGAAAAAACCCTCTACCCGGGTTCGGAGCGCAGGTGATGCGCAGGATGTGGTAGAGGTTCTCGCCAGTGGTCCCAAATAAGGTGCGAAACCACCTCCATCGCGTTGGTCTTCGGATCGGATGTTCAGCCATCCCGCACACCAGCCATCCATTCTCAAAGCCACGATTGTGGCAGCCAGAGGTCCGCATAATCCATCTTGCGTAATCCACTCCCGACAGCTAGTGGGCATAGTGCGCCCTCGCTCAAACCAAAGAAGCAGCCATGCCGAAAGCGCCATCGGATGCCTTTTGCTTCACTCCCGCTCGCCTTTATATAGCCAATCGAGGAACTCCTTGTCGACGTGGACCAATCACAAAAATCGCCAACGTGTTTGCAATGCAAGGTCGCTTTCTAAAATGAGAATCTTTTCTCCCCCGCATATCTAGCCATGGTACCTTCTCCGACACATTCCTTTTAATGATATCCCACTTCGAAGTTGCCGCATTAAATGCCATTCCTTCTTTTCACGCCTGTCGAACATTAATGTGTGTCCTTTGGCCACCGTCACATCCCATCATTCTCTCACGCCTCATCTCCACCGCTTCATTACTTCTCCCTTTGTTGTTTGGGGACTTAGCCAAATTTTTGCCTCTCAATCACCTCCTTGGCATCTTTCGACACTGCACCATCAACGGTTGCGGCTTCGCCCTTATCATGCCCCCTTCCACCTTTATAAGCGCCCTAAACCTTTTCGTCTCTCAGGTTTTCGCTCTTCGTTTCTCGCTCTCCGCTTCAAATGTTCCTTCGTTTCGGCGGCTTTTGCCATGGTCGTCCCCTAAACTTTCTACACTTCAAGCTTCCGCTCTAAGGGATGCGACTCTTTTTGTTCATGTCTTTCGACGCCCACCTTTTCGAGAGGCCCTTGTTGGTCCGAAGTCGGAAGTTGCAGGAACGCCACAAGCTTTTTGCACGTAATTTTCACAAATGGAGCTCCCGCCCCAAATCGGCACAATTGCGCCAGCTCATCGCACACATCGTCAACGACCCGGAAGGATTTTGCTACGGGGTCGATGGCACCACCATTTTACTTACTCAAGATTTGATTTCTCGGGTATTCCCATCCTTTGCAAAACCTTCGGTCTCTTGGCTGCTTTACGGGACATGGACGCCACTCGGTTGGCGCTTTGCTTATCAAGCCAACCAAAGACGCGCCACAATATTGCCAAACCACATGAAACTTTTGTGAAGTTTCGTAGGCGAAATTGCTTGGGCATTCCATTAAGAACACCCACATCAATAAGCCGCTTTATAATATGGTCATCACCGCCATTCACTCCACTCGCATGTCGATTGGCCTCAGCTTTTATTCTACCGCCTTTCTTCAAGAAGTAGACCGCGATTCGCTACCCTCCTCTCTCTGCCTCTCAAATTTCCGTGGGTGGCCATCTTCGTGCCCCTCATTCGCCATTATCTTCCCCGTTCTTGAGAGCCCTTCCACTTCCCATACCTCCACTCGGGCCTCTTACATTCCCGTCAAACTCAACAAGCCAGTACCTTCACGCCCAACCTCCCTCGCCCTGCTTCAACATCGACCACGATGTCACTGCTCTCCTCTTCTTCCTCCGAGGCCACGCCTTCCAATTCCCCCCCATGCCTCTCAACAATCTCGCACAAGGCAGCCCAATGGGCCTCGTGACCTCCCCATCCTCGACAGCTCTGCATAAATTCCAGCAAGAAGATGTTCAAGCCACGCCATGCGCTTACATGCATCCCAGAGGCTCATGATCGGTGTTCAGCGCCCCTCGAGGCTTCCGGCGCTGCTCAAAAGACCTTCAAGCCGCCACGCCCATGTTCAAACCTTTGAAGCCCAACTTCAAGAAAAGCACGCTGCTCTATTACAGTGCCCGTGATAGATCTCACCAAAGGTTCGTGATCGACCAGCCTACTTACGTATCAAATAGGCGCAGCCCAAACTGAAATTCGTGGACTTATTGGAATAGAACAAGTACAAAGATACCCTCCTGGGTGAAAAGGAGAAACACATTGCTAAGCTAGACACCTTGTACTGATGCATGGGAGGCAGTGATTAAGGGCTTGGAAAAGCACCTTTTCTGGTGGTCCACAAAGAAAGCTTTCCGTATGATCTAACCATTGTGGCTAAGTCGGGCTTTAAGTAGCACCCATGTGTATATGGTTTTGTTCATGTTGGCTCCACAGTCAAGGGTACAACTTATCGTTAGGGTTGTTAGGAACTTCATCTGGGGGGGAACAGAGGAGGGTGCTGCTGTCAAGGTCAGTTGGGAAAAGTGCATGTTGCCAAAGCATTTTGGCCGCCCTTGGGATGATCAATTTTCTTTTGCAGAGCAAGGTGATGATTTCTAAGTTTATTTGAAGAATTTTGAATAATGTGGATGAGTCCCCGGGTTCCCGTCTTGTTTATCAGTCTTTGCAAATGTGCATTTCTTTTGGGTCTCGATCTCTTAGGCCACTTTTCCCTTGGGCTCTGTTTTATCCACTGACTGCATACCCTAATGCATCCCCATTTCTTAGAGGATTGCTAGTTGTGTGGGAGACTGTACAATCTCTGTTTCATTTTCACCATCTTGTGCACACTAGCACTACTGCAAGTTGTTGGTGGATTCCATTGGATGGTGGTCCTCTGGTATCTTCAGTCCACCCATTGACGCAGCGTCGATGGAGAGCAGCAGGGGTGTATATGATATCTGATTGGTATAATAATCAAAGGCAGTTGCTGACATGGGAAGAGTTTAGAGCTAAGTTCCTCCTTTTAAGGTGGGATCGAGCTATTTGGCAAAAGGTGGCTTCAATTCTTCCTCCAGTAGCACAAGTGGATGACCCCCAGTCTTGGATAGTTCATGAGCATGTCAAAGTAGATAAGTTGGTGAATTCCATGTACAAGATCTTGCTTGCTGCGAACATCTTGCCTCCTTCGTCCACGTGGCCTTTGGTCATTCCTAGAGATCGGCAGAAAGCAGTATGGAAATTGGTATGGGATAAACTACTCCATCCCGAAATATCTGTTTTATGGTGGCAAGTCATTCATCGTTGTCTGCGTGTTAATATTCTGGTGCACAGATTTCGTCCAGAGGTATCTGCACTTTGTCCCTTATGTGCACAGAGGGACGAGACAATTGAGCATTGCTTCTTTCTGTGTAGACATGTCAGACATGCTTGATTGTGGCTTCAAGGCCTCTTTCGTTGCAATTTGAATAGCCAACATGTGTTATTAGCAATCTATCCAAGTAGTTGGGATAATTTGACAAAAAGGGCGTTTCATTTGGCTTCTGCAAGGATCATTTGGTCCATTTAGAAAAGAAGGAACCTTCTCATATTCAAAGGTATTGCTTGTTCAGATGCACAGATCCTTCTTGATGCCCAACAACGAATTGTCAAAGCATTCAGGTGCTCATCAATTGCTAATGAGGTGAAGAGCCGTATTTGGGAGCACTATCTTCAGATTCATACTTATTTATGAGTTTTTGCTTGCTCTTCATATTGTTTAGATGTTGTATTTGCGTGGGGTGGTTTTGCTCTGGTGGACATTCTCTCCACTGAGTTTTTAGTCCCCATTGTACTCTGTAACTTTCTCTGGATAATAAGTTGCCTCTACATGAAATTGACACAGTGATTGGAATGGATCATCTTTGTTGTTGCTATGTACCTTCCACGTGGGAGAAGTAATATAGATGTTGACAGTTTGCATGTGAGTTCAACAGCTTTAAGGATACCAAAAGAGTCATTGGAGGTGATCCCTTTTCAAAGCACTCTTATCTTGCCCGACTAAGCACCTTGCAACTTATGAGCCTAATAAGATTATCTACAATTTGATTTTTTTTTTTTTTTGAAGGACGACAATCTATTATCAAGGAAAATCAAGATACATACAAGGGACCTGTAACATGGGACTCAAAACCAAGTGGACGAAATAGTCCACTAAGCAAAACCACCCATACACAGAAAATAATCATACTCCTTGTGCCACCTTGAGGCGTTTAATGGCCTCATCACCATCAACATGGTCTGCGACATCGAGATGATCATCAACAGACATCAAATTATCATGCCACTGAATAGTACGAGGTAGGATAGGCTCATGAAATGACATAACAGACTTCTTCCTCGCTGCCTTCTTCCAATTCACCTGTTGCCATGACTCTTTAGCGCACTGAAGATTAGAACTATCAGCCATAACAATCTCAGGAGCATGAGATGCAGAAGCAACAACGTGGAGACTAGTAGGAACTATAGCTGCAGCTGATGGTGCTAAGGACGACACCATCGGAACTGTATGTAGAGCATCTTCCATAGCTGCGGAATGCAAAGCAAACGGAAAAGGTTGATCATGAATAGCTGAAGAAACAACAATGGGAGCTTGAACCTGAGCAGAATGTTGAACAGATGCCTGATATGCACGATTTCCTCGATGAAAGCTAGAAAAAGCCTCCTTATCAGGAAACAAACGAGCTAATTCTGGACCATTCAGAAGCTTAAGATCCAACTTCTTATACCAAGGCCCACTCTTCACAACTATACATTCTGGTAAAGGCGAATCTACTGGCATAGAAACACAAATCCTTGGACCATTCATGATGGAGTGTGAGATATGAACCCCAAGTCCCGTTGCAATTGCAAATAGAAATTGATGAGCCATTAGATCAAGAGGAAGATTAGGTAACGAGAACCAGCAAGGCATCTTTAATGCACGAACCATATCTGGTGTAAAGCCAGGAGAGTAATACTGGTACATTATATATTCCCCACCGAGAGGATCAATCCCTCTTGATATCAAAGAATCCACTGCATCACTACTTTCAAACATAATAAGAACAAAGTTTTTTGCCAACAAACTTGATGGACTGAAAAGGTGGAAGTTGAAGGCGTCTCAAAAGCCGAGATAACCAAACACGAAATCGTGAGAAATCTAAATAGCCACCAGTAAAATACCCAAGAACTGCACAGGAAGATAAGTTCTCAGCATACTTAATATGAGCTTGATGATCCACTTCAACCACAGGAATACCAGAAGCTTGAACTACATTCTGACAGTCAGACTGGTAAAATACGTCATCTGGAGGCAATTGTTGTTGAAGTTGAATCTGTCGGGCTTTCAATGTGTCCAAGATTGCCGACAACTCATCCTTACTCCCTTCAGACAAAACTAGTAAAGCAGCTGCTACCCTTGACTTTCTAGATGCACTTGATATATCCTTACAAAACCAATCACTAAATCTTTGATATGAAACTTTTGTAACAGAATCAGACGACTTCGAAGCACTATCATTTGCCCGAGGCTGAGGAACTACATTAGGACTGGAATTTGTACCTGTTTGATGCAAACTCCCATCAACTTCCGCTCCCTTACTCACAGCGCCTTGCAAGGGAGGAAAATCCCCTTCTTCAAGAACCACTGGAGTAGCCACCACCGAAGGCAAAGAACTTCCAACTAAATTATCTACCTCTTTTTGCGCAACAACTGGGGGATCACGTATCACCAAACTAGTGGTAGACTCACGCCATTTTGCTGCTGCCTTGGATGCTGGACCAACATCTGTCTTCCCCATCCCTACTATGAGTGGCCGAAATTAAACAGACCCAAATACGGCCCCTAACCTGATAGCAAACCCTAGCAAGATTGATGTTATCGGAGAGCTCTCGGAACAAGCTTTCCAACGAACTAAAGATCATCGAAAACGGAGTCCAGATGCTCAAGATACAAGAAAAAATGCCGGCAGCCCTAAGCGCCGGCGTCACGATTGAGCCATCTACAATTTGATTATGGTCTAGGTCGATTCGTGTCTCATTCGTGCCAAGTGGGATAAGGCTTCTGGATTTGAAGAGTTGCAACGTTGTGCACCAGTTTTGGCTTGTGCACCTTAGTGTGAGGTCGAGGATGGCAAGACGAAAAGTCTTTAATCGTCCTATGATTTTTTTAAGTGCAATGAATTGTCCATTCCTTATATAATTTGTTTGTGGAAGTGAAGCCTCAAATGGCCATCTTTGCTATTTCCTCCAACTCAACTGGCAGTTCTTTAATTAAGTCTCAAATATAGCTATAACCAAAATGGCAACTCCTCCTCCAAATTTTTAGCGCTTGAAATGGTCAAATTTAGACAGGTAAATAATATAGATAGCAATATAGTATTGATTTAATTTTAACACCTCAAATTATATACCCACATAAATCTAACAACTCAAGTTATATATCTCAAAGTATGTACCTACATAAATTTAACAACTAAAGTTATATGTCAGTAGACTCAAAGATAAAGATAAAGACAAAGATAAAGATTGTATCGTCCGCGGAAACCCAATCGGGTTATGGGGCCCAATATCTGTAAGAAGGCATAAGCCCCAATCAAAAAAAGGGGCAAAGGCCCATCACAGAAACATTATAAATAATGGAATACAATCAAGACAAAAACAATGCCAAAGTACTTAAGAATGGAGCAAAAGTAGACTCGAGCCGAGCAGAAGTGACTAGACGTATCCCCTGGTGCGATTAGACGAATCCAAACCGGGGGTTCTTAGGCCATCGATCAAGAATAAGTGCGCCACCTCCCGATAGATAGCTTCCATTTTTCTTTGGAGCCTCGCCTCTCCGAACCTTACATAACTCATCACGCCACGAGTTAATTGAACTGGGAAAGGTCTTCCGACTGAAAATGGGGTGCCCTTCGTGTGACTCTCTCATGTCAGAGCAATGCATAGCCGGTCCCGGGATGCCGGTGAATTAAAATTTAAGATGGCGTGGGCTTGTCAATGGCGAGCACCTACTCTACAAGGCGCTATAAAAGTTTTCTAGACTCCGCATGCGCATAATATCCGCGGAAAAATGTGCGCTAGCCTCGCTTATCCGAGAGGCTATGTCCGGACGCCTACCAGATGTAGTTCAAGGGAGCCGGTCCCGCCGTGACCGGCTATACATGGGTTATGTGGGTTCTCCAGGTGGGCATCTGGACGCCTTTTGCCGGTTCGTATGTTCTTGAGCCGCATCTTCATCCGGTACATTCCGAATCAGGCTGGGGCCTCGGCATCGCCCCGGCCCGGGCTTCGCATCGCGACGTGGAGATGGCTATGGCACGAAAGTGCCTCGCCTTTACCATGGCATCCGGAAAGCAAGGTGTAACCGACCGTCTGGTGGCAAAGGGGAGCTAGCAAAGATGACCTATGTATTCTTCATTAGGTGCTCCAATATTTCTAGAACTTGGCGCCCAAGTGTCCGTGAGGGGAGTACCGCGTAATTTGGTCGTAACTATAACTACCGCACCGACCCGATTGCATCCCTCGTATTGAATTATAAGCAAGGGGACTGTGGATGTGGCTGGATTGCGGAAACCGGGATGCATCCGCAAACCGGTGGGTGCGGAGGGGGCGGGCATGGTATAGCCTTTCACCTTCCCTCGCGCCATATCTTTTAGCTTTCACGCCGCATGGCTAGCCGTGGGTAAGCAAAAGAACAAAAAGAACAAGAAGCGGCCCGATGCTAAGAGAGAAGGAGCGTGATGTCGCTTGTCGGGTGGCTTGATGTCGGCCCCGCATTTATAGATCGTCTTTACGGGCGTAATCGTACCAAGACCTTCACCTGTAAGGAGTTCGGGAGCAAGGAAAAGTGAAGTTATCCGCTCGTGTCAATGAGAGTCGTTGGAGACGATGAATCAGCCGGGCTATGGAGCCTATACTGGAGAAGCCTCACCATATCAAAGTCGGTGTGCAGAACCCAACTCTGGCAGAGGCGCCAAACCAAACTGAAAGTTGGAAAACGAACTGGGCCCAGACGGTAAAGACTTTTGTCTAATCTTCAGGTTGCTATAAAGCCGATCCTTTGCTCCTGAGCTGTGGCTGCTGCCGACGTGAGGTGTTGTTGGTATGGCTGGCTGGGCTTGTGCTTGGGGCTTCCACCTGAACAAGATCTCACATGAGCTAGAACAGGCCTTGGGCGCCTAGGCGCTCAGGCGGCAGGCGGCGAAGTCATCCACTAGCCTATTCTATTCTATTCTAAGAAGGTGAATACAATCAAGTTATTTTGCTACCAAGACGTCAAATATATTCAATTACCAAAAAAATATGACCACTTATGATAGGTATTACTATTATTATCCTAACATATATAATCGCTCCTACCTATCCTTCCTAATCGCTCCTACCTATCTATAGCCAAAAAAATTTGAACCGTCCATATCGGACAGAATCATTCACATCTCGACCTTACATTTGCCGTGTCCCACAGAATCGAACAACACTTCTTTATCAGACAAAGCTTGCTGCCGTTTGTGACAAAAGCCACCAACAAGAACACATCAATCATTGTGTGTGGTCTACCACAGATCCGAACAACAAAAACACATCGGAAATTGCAACATGAGATTGAAAACTAAAATTCCATGTATAAAGCTTGCTGTAACACAGCATGCACTAAACTTCCATGTACGAATCTTGCTGTTCAAGTCAACCACAGCAAGACAACTCCACATTTGCAACCAAGCATGACATTGAAAGTAAAACAGGGTTTAAATAACACAGCATCCACGAAAATTCCATGTACAAAACTTCATGCTGAAGTTACCCAAAGCAAGACAACTCTACATTCTGCTGAAACCTGCCTTTCCACACAAGCAACCAAAGTAAGAAAACTGTACAGACAATAAGAGACTCCATTCCGACAGAAGACAAAGTCTGCTCATGCTCGCATAGTGCTAGGATAAGCGGCTGCAAGTTCATGAAGTTGCCGCAGCTTAGACAAGAGCATGGCCCTGACATGATTCACCTCGCCTCTGAACACTCTTCTATCCCGCACTGAAACCTCAATGTCTGGATCATCTACTGCAACCAAAGCCTCCTCAAGGATCTCTACAGCATTAGTTAAAGCAACAGACAACGCATGGACAATTCGCCAAGTCTGCGATTTCATCCACTCAACATAAAAAAAGGGAGCAACAAACACAGGAAGCACTGCTTCTACGACACGCCTCTCCACAGGTTCAACACCCAACGCAATGAACGTGGAGAATGGAGGAGGAGGAGGAGTGGGATCCCTCTCTCTCCCAGCAGCCCCGCCATCAACATCCGCCCCTGCAATACAACATTCCACTGATTAGGAACCTGGAATGTGAATATGACCAGTTAATCCTAAAGTTCATACTATCCAACATCAAACGCAGCATCTGGCATATCTAAAGGAATATAGTCCTGAGAAAAGGGCAGGCTGCCATCTACATGTGGAATGAAAGCAGGAGTTTCGTCACGATACTCCTCATCTGGAGGATAATCAACTGTGTCTACTCCATCATCGTCATCATCACTTCCATTTTCATCCTCTTCCAGCATTGCGTCCAGCTTGTCTAGCTCCGCACATGCCAGAGCATCATCCCAAAATCTATGGCGCCTTTTACCTACTTTCTCTATGGGTTCTTCCCTAGGAGGTAATCCGTAAATGACGCATCGCACGTCTCTGATAGAAGCGTGCCTCGGATCAAGGGTAAGCCTCCACGCAGCCTCTACTCTATATTAACTGATTCTGGCTGAATTCCAAGGGAGGACCCATGTGCTCGACAAAAAGAACTCCCCAGTTCGCAACATCCGTGCAATCGTAAAGCACAGATTGGGTTTTCTCTGACGTCTCCCATGATATAACACGAAGTGGCTGCCACGTCTGAGCAAATTTCTGTTATCTAAAATCACGCAGTGTTTAATCTCACCCCCACCGTAAAGTGCATACAAGTTCTTACCGCACTCAAGCTGCTCAGCAGTCACGTCCTTCATGTGATTCCTATAATGCAATTTCCCGACATCTTTCAGACAGTAGCCAAGCATTCCTTCAAGACAGTGTAAGCACGTGTCCTTCAGCGCTTTACATATAATCACTCCTCCTGGCGGACGATGGTTTGTCCAATCTAGAGCCTGCCTCAAGCGAATATTCATACCGGTTCGGTGAGGTCGACAACTTCAAACACACACCTTGCGGTGTAAATGATCAAGTTCGGACCCTCGATCTCTGACCACCATGCACGCAGCGCCAATTTGAGTCAAGAACACGCACTTGGAGTAATGCTTCTTCTACTATATCAGACCCCGATAGTTCTTTGTCACCGCCCGCGGACGCTAGTTCTAGCTTCTCTCGCTTCCCTCTGCATACTTTTCCTCATCTCCTTCTCCTTTCTCTCCATACATTTCTTGTCTTCTCTCTCCTTCTTCAGTCTCTCCCGTTCTTCCTCTCTTTCTGCTTCTTCTCTTTTTCCACTTGCTTGTTCTCTCTCTCCACCTGTTTAAATATTTTCCTCTCCTTCCTCTCAAACCTTTCTCTTCTTATCGCATCCCGGTCATTACGCTCTCTAATTACAATGCCCTTTGGGCTTCCTTGGCCCGCCTCTCTTCTTAGACGGCTCACACGCATTGCAGGCATCAGCTAGAAGACCCATATTATATTCACCTCTCTTGGGGGACAGATGGAGCTGCTCAGAAGGCACCTCAACAAATTTACTACTGATGGGAATATGGGATGGGAATCAAGGCCGCGAGTTATGCTTCAAATCCACGTAATTCATGGGCTGCTTGAGGGGATTCATGAGAAACATGGTTATGCTCACCACGATTCATCATCCGCCCGCCAGAAGACAAGTAACCTAGCCTCCCTCTAGCAGCTCCAGCGTTGCTGCTCTCAGGAGGCCTCCCCTCCTCATCCAGACAACCATTCATGCCCTGCATGCCATGTTCTGATCTAACACTCCTAGCAATTCTCTTCAACATAGAAAGACTCTAGAACGTATCTGTGTTGGCCTCCACAGATCCTTGGCTGCTCGGCATGGCTTCAGACAGAACAACAAACCCACAAGCAGTTGAAAAATGACCGTCTCCTTTAGACCCAGTAGCATCGCCAGACGTCACCAAATCCTTCCAGCCCGGAGCTGATCTTCTTGGCATCGCCCATTCCATGCCATCAGTTCATGGTCATGTTCTTGCTATTTCGTGCCCCTCAGATCTCGGGCGTCCATTTTCGCCACAAACAATCGCACAGACCAACAAAATTAATGTAAACACAAAAATTCCCACCACGGGCCCCAAATTTTCATTGGGAAACCTACTAATGCAGTCTTATTTTTTGTTTGAGATAAAATATTTTTTTAAACGATTTTAGAGCCGACACGTGTGTTGGAAATTCTAAGGAAAAAGGGCATCAAGAATATTAAAAAAAAAAAACCGAGATTGTGTTAAATTGCAGATCTGCGCTCTGGCTATGGCAGATCCACCTTCTGCTGAACAGGATGCTTCTCGCCTCCTCCCAAGTACTCTAGCTATGGGGGAGCCCAGGGTTAGATTATCGCGGTTCTCCGTGATTTTTGTATCTGAGAAAACCCCTATTCTACTTGATGTCCTGCTAAGAATTGATGTCCTGCTAAGAAATGAAGCCTCTGGAGGATTGCACGTTTCCAAGACCATATAGGGCTTCTCTGGAGAATCGAAAACCAAAAAATCTCATTTAGCCCAAACCCGACCCTGTGCATGATGGGAAGGTCGGGCGGGTCCGTATCTTTGAGACAGGATCTCAAAGGGCAACCAAAGAAAATGGAATTGAATAGCATAAAAATCTGTTGCGAATCCTCTTCTAGAGCAATATTCTTCTCAAATTCTGCATCTTTTGCTCCAGAGTCTAAGATCCAATGCGATAATCGGCTTTCGAAGGTCTGATCAATCCGGTAGGCAAATATGGCAGCAAATCCTCTGTTATAGTTTATATTCATGTCTAGCAGTGTTATCTACTCTGCTATGACTAAAGAGGTGAGTAATTTATCGAACTATTTCTTCAGATCTTAAGCCACATTCATGCATGCTGCAGTGGCACTCCCCTGTTTCTGAAAAATAGATAGATGGATTGGGTTTTTCTCAAATTTCAGATTATGGGTCCAATCGAATTGGAGCATCTTGGTGTTCGTTTATCCTTACGTATTCAGGAAGCGAAGTGGATGCCAATTACTATAGATGTTATTGTTGGGTTTTCCACAAGTCCTCGCAAAAATATTGGCAATTGGATGGTTGTTTGGCCAATTTGAATAAGTTGACCGCTTATACTGCTGCTACGCTCTTTATCAAGAAGATGTTTAGGCTACATAGGTTGCCTAAAGGTATTGTATCTAATTATAATACAAAGCATATCAGTAAATTCTATAAGGCATTACTTATGCAGTTGGGAACTGAGTTAAGGTTCTCTATTACATAAATTGATGGACAACCTGAGGTGATGAACAAGGTTATTTATTCCATCCTAAGAGGGTTTGTTAAGGAACATCAAGGTCATTCGAAAGAGTATTTGCCTATAGCTGAATTTGTATACAATAATGCCTATCAGTCTACCATAAAGATGACACATGTTTAGACGATCTATGGTTAGCCTGTGCGGAAGACACTTTTTGGATTGTGTAAGGACATTCCAGATGTTGATGATTTAGTTATTGAGCATAAGGATCTCATGGACTTGCTTTAAGCTCGTATTCGAGATGCTTAGGATTATTTTGCCAAGAAATCATCTAAGTGGCAGTTGCCAATGGTTTTTTTTTTTAAGAAAGGAGATTGGATATCGATGAGGATCCATAAAGGACACTTTAAGAAAGGTGCGCACAAGAAAGGTCTTAAGTGTCGACTCCATTTCCATGGACCATTTCAAGTTATAAGTGGTCAAGGAGAGTGCATATCAATTATGATTGCCTCAATGTTAGAAAATGTATGATATAGTGAATGTATGATTCCTAAAAGCTTATTAAGGTAAAGACTTACCTCCAATTGAGAGGTTAAGTGAGCCAGAATTGATTGGTATTTCCAAAGTTCTAGAATCAGGAAACAATTTTGGAAGACAAAATCCACTAGTGGTTCAAGACAATATTTGGTTAAGTTCGCTCACAAACCTTTGGAGGACGCTTCATGGGTGCGTGGCAATGTTTTAGAAGCTTATCCGGATATTCTTAAGGAATATAAAGATCGGAAAGCAAAGGAAGCCGAGAGACAAGAGGAAGTCCAAGCACAGGCTTCTACTAGCCGGCCTAAGCGAGGGCCAAGGAAGGATTATGCTCGGATGGCTAAAGGTATTATAAATTCATTATGAAGCTAAATATACAAAACCACTTATGAAGAGGATTTTTTCAAACTTTTTCGGATTTTCAATAGAATTGGTTTGTTGATTTCCCTCCTAGTTTGGGTAACATTACAATCATTTCGAAGTCAAATAGAGGTAATCTTTTAAAAAGTAGGCAATGCAATGTCAAAGGTTAGATGTTAATAGTGGGTCTAAATGACAGGTTTGGAACTAAAGAAATGTTCGCGGCGGCCCTGGCCGCCGCGATAAATTTCTTGTATTTGATAAGTAAATATAGGCTGCAAAGAAGACCCTCAAGGATATGGCGAGATTGTTATTTTCTAGAAGAATGCCTTACGATTTAAATGGTCATATTCTTGGCCATTATCCTTCATCCATGGAACTCTAATAGCCAAAATGTTGATATGTGCCAAACCAACAAGTAATGAATTGGCCATTCCAATCCCTTAGCTACTAATAAACTGCTATGTAATGGCAAATTTGCACCTGCCACGTAGCTAACTCATCTTACTCGAGCTGGCTAAGGGATTTTGCCAAAATAGTTGAGTCGGAACCAAATGGTTCCCGAGTCACTAAAATTTCCGCTGATGGCGAGCACTGTGGATGAGTATGTGAATTGGGTTTTACCTGTGGATGATACTGCTCTCATCCTTTTGGTACGTACATCTATATATAGCCATGGACCACTGCATTATGTGAAATGATGAATGCCATTGTGCTGCATGTGATCCTTGGTTGGACATGTGAAGGGCAGATGTTGAAACCTTAGACCCTCTTTAGTGGCAAGAAACATGCAATTTTTTCTTAGCACTTAGCTTATGGAGTTTTATATATGATATAAGAAGATCTAATGATGTTTTAAACTTGTTATTTCTGATGTTGCGTGCACTTTTTGTAGCCCCATTCAAACTTAACGTTTGCTTTATGAGGTGATGTTGTCATGTTTTCTCTTTAATTCAATGTTTGCACTACTTTTCAAATGATCGATATGATCATCCAAACACCTAACATCCAGATCAGTCCTTCCTTTGCAGGTTATAAGTCCTTGCAAAGTCTTAGATGATCGTTTCTTTCTTTCTCAAAGAACTACTTGATCATAAATATCCTAAAGACCAACCTTAGAAAGTATCCTTTCATTACGTGAAGAAAACTAAATAATAAGGCTCATAACATAGGTAGTATTTAGAAATAAATTCTCTATTGGTTACATGCTCAGTAAGATCTAAGTGCAATATTACTTGTAGTAGGTGGTTCCAACAAACCATGATTTTATTTTGACACCAAAAATTAGCATTTTATGCTCAATAATTGGAAATGGGATAATATCTGTAGTACGAACACATTACAAACATGGATAGTCATAGTATAGTTATTGCAGAATGTTAGTTCCATTTGTTCCTTCATTCTCAAAAGTTTCTAAGGGTTCCTAAAGATTGTTACTTTGCATATGCAATGATGAGTGATAACCAGACAAAAGGTTGAGCAAATATGAGAGATGTTCTAGTGGATTTTTCTCATACTCACATGAAGAATGCATAACACAAGTTCACACTATTTATTAGACATCGTTCTATGCACGTAAAAGTCCCAATACCAAATTTCCTATATAAGATAACCAAATATGCCTTTGGCTAGTGTGTGTATGCGCACGTGCGTGTGTGCATTTTTTCCCTTTTCAGGCAACCCTTGCTTGGGTGCTTGGTTGGAGGAATATTTTGGTTTGTACTGTCCGATGTACCAATCGGATGGTCTAGAGGGGTTTGCCACTCTGTGTTAGTCGTCGTGAAGCAAGTGGGGTGGGCTCCGTCAATCTGAGTCATCCTACATTAGCAGGATGTCGCACCATCGATCCATCTGCAGTTCGGCAGGTCACAACAGTAGAGAAAAGCACTACCCATGGATGCAGCTATGATTGCAAGGTGTAATCAGTTGCTTCTCTGATATGTTGCTTCCAGGTGATCAACTTATGTAAGATGGGGCTACCTCTATATACTGGGTTATCCATTATAAAAAAATACAAAATGACGATACTCTATAGCAAATGCATGTGTCCATGGAGGAGTTACATTCTTTTGACCTGCATTAAAATCTCCAAAAACAATAGATTTTAATAGAGCACAGCAAGAGCATCTCTTAAGCGGTATAATCCAAAGACTTACTGGACTAGGTGGATGGATATTTAGCGTAATATCAGAAGATTTATTTTCTTTTGGAAAGACGAAGAAGAAAGTATCGTTACCCTGGGGCCTCACCTAGGCATATGGGGCTACCTCATTTGTGTGCAAGGGTCACCAGAAAACCCATGTATACGACCTTTTAGAGGTGGAAAACCCTATATACGTATATGGGAAAAGCCCATTCCGTAGATGTACTTACGGACTATCTTAATTTTTACATACTCCTATCCAATCTCGTACTCGAGTTTGTGCACCCTAACATTATTAGATAAAGATAAAGATAAAGATAGACTTTTATCATCCCAGAAACCCAATAGGGTTATGGGACCCATACAAGAAAAGGGGGCGGAATCCCAAACAGACGGAGCAAAGAAGGCAAAGCCCAAACAAAACCAAAGGGTAGAGACCCAAAGAAAACAAAGGGCCAAGGCCCAAAGAAAACATGAGGTCAAAAAAGGCCCAACACAAACAAATTGGATAAACATGTTCATGGATGCTAAGGATATTAATGCTATTGAAATGTTCTAGACATAACCTATCCACGGGTTGGAAGGCTAGTGGTCTAGAATAATCACTGCTCCTCCTCGATAAACTGCCCATTTCTTATGCTGGCGCGCTTCCCTTACTCTACAGAGTTTGTCCTTGCACTTACACAGTTGTATTGGAGAAAGATCCTCATGTATCGAGAATGCAGTCCCCTTTAGGTGGTTGCCATGCTGAAGAATATGGAGGCGACTTATCGCATCTTGGAAGCAAACAATAACTAAAGGTGACGAGGCCGATTAGGGCGTGTTGATCCCACTTGAGCAGCACTCACAATTCCAGTAGCAGGAATGTGCATTGTCTCCGTAAAAAATTTCGTAACTACATCCAGATCTGTCTGTCCTTATGGGCCCGTCTCTATAACCCCTATAATACGCAAATTAAGGGTCGGTGTATCAGTCATAAAGGCATCCTCTGATGAAGACTCCTGGGAACTAGCAGGAACCCTGTGTGATGGCAAGTCAGACTGTGAGACTTGAATCTCTGCATCAACACAATG
Organism: Isoetes taiwanensis; assembly: GCA_021234155.1. Lineage (NCBI taxonomy): Eukaryota > Viridiplantae > Streptophyta > Lycopodiopsida > Isoetales > Isoetaceae > Isoetes > Isoetes taiwanensis. Next base: position 496,531 of record JAJEKV010000245.1, on the reverse strand, counting down.
TCTTGCCTCAGACTGAATCTCTGCATCAATACAATGTCTGGCCTCAGTGTGAATCTCTGCATCAATATACCGTTGCCTCACCGTAGAGATTTCAAATATACCCGAGGTGGCCTCCTGGGTCGAGATGTCTATACACGAAGCATATAAAAGCACCCATTATTCTCACCATGATTTCTTCAATGTGGCACGGAGTCCTTCAAAGAATCGAGTAATCAGGTCCAACGCCCACGTAAATAGTGAGAGATGTGGCTACATTTTCTCCCTCAGAATAAATAGCATAGAGATGATTCCGGAATGGAAGCAGGAAACAGAAAGCTTGCAAGGTGAGGGTGCTGTTGAACCCAATCCTAAGAGGCTGTTGCGGCCCAAATAGAGAGGAAGGCAAACTGACTGGGGCCATTGGTGTCTGGCCATGAAGCTGGGCCCGAGACCGGGAGCTTGGAGGATGTGGTGGAGGTTGTGGGAACAAGGGCTACACTATTGGTCGTGGTTTTGTCCTGGCCATGGGGAACCTATAGGAATTCATCATAATATCAAAAGGAATTTACATAGAATCTTGGAGAACATAGATGAGTCTTGAGAAAATCTCTCAAAACCCAGGGGAATCTTACCAGCATCTTGGGCTACAGGAACCTCCTTTGCAAATCTAAAGGTGTTCCCATACAACCATTGAGAATTTGGAGGAATCTTGAAGAAACTACAAGAGTCTTTGTCCGATCTCAGAGAATCTAGGGGAGCATGCATCTGTTCTTAGCGAACATATGAGAACCTTGAGAGAATATTTGGCAACCTTGGGGAATCTAAGGGAATATCCATAAAACCAAGATCCCATTTCGTTTAAGGGCATTCTAATGGAAATTGCTAGAAAGCTAATTGGACGCTCTTACCACATTACCATGAATACATCTAGCTCAACACTTAGAATTGCACAAAGCATCGGCTCCGCTGGCAATAAATTGTTGTATCAATATAATATAATAGTATTTTGTTGACCAAAGGCATTTAGAGAAAATAAAAAAAAATACAAGAACTATTTTAGTAAAATATGCAAAATATAATGGCATTTAGGTGAAATTTCCCTGAACTTTTACCTATCTATCTACCATATGTTCAAGATGTGGTATTATGACTATAAACCTGCTAAATTCAAGGCTAAGATCTAAAATCTTAGAGGATCTACTTCCTAGTGGCAGTGGTTTGGATTCGGCCATGTCATTAAGAGTGTAACCAACGGCAGTAAAAATTGAAGACCGAATTATTTTTCTTTTCGACCAAGAACACACAGGCGCTAAATTCTTGTATTAATATAATATAGTATTTTGTCGACCAGGGAAACAAAATAATAAAAATGCAAGTACTATTTTAAGAAAATATGCAAAATATAGTGGCATTTGATTTAGGGTGACTTCCCATGGGTCGAAATTCCTGAGATTTTTGAGCCATAGAGTCAATTTGGACACCAAACGTGCACAGTTCCTATGAGCACCTAAACCTGATTCTAATTTCTTGGTTGTTTAGAACAGAAGTGATCGGCAAAGAACAAGCATTTGGACACAAGAGGACAAAAATTGCATACAAGAGTACAAAAATTGTCCAACCTAGGTGTAGACCTGGGCTTTCACAAACCTAGGTGTAGACCTGGACTTTCAGAAATGGCAATGCAATTCTTGAATTTTAGGTCCCAAACCTGAACCCCTCTATATCAGGCCTTCATGGGAAAGCCAGGCATTTTTTCCTGACCTCCAAAAAACCTAGAGATTTTATGGAAGGGGAAACTTCCACGAGCAGGAAGTTTCCTAGAAGAAATCCTTGGTGGCGATGCCGAGAGCAGCGGCAGACCCGAGCGGCGACGCCGCCAGGAATTTCTTTTACGAAATTTCCTGTGAGCGGAGTTTCCCGCCGTAACCTTCAAGACCTGAGAATTTCCCACGATCGTTTTCTTGCACGGGCGAGTGGCCTCAAATCCGAACAAATCGGCCTTCAAGCTTTAGTTTGATCCATCTTCCATTGCATTTGGTGTAGTTTTGGAAGTTCTTGGATTTGACGGACATGGACTGCGAAAAATTTCGGAGGCTTCCAACGTGCAAATCATTCTTAGATCGAGCAAATCATCCCTAGATTTGAGCAAATCATTCCAAGTGCTGAATACTTGCTACAGATCCTTGCGAATTTACAGATCCAAACAAACTAGAGTCTCCTTCCTGAATCCTTTTCTTGTGTTACGATGCAAACAATTTTGTCAATGGCAGCGCCGCTAAAGCGCTGCCCAAACCATGCACCCAAAAGTTACTTGAAAAATAAATAGCCTGAAACCTCAGGAAATTCTCAGGTTTTGAAGGTTACCCCATAGGAAACTGCCCTTAGGTGAAATTTTTCCGAACTACCTACCTATCTATCGCATAAATGTACTTCCGGTTTATATGGCCGAAACCATAATGACGCATTAATGCTCCTAACGTGGTTGCCGTAATCTTGTATCCGGTAGTTTACTGCACTGCAAAACCACCGTTACAGATGACGGCCGCTTCATTACACGGTAATCAGAATGAAACGTAAGCCTCAAATTTTGCCTCTATTCCGTTCTTTTTACCATGCGAATTTGTCTTCCTGAATTTGCGGAGCGGCGCTGCCTTCCTTTTCCACAAACTCCTTCGGAGCTTCTTCGGTGCGGCCATAGCTCTCCATTTTGTTGATTTCAGAGCCATTTTGCAATATGAGCCTTGATTTTTCGATTTTGCTTACTGATTGGCTTGTCTTGGGCCTATTTTATTGCCGGATTTTGAAGAGCAGGGTAATTTTTTCGATCATTTTTTCACGATTGCGCATTTGGCTGGCTGCAATCTTCATTCTGGAACTCCATCTTTCAGAAAACAGGCTGCATCTTCTGCAGGTTGTTCTATGAGACATGCAAGGAACTCAGAACTCAGATCTGACGAAAAAACAGAGCCTAATTTTCTTTTTTACGGCAAAATTTGAGGCTCCTGTTCATTACGTTTGATATTTCCTGGCTGTCGGATTCCGGCCGGAAAAATTTCTCGACGGCGCCGCCAGCCTCGGCGGTGCACTCGCAGCTCCGCCGCTCGTGCGCCGCCTCGAACTTTTACTCCGGCCGGAAAATTATCTAATACATAAATTAGTGGCATTATGACTACAAACTTGCTAAATTCAACGGCCATGATCTAAAACCTGAGAGGACCTGCTTCCGAATGGCAGCGGCTTGGATTCGTCCATGTCATTAAGAATATAACGAACGGCAGTAAAAATAGAAGACCGAATTATTTTCCTTTTCAATCAAGAACACAACTGCCTTCCGGAGTTTAAACCGCCATCGCCAAGCAAGCTGCAGCGCCTTTTGGCTATGGCGGTAAAGCTGTAGCACCACTATCCAATCCGTTTCTCGAGCTGGGGTCTTGGTTTGTCCCTGCATTGCGAATTTTAGGTTAGCGTTGCCTTTTCGCGTGAACCAAATGGGGAGCCATGGAAAGAGCAGAAGCCCTAGCAGGAGTAGGAGCCCTTCTCCTGGTCGGAAGCGCCATAGAAGCAGAAGCTGGAGCCCAAGCAGAAGCAGAAGCTTTAGCCCTAGGAGCCGAAGCCGGAGCCGGAGCCGCAGTCCTGCAAAAAGACGTGGATATCGCGACAGAAGGAGGAGCTATAGCCGTAGCCCAAGCCCTGCTTACCATCGCCGACATCGTCGCAGCCCAAGTTGGGAAAGGGACTTGAGCCCTCCTCCTTTGTTCCGGCATCGCGGTTACGACAGGCACAACCCTCCATGTAGCCTCCTTGTACGCAACATTTCCAGAGATGCCAGGTAAACATCTTTGTTATGGTGCAAGAAAATTAGGGTTCTTTATGTTGTCCTTTGTACTCTTTTTCTTACCTGCAATAGATAGGACCATCTTTTCAGCCTTTTCAAGTGCTCAATTCCTTGACAATTATGAGTTCTCCCATGTTGCAACTATGGCTTTGATCCCATGGCCATGTTGTGAAAATGTTACAGTCATGGCAGGGATTTTTCTCAAACGTCTTTTGTCAGTTTTAATCATACTTGCTCTGGACTATTTTGAAACTATGGCTTTGTTTCCATGCCCACGTCGTGCAAATGCTGCAGTCATGGCAGGAATATTTTTGAATGTAGTATGGATATTAATAAGGAAAATTATGTCAAGTGAGGAAGCCTACATCATGTCTTTCCAACTTGTTTTCCTGGTAACATGATGGTTTTGTTTTTGTTACTTACCATTACATTTTTATTGTTCAGCTTATTTACTAAACTCAAGTGAACAGATTCATGGGTGCTTTGAAATTCCCTAACTGCATTCCATTTAGAGTAGGTGGAAGACTAAGATGAAGTGGATGGCAAGAAAGTGTTGAATTCTTTCATGTAGAAGATAGAAGGGAAAGATGAGGTGGAAGACTGAAGAGTGTTTGTGGTAAGCTGAGTTCGTACAGCTTTTGAAACTGAGATTGGTTGGCTGGCCCCGCTTGATACTTTCCATACTAGTCAACACTCATTGGGGCTTCATATTATATGGCTGCATATTCTTCTCACACTGCCTGTTTTGTGCTATATAGAGTGAATTTCCAGTATCATGTAAAATTTTACTTTAGTGCTGTTATCTGTTGCATATCAAAGTTGTACTCTGTCGTGGCTTGTAAACATAGACAACTTTATTGCTTGTTCTGGCATTGAGTTCTTATTATTAGAATCCTTCTGGATAACAGACCTGAGGATATACGTGGTCCATTTGAACGATTTGGACATGTCAAAGACGTTTATTTACCAAAAGATTATTACACCGGGTAAGTCTTTTTAATGATTTTTCCACTCTTAATCTATTCTTAAGATGGGAATTATGCTCATTTGTACTGCGCATTGCAGGGAACCTCGAGGATTTGGTTTTGTGCAGTTCAGGGATCCAAATGATGCTGCAGATGCGAAGTATAATCTTGACAGGACAATTGTTGGAGGTCGAGAAATAACAGTAGTCTTTGCTGAGGAGAACAGGAAAAAACCACAGGAAATGCGGAAGAAACAGCGCTCTAGGCAAGTTGCTCTCAGCATTTTGTTGTCATTGTTAGTTTGGAATTAACTTTCTATTGTGTATATATAGGAGTAGCAGCCTAGGCGGTGGAAGATCCCTTGATAGGCGTAGCCCACCTAGATCGTCTCGTTTAAGATGTAAGCCTTTGCAAATTAATCACGGTCTTGTTTCATATGGTTAATGGCTTAGCAAGATGACGTGTTTGTGTACAGCTAATTCTTATTCACGTTCACCATCTCCAAGGCGTTGAGCTCGAAAGACTGTTAGTTTTAAAAGGAATATTATTGAAAAGCTAGACCTCTGTCCTCTTTTATGCAATCTGGATAGAAGCGTCGTATGCAAAGTTAATTTCAGGATTGTGTTGTGAGTAATTTCTTCGGTCTTGGGCTTTCTATGAAATGTTCTGAAAGGAATTATATTCAAGTTTCAATTATGGGAAAGCATTTAATTATAGATTCTTATGAGTTTAATAATTTCTTGGAGCTGCTCGTCTCAATCCCGTTGGTCTTCTATAGTTAAATCTAAGATTCAATAATCTTAACAAATATTCAAGCTAGTCGTAGTTGAGGAGGCCTTTATATGCAAATAATCTTTCCGGCATGTCGTTATTTGTAGTCAACAAGGATATATCTTTGGGCAAACAAATTCCTAAGGATTAGATAAAAAATTGTGTAGGAAGAATATAATCAATTTTTATCTAGAGCAAATTTTAAATATTCAACTTAATGGTGCAACAATTATTCAATATTCAGGTATTGTAGCAAAGAGAGTAATGAAAATACTGCTCATATGGTATCAATCATATTATTGTGTAGGAAGAATATAATCAATTTTTATCTAGAGCAAATTTTAAATATTCAACTTAATGGTGCAACAATTATTCAATATTCAGGTATTGTAGCAAAGAGAGTGATGAAAATACTGCTCATATGGTATCAATCATATTACTGTAGCAATAAGAACAGTGTACATGCAATCACCTAGCAGATGAATCCATTGAGAGCGCATGCAATCACCAAGCAGGTGAATCCATTGAATCTAAGCAAGTACAAAGAATTGCTCCTTATATTGAATCTAAGCAAGTACAAAGAACTGCTCCTTATGTTAGATATCAGGCAGCACGATTCCCAAAGAATCAGCACGATTCCCAAAGAATCGGTGCCATAAGATGCACGACGGTGTTACTCCTTCCTTGTTTTGAATGAATATAACATGATTTAGTACTATTCGATTTCAATCGAGTATATAAGCCTTCGACCATGGAAACCTATTTGCAGCATTGGAACCTAATATGACCTTGAAGGCTTAAATCTTTAATAATTGTGCATATGTCATATTCATCTAGTTTTAGGACTAGATTGCAAACTTTGTAGATACGCCATTAACTTTTGCCCCTTTCCCGTTTTGAATGAACTAGCTATGGTGCCCGGCGTTGCCGGGCCTAGTAACACTTTCAAAGGTAGCTAAAAAAAAAAAAAATTTGGAGCATGAAAATTTGCATTTGAGGCTTGTAAGAGCAACAACAGAGCACAAACATATATTTCATACCCAACAATTTGGGCATTTCCATTGCGACAACTAATTTGGGCATTTCCATTGCCACAACTGACATGAAGCTTCAAAAATACTCATGTTTGAACATGACACTACTTGATATCTCAAGTTTATTATCGCGGGCTTTAGAAACTATTTGCCATGCTCGAGTATGTAGCAATTTGTAGACGATGAAGGGCAGGATTTTAAGATTGATATTTATTCTATCAATCACAGATATACACGAAGTGTGAAATTGTAATAAGCAAATACCATAAGATGTAGAGGAAGAAAGAATTGCACCTAAAGCATTTTATTACATTTTAGCATTTGTAAAAGGCCCATAAATATGTGGGTGGCCAACATTGGGGCTTTAACACCTAAGGTGGTTGACTTTTGTACAACCTAACAAAAACTCCTATTAGTGCTCCAAATTAAATTTGGTTTACATGAATTAAAATGACTATGGGTACATGAATATGATGGGTACATGAGTATGAAAGTATTCAAATGCAAAAGATCGTCATGTCTAGATACGCTTGAGCATATCGCACTCCATAATCAGGTGGAAAAGGACCCAGATATAAGAACCTCATCTTGTACTACACAATTTCTCGCAACTCATCTTAATTTCCTTGCCATTGACCACCCATATTGCTTCAAAAATAGATGATATAATATGACATACATGGAGTACATTGAATTTTATGATGGTGTATTGTGAAAAAGATAAAGGATTGTGTCTTAAGAATCCAGTTTGTTGCTATGCATTTTTGTCAATTAGCCAACACTGGCATATGCAAGATACAATGTCATACAATATAATGTCATCACCTGGATATGCTCAAGTTTAACAGCAGATGCAAGAGCTTCCCTTCCATAGAAAGAAAGTGCCAACATGCATAATATACTTTCTAATGTTCATACATGAGAAAACTCCAACATCTTGAATCTGTCTGTTCTCAAACACATGGTAAACAATGTTTTTTTTTCTTATTGATAGTGTTAGATGAACATTTGAAAAATAAACGCCGAGCAAGCGCTTTGATAAGAAAATAAGTTTGTTCATGAGAAAACAGAGGTTCTGTTGAAATCCTCTATTTGGTGAATGCAAATTATTAGAACTAAATCACAACATAGAAAAGCTGTTTTGTGAAGAGTTGGAAGAAGCTTACCATTGGCAGGTCACAGTCACATCACTTTGACTTACTGCATATTTCTCTAGTTCTCAACTCAACAGCTATATCACAACTATGATAATTGTGGAAAAATAGCTATCTTCAAATATAATCCACAACAATGTGGCATCCAGTATTCGCCTTCTAGCTGTTAGCATGCTGACCAATCTGCAAAAAGAAAACAATTGTGTTTTAGTTTTCAATGGTTAAATTGAGACAAAGAAAAGAGTGAATATAAAGCCGCAGAACAGAGAAAATTGTCAATACTAAATGAACAGAAATCACATGACCCTTCTCAAACCTCTTTTAAGAAAGTAGAAACTACAATAACATAACTTTGCTAATACTACATCTGTTGTCTGCTCCATAGACCTGCCAAGCAAATGAAAGCGGCCATTTCCATACCAGTACAGTGATAATTGCAGCCAATGAAGGTAAGCTTATAGGTAATGTAATGGAGATTTCTATGAAATAATATATTACATAAGAATAAAAGTTGGGCAAAGCCAACAATCCCAGTCGTACATAATGGCTGCTAAGGTAAGAACAAACGTCATAGTGCTGAACAAACAACAAAAAACGAATTTGTTTCACATTTGATGGAGCTGCCTCCTGCATCATATATAGAAACATCTATATATAGAACCTGCATATGCATTTCCCTATGCAACCACTTCTGAAACATTCCATTATGATATTGCATATTGAAGACCATAAAATATAGTATTAAAATTTGCAAGAAACACAATCACGACTGAATGTTTCATCACCTAATGGCCACATACAATCTTCAAGTAGAAAAACGTGCAATGGTCTCCGACCTCCTACAACAATTGTAATCTAAAATTGGAAGATTTTATCAGATTTGCATCTTTCTAACATCCAGCAATATACACTCTACATATGTTCAAATCATCAACGATGTCAGCACAAAATTGCAGCATACAAAAAATCAACTGACCTTTTCCAAGGCTATAATACACCAGGCCTTTAGTTCATCCTCTTTGCTAGCATTCTAACAGGCACTGCATTGCCATTTCTGATCAAACGTTATGCTCTTTTTTCTTGAATAGAGACTGCAAGATAAACTTCAAAGAATGACCAAAGAAAATAAATCTTATGAAGAACAATATAATTCTATAATGATGGGAAGCATAGAATGGCCTATTAAATTAAAGCAAGCTCTGTAGCATTTGCCCTATATACTATGGCATCTTCAAGTAGTACTGAAGTTATATGCAGATTCCTTGTGCCAATAGCTAGTGGATCATGGATGTGGAGCGTAAAGAAAATATAACTTTTACTGCAACTATGTGTGATCTCGCTCGTTAATTGTATATAGACTTCGACAGCTTTTGACTGGAATATAAGCTCATAAACACATCATACAGAGGATGCTTCTTTTAAAGCACGTAGAGGTCAAATAAAAAAATGCAGAAGCTTTAAGCTTTTAAAATTCTGCCACTTCAGGAGGGTTGGGCCTGATTAAGAAGGAAAGTATAACGTAACAAAATCAGGCTGAGTAACAGCCTTCGTCTAACATCTTCATAGCCATACCGCAACATAGCTCCTTGGCATATGCCAGTTTGATTGTGGTTAATCATAGCTGTCACTGAGAAGCCGTTCGAATCTTTGTTGCATTGCACTTTAATATATAGGCAATGGAGCTGTTTCAGTCTGAATGGAGCTTGCATACAGGCCTTCCACAAATAATGTCCACAGACTTTAAACATATCAACAATGGCAATAGACCTTTACCTGAAGAAACGCAGATGTATGCAATTGCAGTTATGAGTGCTTTTGAAAGAATTCTAGGATCTGCAGCACAGACCATTACATAAGAGCTCCAACATTGCATATTGGTGTCTAGGAAGATAGGGATGTCAAAGTTATCTTATTACTACTTTGTGCATCATAAAACTTACAATAGACATTACGACTTCATCCTTTCCATATGCATGATAAACTTAAAGATCTAACTTTCTAGAAAATATAACTTTTACTGCAACTGCAATGCAACTGTTGTGTGATCTGGCAAGTTAATTTCTTGAAATAACCCGTTAAAAGAGTACCAGATATTTTCTATGAAGTCTGATGTGTTGAGATAACTTTGTCTATGCATTTAGCAGCAATTCCAAGGACCAGAGAGCCAGTTTGCAAATATGAATAGATCTGCATTCACAATCAAAAGCATATTCAACAACTCTAAACCGCCTCAACTCTAGAAGATTATACAGCAAAATTTTCCAGAATCTGCAAATGGTTGAGCCACAAACTAACTATTACCCTCAGATGCAAAATATCCATTTCGACAGCATGTTGGACTCTCTGAATTTGAAAACGTCATCTCACAAAATAAAACTATGAATGGGTGGAGGAAAAGGAAAACCGGTTATGCGCAATCGTGGCATGGGTCTTGGCTCTGCAATTGCAGACTGAGGTCAGATCATCAAATCATCCATCAAAATCTTCAGTCTGATGATCAAATCATCACCACCTGTACACCTGTGCTCAAACAAAGAATTCAGAAGATGCATCGCCTACACCGGAGCCCAAGAAATACATACCTGGCTAACTCTGCAATTTTAGAAGAGCACGAAATCATCCTCATGGATGCCACGACAATGCATGCGCGTTCCTTTGTGGCATGCCCTCCGGAGTGGAATTCCAAGAACAAAATATGATGGCAAACCTTTTCAGAATAATATGAAAAAAACTTTCTACGATTTTGGAAATCGGGAACTTTTTCCGGCGACCAGAATCCCAAAAATCATAGGAAATCAATTAAAAAAAAATTCCTGGCTCTCGATACGGAAGATCTTGTACTTCAGTTCTTTCTTCTTCTAACCTTGGACAAAGTTCATTAGACAGTTAGTTTCCAGGGACCATTGGTTTTTGACTGTTTTACATTCTTCCATATTGAATCTTTTCAGCACCCCTGCAATATTCTAGCCTTAGAGAGTGTCATAACTTTCCCTTTTCTATCCTTATGGACCTTGATATCTATATAAATTTTTTAACTCCCCCAAATTAGACATCTCGAACTTGTCCTTTAGAATATCCTCGCATTTTTATAGGATGTTACCATGATTCTATCATCAACATAGAAAGGAGCATAATAGAAAATTAATCCCTCCTTAAACAAATATATGTTGCTATTATCTTTTAGTTTAATAAAACCTTGTTTTTTTAGATATGCATTCATGCAAAGGCACCATTGCCTGGGTGATTGTTTAACCCATAAACTACTCTCTTTAATTTCCATACTTTATCTCTCCCTTGCTCAAAACCAAGTGACTGCCTCATGTAAATGTTTTTCTGTAGTTTAATATCAAGAAGAGATTAGAATAGAATGATTTTTATCGTCCACGGAGACCAATTGGCCTATGAGACCCAATGAAGGAGCCAAGCAGGCTTATTACTGTCTGGGTTAAAAAAAAAAAACCCGTCCTGAAGGGTTTTCAAGGGAAAAACCGTGACAGCAATAATAATGCTATCAAATTGCACAAATATACATCATCAGGCAAGCTGTGGTCTCTACTCACTACAATTTCTCTGTTTGCTAGATCAAACATCCTATATGCCCTGGAGTCCTCATCATAGCCTATAGGTACGCAATTCTAGTCCTGTCATCAAGTTTCAACCTCTGCTGCCTATCTCAAGCAACTATAAGTTTTTAGTTTATCATAATTAGGTTTTGTACCTGGCCAAAGCATCTCAGGTATTGAACCATTAATGCTTATTGATGGCAACATATTTTGTACTTGCACAAGCAGTTCTTGTTGCTTGCTTCCACAAAAAATTAGGCAGTCCTGCATGCTTTAACATTGCCCTAACATCATATAATATGGTCCTATTTTTTCTTTGTGCAACCCCATTTTATTGAGGAGAGAAACTACAAGTCATTTTCTCAATACCTTTTCCTTTGCAATACCTTTTGAATTCTATAGATAGATACTCTCCTTCTCTTTCTGAACGTACACACTTAATTCTTCCTCAAGTTCTATTTATGCGATAAAAGCTTTAAATGCCTCAAAAACTTCATATTTGGATCTCAATCATGATCTCCACATTTTTGTTGCTTGTATGGCAGATCCTTTCATGCCAAATATTTATGTTAAGTAAGATCCCTCTTATGCGTAACCATGAGGATGAGTCGACTTGAAAATGGGGACATTTTACTGGATAAGGATTTGGATCAGCATTGCTCCAGATTCCTGATGTCTGCTCTCTCTTGCCCCCACATTGGGCATTGATGGTACAAGAGGAACATCTCCATCACATTTGGAACATTTGGGATAAAACTATCTTTTCCAATCTGTGCTTCTCTGGCAGATTGATCGCTTGATCAAAATAAATGTGAAGGTCCACTCATTTAAGCCACGAGTAAGCCTGCAAGTTGTTGCCCAAGAATATTGAACATTGCTTTGTCTTGCATGACCATGTTTATACCACATGGGCATGGATTCAAGCTCGTTTTCAATCGCATCTCAACAGTCAACAAATTCTCCTTGGTTCACTTTCTCGGCGTTGGTCGAGACTTAAGAAACTAGCATTCCATATCACAAGCGTTGGCATACTGGGTCATTTAGAAAAGAGGTAGCACCTAGTATTCAAAACGTTAACTCTAGATCAGGTACTTATAGAGATTAAGGATAGACTATATGATTAGTATTTGGTGTCCACATTATCTAAGGATGATAGAGATGAAGTTTGGGAATCTTATCTCCGTCTCATCTAATACTTCTTTAAAAGTGTTGTAACCTTTTTGAGTCTTCATTATAAAATGTACGTTCTTCTAGGAAAAAAAATACTTATTTCAATGAAACGAAATATTTAGTCAAATTCTAAAAATTGCCTAATTCAACCCTCTTTTTTTATTGAAGATATCTATGAGTATAAGCTTATCTATCTTAAGAAAAGGTAGACTTATTAAGAGAAGTGTCCATCCTATAAACCAAAGGAGATCAAATTGACCAAAATAAAAGAAGTTACGTCTGGTCAAGGCTTCTCAAAGGAATTCTAGTGGAAATAAAAAAACCAAAAATCAAGTAAAAGACTGCTGAGAGATAATAACTGAAATGAAATAGTTTTTTAAGGACCTCAATCCAGTAGTCTGATGGAGTAGGCATAACCATAACTATTTTACTCTGACTACCTTTTAAGATATTAAGAGGATCCGGACTTCTGGTGTGGCAACGCAAACAAGGGCAAGTCCTGGACTTGGCATAATTGTATCTAATAGGAGTATCACTTGCTTGACATATAAATTCCCTTTTCAGGTCGGGTTGGAGGACGTAGGACTGATGGAGTCACAACTCTTATTCGAAGTGAGGCGAGGTCGCCCAGGTCATGAAATTTGCAGCCCACCTTTTGACCTCCTCGAATTTCTAGTTTGAAAAGGAGATTTGTTTGCCAAGGAGAAAGAATTTCTCTGCAAAAAATTGGGAATCATGAGCAAACGTCATGAATCCAACAAACATTATAATTGACTTTCTCTTCCAAAGGACATTATAGAATTTCCAATGCCTTGGTTGGCTAGACATGAAAAAATCTTGTTCAGGGCTATTAATAGATAAGTCCATGTTAAGAGTGGTCGAACAATTTTCAACGTCCATTAAGGCCAAGAATAGGTCCTAAATAAATGGTCTCCGTTTTTTACGAAAGATAGACATCTCGGATAAATATCACTTGTAGAAAAAATTACACTTGTATCTTTGTATTCTTATTGTTGTTGGCAAGACTCTTATGCCATAGCTGCCAGCTGATAGCCTTAATTTTTGGGTTGTTAGGAGACTTCCAAAGATGCTTTATGTTAGATCTGCATCTTTATGCTGATACCTACCATTTAATATGGATTCCTCTAGTTTTCCATTAAGAATTTATAGAATTGCTTTACTTTTAAGATGAAATGACTTTTGTGCTACCAGGTCAAGGGATTGTTACTCAAAGATGAACTCCATGATCCTGATTTATGAGATGCTCAAAAGGAATAAGATTACCCATATTAACACTAGAGTTGTTACTGGAACTATTCTGGGTTCATCCACCAGAATTTGTCCAGCATACCCTCTGCCACTTAAACCCAGGTATCTAACAAGAGAAATTTCCATTTCACAAGATACCACCATTTTTGGAATCTTCACTCGATTCTTTATGGCCATGGAGAATCTCATGACCAATAGATTTACTGATATGTTGTGGTGATTGCCCAAACCTCATTGAATTCAGCAGTTTTTACGCCAGGCCAGAACTGCATTCTTCAAACTTTCTAGCATAAAGGGGTCCAAACGTTTCTAAAATTGAAAGTAATTGACGTTTTATGATAAAACATGTTGATTTGCATGTTTTCATGTTTCGTTGCTATTAGATGGCATTATATGAAGTCGTCAAACCATTTTTAGCTCAAAAAAGCTGTTTGAGGTTGTGAATTGTTTCTCCTTTACTATAACAAGTTTTGGCGTAAGACTTGCGGCCATAAGTTGTCAACTCTAAGAGCTATAGTCCAATAATTTTTGAAATGTCTATAAGTCATGTTGATCTCATGTTGAAATGTCTAACGTGGTTTAACTAAACTCATATATAAGCTTTCTAAGGGCAATAAATGATGCACTCCATTCATTCCACTTATACATTCATAATAAAGAATTTTATGAACTTAAATATAGTGAATAACCATGTATTCTTTACATTTAGAAGTGGTTGCCACTACACAAAATTAAAGTTTAGCTAAGGTAATAATACAAAAAACTCATCTTTTATGGTAGGCAATATTTTTTATGAATGTCACCCTTCCTTGGCAACATAGATCTTGAATTTCATGTTAAAGTAACATATTATGTACAAGATTTGATTTAAAATAGACATGGACCATTTCTGGTTTGTACTTAGGTTTGCCATATTTTAAAGCAAGATAGCATTCTTTTTCAACTCATGATTGACGAAACATATGATAGAAGTTTAAAATATAGTTTGTATCGTCTTAGTGCAAAACACACAATGAAATCTTCTTATTTTTTACTATCATAAACTTAGTACACGTGTTTGCTGCTTAAGAGTTCCTACTTTAGGTATAATAATAGTAACTTTAGCTTGTCTTTCATGATAGACTATAATTTTTATGGGTTCAAGCTTTATTGGCAACATAGATCTCCAATTTGATGTTAAAAATAACATACTACTATATGTAAGATTTGAATATAAATGGGCATGGACCATTATGGCCCACAATTAACGAATTGGGTATAGAATTAAATCTCTCTAATTATGATTACCAATTTTATTTATTGTTCATTTGTCACTTATACAATGATATGGCGATTTTCTACCTTAACATAATTTTTGGAAGGGTGAGTGGAGATTCATATAGGTTCAATTTGCTTGTGCTTCAACTTTACCATTAAATAATGCAATTCTAGCAACCAACTAATTAAGATGAGGATGTTCTGGCTTCTTGAATGATCATAAGCCATGTGGACCAGCAATGGAAGGAAGGAAGGAAGAAAATTTTAACGTCCACAGAACCCAATCGGGTTATGGGAAACAGACATAGCAGTCTATCATTATTTTTCATAGTTCTAGCTTTTTATATTTGTTTTTCATGCTTCCACAACTTGAGTAGATAAAAAATACAAGTTTTGAGTTCACCATTCAATACATAGGTTTATGAAATCCATGGAACGCGTACTCTAACAGATAACTTGGAATGAACACTAGAAAGTTTATGCTAAACCTCAAAATCAGGAGCATTGATTATTTTTAATGAATAGAGTAGCTCATGATGTGCTTATATCCCGCAATTGAAACTGAAATTGATTAACATGAGGGAGTTCTTAATTTTAAAAAGAAGATGGACCGGTAATGGTCTCAGGTAATACGAACCTTTCTTGATTTCTTGAAAACAAACGCTATGCTTTTTTTACGTGTTTGTTTTTTGGGTGATTCCATATCGTGGTAACCTTTCATAATCCCATCGATCCGAGACATCGGATCGCCATTCTAGAATGGGACGAGCATGCATGTTTTGCATGCATGCGGGCGGCGCATGCCCATTCTGCTTGGGAGTTCGCTATTTTAGGCGCGTTTCTGCTTCGACTTCTCATCGGCGCTTCCTCTTCTCTCTCAACAGTACCTTATTCTCTTTGAATTGTTTCCAGGCAGGGGAGGGGCTTCTTCCTGCCTGGTTTGGCCAATTTGGCGTTCTTTCATGCTGTCCTTTCGGCCTTTAGCCTTCATCTTGTGACCTTCGTCCTCGATTCTAGTTTGTTAAGGAAGGAAGTCCTTTGGTATTCTGGGCGGTTTGTTGGTTTCATCACGAGTCCCATTCTAGAATCCCATCGATCCGGAGACATCGGATCGCCATTCTAGAATGGGACGAGCATGCATGTTTTGCATGCATGCGGGCGCATGCCCATTCCGCTTGGGAGTTCGCTATTTTAGGCGTTTACGCCCGACTTCTCATCGGCGCTTCCTCTTCTCTCTCAGCATTACTTTATTCTCTTTGAACCCACCCTCCCCCTTCTTTGTTATTGTATTTTTTCGCGGCGTGGCACGCAGAATCAGCCCTCCACTCTGGGAGGTTTGTTTTGTCTTGTTGTTTTTGTTGGTGATGTGCGTGTACAGTTAGCTTAACGGCATCCTGCTTCGACTTTTCCATTCGTGGGTTTTGGGAGCGATTTTTATGCCTTCCGTTTGTCCAAGCCCCTTGCCGAAGGCTTATCACTAGGGTTTTTCCTCGAAAACCCGAAAGGGCGGGGTTTTTTAATCCCGGTGATAAGCTTTCGGCAGGTACACTAGCCCAGTCTCTATTAGCATTGTATTTTGTTGGGGTCCAAATGATATAATTGGATTTTCCCTTTATTTTTATGGGTAGTTCGCATGTGTGCGGCTACCCACTATCCACCATTGTAGAAAATCTGCTGAGATGAATGAGAAGCAAGTCTAAGTCGGGCGGTTTGTTGGTTTCATGCGAGTCCCATTCTAGAATGTGATTTTTTTTGCGGATGACTTTGAATCATTTTACTCCTATATAGACATAAGTTATCATTCACTTGTAATTGAAAAAATAAAAGAAAATCAAAACCTCATCATCAAGGCTAATGGACATTTTTCTTAGATAAAGCAAGTTGTCTAATACTTATATTCAAAATTTTGGGTCAAAATTTATTTTCCTACAAAAGTTAGAGATTTGATTTGGGAAACGACTTTCTCGAAACCAAGATTGGTTCACGTAAGACAAGCGCCAGCTTTGACCTCGCCATGTTCAAACAACCTTATCTCCCTTCTCAGACCTCGGATTGAGGTGCAGTTTTTTGTGTCTTACTCTCTAACTCGTGTAGAAAAATATAAAAATAATGAAAAAAATCATAAAAATTGTCTTACCGAGACAGTTTTACTTTATCTAAACATGTAGCGAAACAGACTTGACCCCCTTGGGTTTACCTAAGTGTAACTCTCATGAATGGGGTCCAATAGATTTTTATGTATTTTTTCCATGCAACATGACTGCCATATATTAACATATAAGAAGGGTTTGACTGATTATTGAACCCCCAATTTTATGTGAATTTTAACGCGAACAGTGCAAATGCACCTTTTCTGGTACATCATGTGACGACTAAATCAGAAATATGGCTCAAACTTTTGTTTTGCCAGAGTTGAGCCCGATCAAAGAAATTCCTCATCAAAAAATCTATACTATTTTTGCCTAGCAAATAACAATTTCACAAGATTGTTTGAGTAAGAGAAATACCTCTGTTCGAGAGAACATTTTTCTGACCTGCAACCAAGCATTAATCCCTTTCCTGATAAGAGGAGGAGTATTTGCTGAGATCTTGAAGTCGAGGAAGAGACCATCGGGAAGATGCAACTTACCATTCCAGCCAAAAGGTTTGCACTTGAAGATGCAGTGATTGTTGATTTCATCATTGATAGCTTTGAGAGGTACTTAGCAGCCACTGTGGTGGCATGCTTCTCAATATTAATGATGCTGAAACCTTCCATACTTTTTGGCTTGCAACATTCTTCCATAAAAACTGGAGTCCAATGGATTTTGTTTTGACTATAAGAAATGAACCTGCCAAGAATGCTCTATTTCCTCTTGTAGACTTTTTGGGCACAACAATGAAGGAAGATTGGTACACATGGGTGGAGGCAATGATAGAATTGGCCAACATAACTAACAGACTTAGAGAGATACTTTGAATTTAGAGTGTCAACGCCAGAATAGAATTTCTTAGTGATGATAGACTAGGGATCAACAGCATCGACTCGAATGGCAAAGGGGGTGCCTAACATTTTGAAATGAAGAGTATTGTAGGATGGTTCAGCTATTACCCTGCAGGGGCCAAAATATTGCACGATAGGAAAGAAAAGAAACAAGGGGGGAGTGGTGGTGGAAAAAAAAATCCAAAATTTAGAATGATGGAAAAGGGATCAGATAATATTGCGCATTAGTGGGCACTATTGAGGTTTTTCCTCGAATACCCTTTAGAATGAGGTTTTTTAATGCTAATAGTAAATGACTTCACTAATGTGGTCCAGGTCAATGGGACTCTATTGTCGCTGGACACCACTATTGGGCACCAAAACTACGTTTCACAATAGTAAAAAAAGGAGAGGAGTCAAGTGACAGGACAGTGAAGGGAACCTCCAACTGCCCACCAGGATAGAGTGAGTATAATCTACCGGCTAGTGCTCCATCTCCACATTTGAGGATTGGTGCACCAAAAATTTTGAGGATTGGTGCACCAAAAAATTTGAGGATTGCTTTACTTTTAAGGTGAAATGATCAAGGGACCATTACTCCAAAAGGTTGAAAAGATGTACTCCATGATGGTGTTGTAGACAATCTTGCTAGCTTGATCCTGATTTATGAGATGCTCAAAAGGAATAGGATTACCCATATTAAATAAATCATAAATATGGCTCAAACTTTTGCTTTGCCACGATTAGAGAAATTCCTCATCAAACAATCTATACTATTTTTGCCCAGCAAATAACAATTTCACAAGATTGTTTGAGTAAGAGAAATACCTCTGTTCCAGAGAACATTTTTTTGACCTGCAACCAAGCATTAATCCCTTTCCTAATAAGAGGAGAAGTATTGCTGGGATCTTGAAGTCGAGGAAGAGACCATCAGGAAGATGCAACTTACCATTCCAGCCAAAAGGTTTGCACTTGAAGATGCAATGATTGAGACAGAGTGTTTGATTTCATCATTGATAGCTTTGAGAGGTACTTAGCGGCCACTGTGGTGGCATGCTTCTCAATATTAATGATGCTAAAACCTCCCATGCTTTTTGGTCTTGCAACATTTTTCTATGAAAACTGGAGTCCAATACGTTTTGTTTTGACTACGAGAAATAAACCTGCCAAGAATGCTTCGTCTTTAGACTTTTTAGACACAACAATGAAGGAAGATTGGTACACATGGATGGAGGCAATGATAGAATTGGCCAACATAGCTCTAACAGACTTAGAGAGATACTTTGAATTTAGAGTGTCAACCTCAGAATAGAATTTCTCGGTGATGATAGACTAGGGATCAACGGCATTGACTCGAATGGCAAAGGGGATGCCTAATATTTTGAAATGAAGAGTATTGTAGGCTGGTTCAGTTATTACCCCCACAAATGGAGGGGTCGAAATATCACACGATAGGAAAGAAAAGAAACAAGGGGGGAGTGGTGGTGGAAAACAAAATCCAAAATTCAGAATAATAGAAAAGGGATCAGATAATATTGCGCATTAATGAGCCCATTACTATTAAGGTTGTTCCTCGAAAACCCTTTGGAACGAACGAGGTTTTTTAATCCTAATAGTAAATGACTTCACTAATGTGGTCCAGGTCAATGGGACTCTATTGCTGCTAGATACCACTATTGGGCACCAAGACTACGTTTCACAATAGTAGAAAAAGGAGAGGAGCCAAGTGTTAGGACAGTGAAGGGAACCTCCAACTGTCCACCAGGATAGAGTGAGTACAATCTACTGGCTAGTGCTCCATCTCCACATTCGAGGATTGGTGCACCGAAAAATTTGAGGGTTCATAATTTGAAACGCATGAGATGTGGATCAATGAAGCCTGCAAAGCACAGCTCAAAGCTGAAGATAATGATGTTCACATGCATGGCCAAGAAGCCAAGTAAAACCAGTGTACAAGTATATGCTAAGATCCATCATAGCTACATTATTTTTGTAATAGAATTTGGTTGCACTGAAGCAATAAAGCGCATCAGGTAACACTTACTGCCTCAACCTCGGAGTCCCAGACTCCCCCATAATGCTGAGAGTCCCAGACTCTTGTGCTGATTCTAAGCAATCCCCGATTGCTTACAAAATATCCAAATTTGGCTGTCCTTGCACCAATTCCTTGTAATCCCAAAAGATAGAGAGCTCTGCCTCTGTAAAAGCGTCTTCTGTAGGAAAAGCTCCAATCTTGGGTGCTTCAGAGTCCTTAACTCCAGTTGATGCCCCGGAGCTCAAGGCTAGGGATCCTTTGGCCTGCAGGATCGTATGCCCTGGCTCTAGAATCTTGGATTCTTAGACTGAAATTGGAAATTGACCTTTCTGCAGGTCGAATCAAATCCTTGAAGGATCAGATCAATGGCCTGGGAGGCCATTCGGTCGCCGCCCAAGCATGGAGCATAGCTACGTTGCCTCCTTTTTGGGTTTTACCCAATCGAATGATGCCACATCATCCATTAAAAAGAATTACCAGCTAAGGTTATCTAAAGGTCTTGCTCCTCTTAATGTTCATATTTATACATACCTCCCCCCTTCAAATCCTTGGTCCCCAAGAATCGTGGGAGTTTTTCCGTATGTGTTCTTCTGAAACCCATTCCTTGGGTCACCTCGTGACCATGGTTTCGTCATCTAGTCCCTTCCAAAATCTATTCGCTGGATCAACCCATGACATTTGCCATTCCAGTCCGTTTGAAAACTCGTTCCCTAGATCACCCCATGATCATGATTTCCTAGCTTATTCTTTGCGGACATCCTACTTACCTGATGCAAGCGTATAATTCTTTATTCTAGGTAACTGACCTCATTTGAACTCTAATAATACTTCCATGGCCTCCAGGGTATCGAGTCAATCGAGGATTTATTGCATGTACTCTTCACTCTCCCATGTGGCCTCGGAGAGTGAATGACCTCGCCACAAGATCAAATACCCTGCAATATCTCATATTGTGCAGCCTCCCAATGCAAGTGTCTAGAATTGCCTGGGAGTTACCTAAGAGCTAAGGGCTAGGGATATTGTCGCTATCCGTGGACAATATTGCTTTCTTGAGTTGACTTTTGTGGAATATAGGGTGCACTCCTATTTCCATTGACAAGTTCTAACTCAACTCTTATGCTCTCTTCATTGACCCTTCTTGAGCCCAGCATATTGGGACATCTTTGACTAATGGCCTTAAGGTTCTTACCTTGCCATTAATATCACAATACGTAGTTGGAATCTTGTGTCTATTCACCAACTCATTGGACTAGAGTGAAAGCCTAGCTTCTAGCTTAGTTCACACCAAGTGTGACTAAGTACCTAATTCTAGTTAGGTGAATTCGCTAATCACGTGATTCCTTATTCTTGATCCTAGATCTAAGAATACCATGCTACATAGAACACAACTTCTTTATGCTTATAGTCAATATAGTGGTAATAACTATAACCTTCCCCAAATGGATTTGATTAGAAGCACACGTCTATCACCTTGTAATTCACACTCTGGCTTTAATCAGAGGTCTTATTAGTCATATTGCAAGATTAACCCCAGGTTAACTCTTGCATTTCTGGAGACCTTGCTGCATAGTTCACAAATTATGGCTAATTAATTCATTGTTTTCTATGAATTCCAAATGGATTCTTTAACACAACTCCTAGATTTGGTTCTCTTGCTCCAAGCATTATCAAGAATCCTTAGCCAAATCTAGGATAAGCCCCTTCTAGTTTTGTCACACAGAATACCAATAGCGTATTCCTTGCAAATGGCATTCTATGGGCAAAACACATTACAATTTCTAACGTAATTTTTGGCCTTAAAAAGTTCAAAAATAGCAGGCATGCAGTGCTCAACTTAATCCTAGATTAAGTCAGCTTCATATTATCACGACAAAAGCCCAGCTACTTACGTACACACTACTTTCTTAATAAGAAGGGGTGGTTTAGACTCTATTCCTTTATGGGCCTTGTCAACTATGTCGTTGTATGCCTGTCCCTACCAGGACAACGCCATTCCTCTTAGGAAAATTTCCTTCCTAAGTCTAACACCCTACATATGTTGATTATGTGAATTTTTAATTACCAATGTTTTCAGTTCCACATTCATATTCCAACTCGCTAACCACTTTTCATAGATTAGCTTGAGCTAATCCTATCAAGTAACCTACCTTCATCAAACATATCCTAGTCGACTCCGTGGTGTATGAAAGTATTTACTGGGCTCGACTTCAGGACCATAAAATTGTATATTTGAGGCTGGACTTTGCAAAAGCGTATGACAGTGTCGACTGGGCCTTCTTAGAGAAATGTCTCTTCTGCTTTGGTTTTAGTGCACAATTCACAGCTGATGTCATGAGGCTTCATTATTCTGCTCGCTCTTCTATTCTCTTCCAAGGGAAACCCTCAGCATTCTTTCAGGTGGGTCGTGGCATCTGTCAGGGCTGCCCATTAGCTCCATTGTTATTTACAGTTGTGGCAGAGGTCCTTGTCCAAGTCTTCTCACTTGCTGCACAAGAGGGAATCTTGCATGGACTTCCTATGAACAATGCGTCGCAGGAGATCTGTAATCAATATGCGGATGACACTTTCCTTTTTCTGCAGGCAGATGAGCAAAATTTGCAGAATGCCATTTCCTTGTTGGATTCTTTTTCCCTAGCATCTGGTATTTTTGTGGGTTGGCAGAAGTGCACAGCACTATGGGCATTGGACTCTCCAGTTCCACCATGTGTAACTGCCTATCCATGGAAGATCCTTTCCCATGGTAAAGCAACAAACTTCTTGGTATCCCTGGACCAGCCCCAGTACACAGAACACCGGGGACTATACCCCGTAACAAATCATAATGCTGGGTACAAAATTGCTAGTGGGGTACACTTTTTGGCGAAGCACATATTAAGCACGTAAATAAATGGACACTATGAGAAGACCTGGACCATTAGGACCGTCAAAATCAATCAACGGCTAAAATTTCTTGATATGAGCCCGATGCTTCGTAACAATGTTAGGGGGCACTCCATTTGTGGCATTTGATCTATTCACCAAATACGACAAGCTATGGCTCATTGAATCGGCATCCAAAAACTAAGGATCCTTATGAAATTGCGGCTTCTACACATGCATATTTTGAGCACAATCATGAAAAAAAATCGATCAAGGTTGCCATAGAGTAGAAGCCAATATCTCATAAACTACTTGACGAAATGGATTGCCGTCGATTCAGAGTACAAAAACGTTCTAGGACACCAAGTTTCAGGTAAATCCATTGAGTATTTTCACCGCAAGAGGCCAAAAAAACGATTTCGATATTTTACCCGTAAAAGCCTAATATCTTACAAACTACAATACGTAATTTGATGCCGCCTGTTCCATTGGATTCGTGATGCAAAAACGTCTTTGGAGCTCAAGTTTTAGATCATTCCATAGAGGATTGATAGTGAAAAAAGCTAAAAAACGATTTCTGGTATCTATAAGGGAAAAAGCTTATATCTCACAA
Organism: Isoetes taiwanensis; assembly: GCA_021234155.1. NCBI lineage: Eukaryota > Viridiplantae > Streptophyta > Lycopodiopsida > Isoetales > Isoetaceae > Isoetes > Isoetes taiwanensis. The sequence continues at coordinate 473,065 of JAJEKV010000245.1, read as the reverse complement.
ATGGCTTCATAAAATCTAATGCCGTCTCTTCCATTAGATTGGAGATGCAAAAACGTATTAGGAGATCAAATTTGAGTCACTTTCGTGAAGAATTATTGTGAATCAACCAAAAAATATTTCATCAGGTGCTTGCACCGCACGTTAAATGCTTATTATGTGCTGAAAAATCGCTGCGTTTAAGCACTTTAAGCGACGTCCGGACGGTGATTTCTGCTACCCAGTATCAATTTTATGCCCTGCTGAAATAAAATAACAGAAACGGGCATAAGGCCAAGCAGAGCTCGGTGGCAAACCAACTACACGCACACCGCCCATGGATCAAGTGGCGGTGATCCCAATGATAGCCCCGCCTCTATACACGTACACTTCAGGTCGCGAGGCGAGCCTCCATGGACCGCGACATAGTTCATCCTTCCGTCGGCAGAGCTGTGCTGGGGTAAGGTCTTCCTGGACGGAGAAGGGGGTCCCTTGCAAGTGATTACCATGGCGGAGGATGTGCAGCCTGGACAAGGCATCCCCTGAACCGACCGATAATGACGAGGGCGGTCGGCGTCTTTGCTCCAACTTCGGCGCTTCGAGAATGCCATCCGCCTTTCGTGCATCACCTCAAAGAAAGAAATGGGTCACCTCGCCTGTCCCGGTGTCGCTTCGCTTCTTCCAAACCCACAATGCGTGGGTTCGGGGCTAACGGTGTGCTCGTGGGTCGGCCAGTTCTAAAGGGACTGCGGCAAAGGCAAACAATCCTCAGATGGCGGCCGCGTGGGTATAGGTGTGGTATCATCTGCGTGGGGCATAGCATCCACATGCTCAGACTCTAACCCTGTAGGAGGTGCGGTGTAGCTGTTGTCGTCTTTGCTCTCCCCGCCGACCGATGCGAGATCTCTAAAAGCCGGACCCGACTTCCCAAGGGCAACCGAGCCGACATTCCCCGTGGAGTGTGATCACCGATTGGACCGCGGCGGATCCCGACCAACAAATCTGTGCAGTGCGGATAATGGATCCGGCATCAATCTCGACAAGGCCGCGGCATAAGATGCATCCGGAGCGGTGTGTATGCAGGTGTGCGATATAGCGCCGCGCCCAAAGGATGGGGCTGCCTGAAGATATATGGCGCAATCGTTAAGGTCATAGGGCCTATTCAAGACCGCCTCGCATGACCTAATGAGGTTCTTTTCTTTTATGGTCTCCCCGCCATGCGCTTTGATCTTACGAGCCATTCGATGACAAGGTGGTGAGGGATAGAGCAGTTGCAAGAGGACCCGGGCAATTCGATCCCGGCAAAGAGCTTGGATGCAAAGGAGAATGCGAGAAGGCAAAACAAGGGACAACACAAAAAGAAGAATCGGCCTAAGGATTACACAAAGATGAGCAAGCAAATAACAAATTAAGGTCCAAGTTTCCCAGAACAAATCAATCGGAGCAATAAGAAGACCGGACGAAATTAAACGCCTATAAAACAAGACAAAAGGGGAGCTCCCGGGCGGGGTAAATGATCATTGAAGCGAGCTTTAACCCGACCCAAACCAACACCAAACTAAACAATAGGTAACCTGGTATGGCCGAATCTGGATTGGGATAGAACCATGACTAGCAAAATTGAACCCGGAAGGCGTGGCGACTTGTTGGTAGACCCCGGGCGACCCTCAGAGCTTGAAACAGACCTACCGCTGATGCCGCCGATGTCGATGATGCCATGCTATGCCGGTGATGCCATAATCGTATTCGCTCTTTGTTGCCTGATGCTTGCCCCTGCAGCGTTACATGGCAGGCCGAGGAATTTTCGTTGGGAAGCACCGCTGTGGCGTTTTTTTTTCTGTGGTGTGAATGCTTGGTCCGTGAATCATAACAATGATTCCTTTGAACCACAGGAGGCGATTATAGTAAGTTCAGATTTCTTTTTCTTTGAGTCCTCTAGTTATCCTCATAGCAATGGGCTTCATTCATCTCAACGATGATTTCTTTAAGCAAGAGTTTACGATGATTTCATCAAGAGTTTAAATGATTTGCTTCCCAGATTTGCTTAAACTCTTGAAGCAAAACTCTTGATCCCAGATTTGCTTAAACGACGATTTCATCACTGTGATGATTTGCTTAAACTCTTGATCCCATATTGCTTCCGAATTTGTTTCAAGCTTCTATTATCAGTTTTAGTTTGAGAGCTACATGTCTTTATCTAGCAAGCATCTTCAGGAATGGCACTAGTACAAGGAATTGGTGAAATTGACTCTGTTAGGACGAGAATAGGGATAATTTCAACAGGTGACTGGGTTACAATGCAGCCCCCAAATGCAACACAGATTATTCACTTGCATTGGAAAGGTAGAGTAACGGCATTTAGAGTAAATCAATCTGGTAAGATAGAAGCATTAGTGCAGCATGTCTATGAAAGTAAAGATATGGCAACAAGGGTTCAGCATGGTAGACTTCCAAACTCTATTTTTCCTTCAGATGCTTTTGAATGGAAAAGCATTGATTGCTTCACATCTAAATTTACAGCCTACCACATTAGCTATAGAGGGATGTTTGCAAGTAGCACATCAATAGCTCTCAGGCAGCAAATGATCTTCTTTTATAGTCATGAGTATCTCGTTCCAAAACACTCAGAGCAATATGGTGTAGTACGTCCGTTAGAACAACCACTTGCAACAGAGCTTAGAAATAATTTGCAGCAAGTTATGTTCTTCAAAGCCAAGATCATGCAAGACATTCAGGCAAGCTTGAAGAAGAGTGGAGGGACTGCAGTTAGACTTGGATGGGTTTTGATTCCCGACATGTTTGAAGCTTTATTTGGAAGTTCCTGTCACAGAAAAACAAAGAAGACAGCCATATGCACAAAGCTGGACTTATTCCATGGTTGGAAGATAAGAAAGTATATACTTGAATTTGAGGAGATTGAATGTAGAGTTCAGGAAGATAAGCTTTTTTATAGGTACGTTTTACTTGGTCTATTAATCGTGTGTATTGTAAAAGCATTTGATTTAGACTATTTCTAAATAATTTGATTTAGACTATTTCTAAATTGACCATATCCATACTTCCATCTTTTCACAGGTATTACTTTTCAAGACAAAAACTCTCTTTGAAATTTGAATTTAGGAGGTTTTACGAAAGCAAAATAGTACTAATTATCAGTGGCATCCTCTTGAGCAAGATGACGATGAACATGCAAATGTCACATCTTTGACAGTGTGCAAGAATGGAAGTCCATATCGGCACTTTGAGCTTCCAACAGATGCTGTTCTTCGAGATGTTAGATCCTTGCTTCTAGAGTATGAACCTTCATTGCTATTTTTCTTTTGTCTCAATGGCCGAGTCATTCGGGGCCGTAGGGAATTGGCAGTAAAATGTCATGAGTTGAATAACATAGACATTGTCACCTAGATGCCTCTTTATGGGGTTATGCTGTATTTGGAAGGCTTATAGCTCACGTTTTTAAATGGTATAAGGAAAGAAATTTTATGCTACATGATATTTCTGCAGATGATACATGATATTGCTGCAGATGGATCACATGCTTGTACCATCTCTAACTGAATATTTTCTGAATTCAAGGAAACTTGTCTTGTTTTTGTCATATGTGTATGCATCTTGACCACGAACCTGTCAGGCCACATCTATATGACAGTATGCTTCTTTGACACTTTGTTTTATTTGAAGGGCTTATAGCATGGTATTTAAATATAATATGCTGGATTTAGACCTCTTTTACATAAAGTCTGTTAGGGAGTGCACTTATCAACGTGTATGGAAAATCTGGAAGCCTGAAACAGGCACGTGCAGTTTTCAATGAGTTGTTAGACCATTATCCTATCGCATGGAATGCCACGGGTTCAGCTTATGCTCAAAATGGATATGGAGAAGAGGCATTACATTTCTTCCAGCAAATGCAACAGGAAGGTCTTGCTGCAAGTAGAGTCACCTTTATAAGCGTGCTATCAGTATGTAGTCATGCTGGTCTTGTGCACTATGGATGGCATTTATTCGCTTCTTTGACTGAAATCCACCATGTTTTACTAGCAGTAGAGCACTATAATTATTTGGTTGACTTCCTTGGACGTGCTGGACGTCTTGGTAAGGCTGAGGATCTTATCAACACAATGATTAATATCGAGCAAGTTTAGCTAAAGTCATTCTGGCTAATAAGAAATATGCGATTAGTAATTTATTCTCTGCTTTGAATTGGAATCCACTCGAAACTATTATTGCCTTTAGGCTTCTTTTTCTGCTTCTTTTTGTTGACTAACAACATTCCCTGGGGAATTTAAAATTTATTGGGCGTATAGAACATATGTGTTCAACTATAGAAGGTCTTTTGTCATGTAAGTATACTTTCGCTTAGGGGCGGCCCGGGGGGGGAGGAGGAGTTTCTTTTTATCACTGTTTGGGGTAAGCTATATACTTTAAGGGTTAAACTAGGTTTCAAAGGTCAGTATACAAGGGGCGTTTTTGGCCACTCTATAAACGGAAATGGTATATCCCCTTTATTATAAGTGAATTCCCATGCAACGTTCCAATCTGCTTCATTAAAAATCTCCTCGGTTCTGATGCTATATTGTTGACCAGAATGAGAGGTACTACTAGAAATAAGATCCGTGGAACTTAAAGGCATGGTCTTGGATTAAATGCAATTATATCTCCAACATTTTTAGAATTAGTATCTGTTAGATTTTTCTCTTCATCCAGGAGGACAAAGTCAAGTTTAAAAGAAAAGATAATGGGAATAGAATCAGACTTTATAGAGTTACTATTTTCTAAACCTGTATAGATCACCAAAAGAAGCTCAGATTGATTCTTAAAGGAGCTGATGTTACTACATGCTTCTTGTTGAGGATTAGATTTGACTTCTATCTTAGGAAGCCAGGTCTATTTAGTCTCAGCCATAACTGATTGTTTACCTTTTGCACAGTTAGACCTTGACTTGGAAAAGTTAAGGCTGCTGAATCCGATCCGAATGTCCAAGGTCTTAGAGCTTAAAATCTTTATCTGCAAAGAATTAGACCAGTCCGAGGAAATGGTTTTAAAGATGCAAATGGTGGGGAAATTTGTCTATGGAATATTGATATGAAGAACATGACCAAGTTTGCTTTCTATGGTTGAGGTTATGAGTCCAAAGGGAAGGGGACAGATTAGGACATTTGACCAAGGTAATAATAGATTTATTCGAGTGGTCTCTAGGATGAAATCATGTAACTATTTCATAAACATAAACAATGAGCTTACCAAGATTTTTAATTCTTTTCTTGAGCAAGTAAGAGGCGGCTAATTTATCCATGCAGATGACTTGAAAGTTTTGGGGTCAAGCTTAAGAATGGAAGATATGGAATAGTTATTAACTTTGATATCCAATTTTTGACGTCACTTGGTGCAGGGCAAGAGTCAAGGAAATGGAAAATGAGGCCTTTGTCGAGGAAATTGTTGGTAGCAGAAAAGTCGTGGATGGATGAAAGATTCAGGATATTGGTATTTTTAGGGGCGGAGCTCTTTTGGGATAAAACTATATCAGAATTAGTATCACAAGGAACACTATAGTTTTTCTTTTTCTTAGAATTCTAAAGAGCTTGAGAATAAGAAAATTTATCTTTACCTTATGGGTGAAAGCATGCTAGGGTGAACCACTTTGGAACTTACAAAAGTACCTGCACTAGGTACTTCAGAATTGGGCACTTTCTCTCTTTTTTTTCCATTAAAACTAAATCAAAATTCAAAATAAAAGTCAATGACGTGTCAATATTTAAAGTTAAGATAGATAATGCTATCGAAGGCCAAAATAAGTACATACTATTCTAAAATATACCTTTTATTGAGATAATACACAGGTATCCAGTACCCAGTGCTAGCTACCTTCTTGGGTGCTTTTGTGGTCCCTAAATGATACTTTTTAAGGCACACCCTATCATGCTTTTATCCTTGTCCACTTTGCCCAGGATAGAGACCTCGACCATGACCTTGTTATCTTGTCTAGGTGCGGGATTTCATGCAATTTGTCCCTTTTGAGCTAGGAACAATTTGGGCAGGTACAAACACAGCATCTTCCAGGATGAAGAATCTATTTCTATCAAAGATTTTGTAGCTCCTTGAGCTGGTGAAAAGAAGCTCAATTATCTGATATTTGCATTTTGGATCTTCCAGGATGGCCACAATATCAACAGTATCAGGCAAAGTACATTCTATATAGTACTTAAATGCCATGTTACTGTTCCTCATTCTAGAGGGTAAGCTTCATAGTCGCATTTAATTAAAGTGGATCACATTCTGATGTTTGGAACTTATGCAGGAAAATGGGACACATTAAATTTTTTTGAGTTTTTTATTGAATCACTCTTAGATTTTTTCATGATACGATATTTTTGTCAAAATATAATATAATAGAATAGAATAGAATAGAATAGGGTTTTTATCATCCACGGAGACCAATTGGCCTATGGGACGCAAACAGGAGGCGCATCAAGCGTATTACTGTCCGGGTTAAATCCCCCCTCCCCCCTGCGCCCCGAAGGGTTGTTTGGGGAACAAATCGTGGCAGGAATAGGTTTGTTGTCAAACTGTACAAATACAAATACAAATCTATATCATAGGGGAAAGAAATATGTACACGTATCAGGTAAGTACCCAAGGATCGAGCTGATCTCGCCGATCCATGATCTCTTGAAGGTATGATCCCAACCTCTATACCGAGCTCGTGCTCAGCATCTCATGCAGGGGCTGACCAGGACGAACCAGCTCAGCATAGCGTATCCGAATGTCATCATATGCCGAACAACTCTGAATGGTGTCGCATTCGTCTTCCACAGCTCCAACCTAGCAGCGTTGACAAAGCCTCTCCTGACACGGCTCCCCAATCCATCTCCCCGTCTCAATCCAGAGATGGTGTGCACTTGTGCGGACAGAGGCAATGGATCTGTACTTTTTCATGGGTGGATGAGTGCGCAGGTAGCATTGCGGGCCCCGCCCTCAACATGGGATTTATGTGGCGTTGATAATGTGCCATCTTGACATGTTCAAGGGTGCTAGCATCCCATAGCTTGCTGAGGAAGCATGTGTCAAGGTACTGTCTGAGACTGCGGCGATCTGCCTCCGTGCCAAATGGGGCATATGTTGAGGAGGGAAGGGGGAAAGTGTAAGGGGCATGAGCAAAGGAACCTTCAAAAGGGCAAAGGGGAAGGGGCAGGGGCACAGAGGAGGGACAAATGGGGAGGGGGATGGGCAGAGAGAGGGACAAATGGACATGGGAGAATGGAATAAAAAAAAAATCCGAAGACAACTAGTTCAAGCAACAACCCTATTAGCAATTCTAGCTACATCTTTCAATCGAGTCAATTGAAGATGGAACATCAACCAATGGTTCAAAGTCAACTGACTATGTCTTTAATATCATTTTTCAATCAAGATCCAATTTAATGTAACCTAGTCATGCAAATTTAGCACAACAAATTCCAACAGTTGAATGCATCTACGATTATCTAGGCATCAAATTAAAAATATGGCAAAACACCATTCACAATTTGAATCAAACTGAAGTTTCAAAATCAGAATTAAAATCAATATCAAAGTTTCAAAAATTGTTATTCTTGCATTAATTTATGCAGAAAAAGCTTGAGATAATATAACATATTGAGTATCTTGTTTAAAGCAAAAGAAAGCATTGTCAAGCATAAAGCCACTTCCCTTTATCAAGTAAACCTTTTATAGAAACCACGGAATGGCCCAAATAGTTGCATGAACTCCAGAAGTTCTTGTAGGCTAATATGCTATGAACTTGGCAGCACAATTCCATCATCCATTTATGCTAAAACCACTAGACTTAGGACAAAAGAACCATGTTGAGAGGAAAATATATGTACCTGCAGCCAAATAAGCAAACATTAGTACTAAGTGGTAATGATACAAGGGCCAAAAGGTACATTGGGTTCCTCGCTCATCGCCCTTCACCCAATGTAGCCTCTTGCCCTTTGTTAGTGTAAGCAAATAGGAAAATGGAATGCAACCAATTTAGTGCTTCAAAAGACCATATTTTTACAAGTTGTGGTATTTTCTCAAGGTGCAGGATACACCAACTATATAGATTGCCATTTTAAATAACAGATCATAGCTCTAGTACTATATTGCAGTTTTAATGTTTTGCAAGCTTTCTTAAAGGAAAAATAATATAGAAACAAGATTAATATAGAAACAAGATTAAGTTACCTGCAGTTTGTCTTGATTAGAGTTGGCCTTGCATATCTGATCTTCCTGATCAGTATATATAAATGTCTGCTTGCAGAAATCCATCAAGCTTGGACCAGCTTGCCGAAACATTCAACATATCTTCTGAGCAAATAGATATTGCAAAGGACATTATATACTTCTGAACTTGCTTTAGAATATGCTAACGTTTAAGGAAAGCTTTGGGTCCATGTTTACGCCTTGCAGAAAATAGTTATTATGGATTATAAAAGCTTGCAAAAACAACTCCATCTTGGAGCTCAAATCAGCTTAGAGCATCAAACAATATATTTTCCAAGATATAAAACAGATCTTCGAGGCAGAATGGCGAAAGACATCCAAATGTTTCATAGTCTTGCTTTGAAACTCGCCAACAGCAAAAAAGATATGCCGATTCATCTTGTAATCCAAGGAAATAGCCATCTACTGCTCAAGATAGGCCAACCTACTAGAAGGGCACAGATCGATCTAAAGATCAAATGCCAAGCCTCTGATTTGCTCATGGTACAGCTTTTTTGGCTGCGAACCCTAAGAGATTTTTGCTACATATAAGCTTCACTTTATTTCTGGTATTCTATAAATGGTCTACAACCCAATACCACGAATTCTAAATGTTAGTTTGAAGACAAGACTAAGTAAAAGGTTAACCACCATATCTGTCTTCCATCAACAGATTCTATATCACATGTATGAGATCTTAGTGATTGAGAAAATCTCTCATATTTTCCATGTGATAGCTCCCATTCAAGAAAGAATCATCCTCTTTTTCTGCTTCTTTTTTTGCTCGAAACTATTGTTGCCTGCCTTTAGTCCTTTTTTCTGTTTCTTTTTGTTGACTATCAACATTCCCTGAGAAATTTACATTTTGTTACATTTTGTTGGGCATATAGAACATATGTGTTCAACTATAGAGGGTCTGTTTGTCCATGTTATGTAGGTATGCTTACCATTAGGGGAGTCGTTTCATCACTGTTTTTGGGTAAACTATATACTTTAAGGGTTAAACTTGGTTTTAAGGGTCAGTATACAAGGGGCGTTTTTGGTCACCCTGGGTCCCATAGGCCAATTGGTCTCCGTGGACGCTAAAAATCTATTCTATTCTATTCCTATGAATGTAGATGGTATTCCTTTACCATAAGTGAATCCCCATGGCAACATTCCAATCTGCTTCCTTGAAAATCTCGGTTGTGATGCTGTGTTGTTGACCAGAATGAGAGGTACTGCCTGAAATAAGATCCATGGAATTTAAAGGCTATGGTCTTGGATTAAATGCAATTATATCTCCAACATTTTTAGAATTGTATCTGCTAGATTTTTGTCTTCATCCAGGAGCACAAAGTCAAGTTTAAAAGAAAAGATAATGGGAACAGAATCAAACCCCATCAGACCCTATAGAGTTACTATTTGTCTGAACCTGTATAGATTACCAAAAGAAGCTCAGATAGATTCTTGAAGGAGATCTTAGGGAGCCAAGTCTGTTTAGTCTCCACCATAACTGATTTTTTACCTTTTGCAGAGTCAGACCTTGGCTTGAAAAAGGGAAGGTTGTTGAATCCGATCTGAATGTCCAAGATCTTAAAGCTTGAAATCTTTGCCTGAGAAGAGTAAGACCAGTCCGAGGAAATGGTTTTAGAGATGCAAATGGTAGGGAAATCTCTATGTGGAATATTGATATGAAGAACATGACCAAGTTTGCTTTCTATGGCTGACAACTGGTTATGAATCCAAAGGGAAGGGGACAAATTAGGACATTTGACAAAGGTAATACTAGATTTATTCGAATGGTCTCTAGGATGAAATCAGGGAACTATTTCATAAATATAAACAATATGTTTGCCAAGATTTTTAATTCTTTTCTTGAGCAAGTAAGAGGCAGCTAATTTATCCATGCAGATGACTTGAAAGTTTTGGGGTCAAACTTAAGAATGGAAGAAATGGAATAGTTATTAACTTTGGTGATCCAATTTTCGACCTCACTTGGGGCAGGGCAAGAGAATGATATTTTTATCAAAATATTTACAAAGAACATGCTAAGAAACTTTACAAATTTTACAAATGACATGTTGATGTATAAACACGTTGAGAGGGGAAGAAGGGAGGCGCAAATGGGGCACATGTTGAGGAGGGAGGGGGGAAACCATCGCGGTAAATGTCGGACGTGGGCATGTTATAGCCAGCCTTAAATGGCAAAAAATCCGCTAAGTCCACAAAAACGCCATGTAATTTTTTTTGGCATGGCTATAATGGACGTTTTAGTCTGCTTGCATCTGTTTTGGAAAGAAGGCTAGCTAATCGAGAAAGGCCCTCAGACCTGTTTTTTTCATCTGAATTGGCTTTCTCAACTTGCAAGTCAAAAGGCCCGCAAACCTGCCTTTTTCACTTTGAGATGCCTTTCTCAACTTGCCAGTCGAGAAAGGCCCTCAGACAAGCCTTTGTTACTCAGAGCTACCTTTCTCGACTTGCGAGCCAAGAAAGGCCTCAGACCTGTGTTTTCACTATGAGCTGCCTTTCTTGACTCGCGAGTCGAGAAAGGCCTTGAGACCTGCATTTTTTACTTTGAAGTCGAGGAAGGCCCTTAGAACTGCAACAAAGGCTCTCAAAACTGTGTTTTTCATTCGGCGCCGTCTTTCTCGACTTGTGAGTCGAGAAAGGCCCTCAGACCTGCGTTTTTCATTCTGAACTGCCTTTCTCAACTCGAGAATCGAGAAAAGCTCCCTGCATTTTTCAAAAATGGCCTTTAGGACTGGTTTTCAATTTAATTTTCTTGTTTGTGGCATCACTCGACTAATTGGATTCTGTCTTTTGCAGTCCTTATCCCGACCAGATAATGCATGCTGAGGAGTAATGGAAAGATCCCTTTATTGAAGAAAGGAGATGAGAAGAGGATGATGACATTGGTTTGGATAGGCCATAAAGCACCTCCTCATAGAGATTTCTATCGTCTTCAAGTTGCTCCCGTGGCTTGGAACAGGTCAGAGGGTGCTCCACACGTTGTTCCCATTAGATGGTCCATGTGTGAAAAGGGTATACATGTGGTCTCTTCGTCCATGTAAAAATAAATTGTAATGATATCATTTATGAATAAAAAAATCATTTAATACTTTTGTATGGAGAAAGTAAACTATTTCATTAGGTTTAGATGTGTTTTCTAGTTTTTGGACTCGTCATTCGAGAAATGGAGGCCATTTTTATTCCTTAAGTTTCTTATTAACACAAGAAATAAATTTCTTTTCAGACAATAATGGGGTTTAAAACGATTCGCACGTCCTTTTGAATTGAAATTATAGGGTTCCAAAAAAAAGTGGGCAATGTGACCCACTTTAATTAAATGCGACTTTTCAACCCATTTATCCACCAACTTGAAGGAAACCTTGCTCCAATCAACCAGGGAATAGAGTAGCTTTTGTTGGCCCTGAGCCTAAGCTCATCAATTATGGTTCAGTAAGCCCCATTTTCAAGCCGCAACAGTTCTGAGATGGCTTGTCTTGACTCCCATTTTAGTGGTGAGGAGATCAATATGATGGATAGAGTCCAAGGTGTTCATAGCAAACCGTTTATCATCAGACTTGCTGGATTGGAAGCCTAGCTCGTTTTTGCTTTGTTGTTCTAGGGCTAAAAAAACCTCTCCATCTTTCATAAGTCCTAACGATTGTTGCTACTCTTTGTTGTCTTCAATGGATTGAAATATGCCTTTAGATCCTTGATTTAGGCCCATTTTCTGTCTTTCTTCTCTACCAACTTTAGGATGTACCGAACACCAACATCTTAACCCAGTTTTAAATCGGTTCCACACCAAATTCTTCAGGAACGTCTGCCGTCACAACAAAGGATACAAAAAAGAAAATTCCGTTGAGAGCAATTCTACAAAAACCTATTCTAAATTGTGAATCATGCGCTAATCTAATTCATAATTCAAATAAAAAGTTTGACCATAGCCTAGGTCGAGAAAGGCATTTCAATACATCTGGAAACCACCACTTCCATAGTTCTCTCTTCATTTTTTAACCTTCTAGTGGGTTATTTTAGTGTGCCATTGCAGAACCTAATCTGGCTATAACCTACCATTGTCAACTTGCCTCGACCCTCACTCAAGCTCTGCCAGCGCAGAATGAAAAAAAATGGGAAGTCATCATTGCCCTAAATTCATTGCCCTAAATTCATTGCCCTAAATGTGAAACGAGGTAGAAGCATGTAGCATCTAGCAAACACAATTATATATTTTAGAAAGGCAAACTTTTATTCGTTGTTTCTAATTGACCTAGTTAAAACGTTTCTTAAACACGTTCAAGCTTTTGACAACTGCGACTACTTTACCCCACTTGCCTATCAACTTCAGTATACTCGAGAGAGCTCCAAGTAATTACAGTGAAAAAACAGCTACGCTCACAGAAGGAAAAGTGATACAAATCTGTTAAAATTGATAGGTATACATTCATCACCTGAGATCACCTCTTCCAAATGACTTCAGCCATTTTCTTTGAGAGAATGAAACCAAGAGATGTTCGGCATCAAAAAATATGTTACAAAGAGTCTTCTAAATCTTGTGCCATGACAACAGTCCCGCGCGTCTTATTCATGTTGAACATAATTAAGTTCCTAGAGCTTTCTCCTCCTATATGCGGTCATGGTTTTGCTTACAGCTCAACAGTCATGTCCAGAAAAAATTGAGGACATGACTGCATTTATAATTACTGACTTTGTGGCCTCTGTCAAAAGTCAATTAAAAAAATAAGGAGACCTCAAAACTTCATCTAGAATAAGATCACCTCGTGTTGGCATGGGTGGAAACCTTAAGTGGGGAAGCCGCTTTTGAAAATTCTCAAGCAACTGCAGCACAAATGCGAAATATAAAGATCACAGAGCATCACATTTGAAGAACATGAAAATAAACGCCAATTCTTACATTTTCAAGTATTGGTTGGCTATAAAGCTCCACAAACTTTTCCCTCAATATAACATTAAGCTTTTCAACATCACCAGCATGTGTCCAAAATGAATCATGCACTCCTGTGACCAATAGCAGCATAAGACAAATAATCACCTTCATGATTGCTTAGTTATGTTGTCATCTAAACCCACCTGCAAATGCAAGTCCTGCATTTTTGCAAGCAACCGCTGTCATCATCATATGAGATCCGTCTAAAGAGTGGACGAAATTTGGTGGAAATGCAGTTCGTTGCCTCTGAACCATGACCTGGGATATCCACAACGTTTTTAAAAGGGTTAATAAAAAGCTCCAGAATCCTGAAAGGTGATTAAGAAGCTTACTGGCATTTCACTGTCCCTCCTTAGTGCAAGAGTTTGAAGAGATGTTCTCACCTGAAATGGTAGTTCTTTCTAAGAAACCATTCTTCTTCAGAAAGTGCAAACAAAAAAAAATTAACCTACCATATGCCTTCCAGGCCTCCGGTATGGTTGCACAACTGGTAAACCCAATGGAGTAAGCCATCTCACTGCTTCACCATCTGAAGCTATTATCTATAATACATGATATTATATTGCATATAAAATTTTGTTTCTAATAACAAAACCAGCAAAATTTGGCATTCCAATTTCCCACCTGAGCACAATCACCCAACCACTTCATTATGCACCTTGCTTCCTTGAACATCTCGCCAAGAGCATCAAGTGTTATCTGCAACCATTCAAAATTACATCAGATCATAAAATGGATTAGCACTACTGCCATCAAGATTTTGGACTGTCCCAAAAGCTTGACACTCCATTTGTTCAACAAGGTATGACTTCATTATCAACAAAAGCTTCAATTTTGTGTGAAAGTTATCGACAGCATGAGCATACCATATTGTTATAATATCAACTTGACAAAAAAGATTTGGAAATCCCACCTTTGCAGCATAACATGCAGCGCGATACAAATCCACATCATCTGCTATGCAGCCCTTTTCTCTCAGCCTGTTCATTATTTGGGCCCGTGCTCCAGCATATGTTACTCCATACACAGATGTCATAACCGTCTGCTTCACAAGCTTGCGGTCAACCTGTGTTATTTAGATAACACATGACACTTTTTAAACTTCATTTTCAGATCCTTGAAGATTCTGTAAATAGCTAGCTTTTCCCCCACCTGACCGAGCAGAAGTTTAGCATTTGCTGCATTTGAGCTTGTTGATGGGTCTTTAGCTGCTTCCTTCTCAACAATAGCACGGACCCTGTAATAGCAGTAAGTGAACACCAAAAAACACCGAGTTTTCATTTGACTTTTTAGACTAAAAAGATATGTGATAAATACTGCTCGAATGGCTTCTTCTAAGCAGACCTTAAAAGTTCATATACTACTGTGCTCACCTCGTAGCAATTCCGGAATAGACATCAGCCGGTGCATCTCCAGCAATCAGATTAACAGATTGAGCTCCCAACTACAAATGCATTGGCACTACGAACCTCAATACACAAGCTTAGAAGACAGATGCAGGATGGTGAGAGGCAGAATTGAGTGCTGCGTAATAAAGCTGCTTACCATCCATGAACAAATATATTAAGATAGTTCTAAAATTACGTAACCCGAACAATATACGGTGAAAATACATCTCATAATACTCTGGTTTGAAGTTGCAGAGTCTGTGAAACCACTCCATCATAACTCACATTATAATGGTGAAGGTTCATTTTCTGGGAAATCAGAATGGATGCAGCATGTACATGTGTGTAGTGGAGGTAGCAGAATTATATTTAACAAGTAAAATAGATGCAAAACATGCCATATATAAGTATACTAAGGCAAAAGCCATACCTGGTCTCTTCCCAATGCTGCATAGTGCTGCAAGCCATTGCACGACCCATCCTGAAAGAGAACATAAGGACATTATAAAATGCCATCTGCAGTACATGTTCTTTTATATTAGAGAATGACAAGATAGACCCTTAGAAATGGGTCATACATTCTGTTAACCTGCTCTCCCATTCCGTTTGACAACTTCAATTCCAATCTCTGCCCTACAAAATAGTCTAAGCTAAGCCCAAATCTTCTATAATAAGTCGCCTTAACCAGCAGGTTTTGATGTTTATCAGCAGCCCTGCTTTTAATCTGCTGTAGCCAGGCTGAGAAGAAAGGTCTTGATGCGCCTTCATTTGTTTTCAGAGGGATAACTGACTCCACTTCCTTGCTATCCTCTTTTCTTTCTTTACTATTTTTCAAACGTATAAAAAATTGTAACTTTCATTTACAGCATGACCACATCTGGAAATTTACCTGATGAACTGGAATGTGGGAAATGAAGCCTTCAACATCGCCAGATTTAATTGCTGCCGACAATTCAAGACAAGTTGCCAAGCATTGGAATGGGTCTTCTGCTCTCAACCACCAACGGTCACCCTTTAATGGATTTGCAGCAGAATCAAAAACTTTCTCCATGTTATCCTCAACATAAGCAACACGACCTTCAAAAGACATCTTATCTACACCATTGCCATAAAGGTTTGCAAGGTGGATTTTCAACCAACGCAGTCCATTGGAACCTAAAGGACGGCCCTCAGCAAACTGCAGCATCCCTCGACAAAGATCAGAACCCAAATGATTAAGATGGGGATGCATTGGATAAGCACGGCCACGGAAGTCGAGATTGTGAGGATAGTAGAAGAGCTCCTCAACATTCATCTTTCGCGCTACCTGCAAGTCCAGTATGTCAGTAATAATAAAAGGAGTAATTCTTGGATCCTCTCATTGCTATTTTTATGCAAAGGGAAAACTGGAAACTACTTTAATAAAAACACTGCAGAGAAGATTATTGCTCACTTGAATTAATGATTATCACTAACAAAGCAGTTTAATTGATCCCATTGCCCAGGTGTATAATAAATGGATTCATGTGGATGATAAGAAGAGGAGCCATCCTTTTGGTGTTCATGATGATAATGGATTGAGGCAACAAGGTAGGCAAAGCAGAAGCTGGTGCTGAAAAAAGATC
This sequence comes from Isoetes taiwanensis, assembly GCA_021234155.1. Classification (NCBI taxonomy): domain Eukaryota; kingdom Viridiplantae; phylum Streptophyta; class Lycopodiopsida; order Isoetales; family Isoetaceae; genus Isoetes; species Isoetes taiwanensis. The sequence continues at coordinate 456,935 of JAJEKV010000245.1, read as the reverse complement.
GAGGACTATATCTGCAGAGACTGCATAAGTGTTAGCAAATGACACATGTCACGTGACACTATTCATAGATGACTAGGCATGCCACCTAGGTGTTGCTGACATGGCTCTCCTATAAAGCCATAGTCACGCTTTAGTGTTCTTCATTCAGAGTTCACTCACTAGACTACCTAGATCGTCTATCTCATTTTATCCTTGCATAGTCGTCTTCATCCTATTCATATCCAGTCATATCTTCATGGTATCAGAGCTCAGAGCTTAATGCAAGGAGGAAATTGAGTGCCGAATCTTAGCAGGTGGGATCAGAATGACTTCTCTTTTTTCAGGTCTGATCAGGAGGAATTCGAATCGATTCAAATTCGAATCTGAATCGTTGGTTGAAATCGTTGGCTGAAATAAAATTTCGTCAACTTTTTGGGCTGGATGTGATACACGTCAGCCAAAATATTCCTTAGCTTGCCGGATTCTCTCCTTTTTTTTGACATTTGGTCAAAACTACGATGACAATTCTTTGATAATCATTTCTCCCTCAATCCGTGCTTCCTTCTTGGCTCTGTTCAATTTGAACTGTTCGGATCTGCATTCGTTTCACCACAAATGGCTACATATGCCAATTTTTGGAAATACTTTATTCACCTTGTGTTAGATATTGACAATTACTTCACATGGCGAGATGCCTTTGAACCAATCTTAATTTGAGAGGTTTGAGAGCTGTTTTTCAACCCAAATGGAACCCTACTTCACCTGATATATTCGAGGGTATACAACTTTTACCCCAGCATTTGATTTTTTGCATAAGGATTGCATTCAGGCAGGTGAAGGTCAGCAACTTGGTATTCAAAGCCAAATGGATAATCTCAGGTTGGAAACTTGCACTAATATGCGAGATTATCTGCAACAATTGAAAGCATTGAAGGAAAAATTGCTTGCTGCAGGCAGTACTCTATCAGATTTGTCTCTCATCCAGTATGCTCTCAAAGTTCTGCCTCGTGAATATCAAAGTGTCTCTGATTATTACAAGCTCCAAGATAAGATCACTATCTCTTTCAATCAACTTCAGCTCAAACTTGTAGATGCTGAACAAGGTCATAAAAGATATGATCAAATGGAAGCTAGTTTCTATTCTAGAACTAGGCTTTCTTCACCTTCTGTTACTCCTTTAGTTGTCTGTTGAGGAAGCTAAATCAGGCTCCAAATCTGGATCTAAGCAACCCTTCACTTGCTTTTACTGTGGTAAAAAGGGTCATGTTAAGCGTGATTGCAGAAAGCTTCTAAAAGATATGGCCGAATTTCTAAAACACAAGGAGGCCAAACCAAAAGGTGCAGATTCAACTATTTCGAGTGCAGTAAATGCTCATGTTTCCCATGTTGATTTGGAGGAGGCAGAATTACAGTTCCTCAATGTCGCTGCAGAGAATCTACAGCCACATACTTGGCTTGTGGATTCCGGGGCCACCAAGCATTTGGCAGGCCAATCGAATGATTTCCAGACTCTTCATTCGTATGACAAAACAGTGGTAAAAATGGCCGATGGAAATATTGCTAAATCTACTGCAAAAGGTGATGTATCTATTCCTACCAAACAAACACTGTCTTTCTCTCAAAATTAAAGACCTCATTCTAGTGCCTGGATTACTTGTGAACTTACTTAGTGTAAGTGAGTTTGATAGAAAGGCGGGCTATTCAGTGCTATTCTCGGATGGGTAAGTTCACATTCTTCATACAAATCCTTTGGACTTTGTTGATCTTCAACTTTTGGGCCCTATAGCCAATGGTCATTTAAATGAGGAAGGCTTGTATACTTTGGTTTCTACTTCACAACAAAAAGGAGTATCATGTGAATCATCACTTGCTGTTGCTGCTGTTCCAAGAACACACGAATCATTATGGCATGCAAGATTCGGACATATTCATCTTCCAGCTCTAGTTTCAGCCTCAAAATTGAATATGGTTCAAGGCATGCCTACACTTACTACCAAGGACTTGAAATGTGCTGCATGTAGTCTTGGAAAGCAAGTACAAGCATCTTATCCATCACAAGCTGAGTTTCGAGCCCAACAACCATTGGAACAGCTGCATACAGACATATGTCATCTCCCTCTCGAATCACTGGCTGGTAACAGGTATTTCCTTGTCATAGTGGATGATTTTAGTAGATATACATGGGTTTTTCCAATCAAATCCAAGTCTCAAGCTCTTGCTATCTTCAAAACCTTTAGTCTGCAAATTGAAAATGAATTATCTACTACTATTAAAGCTCTTCGGTCTGATAATGCGAAGGAGTATATCTCTAATGAAATCTAGACCTATCTTCAGTCCAAAGGGATCCATAGAGAGTTGATTGTGCCTTACGCTCACTCTCAAAATGGAGTAGCAGAATGAAAGAATAGAACCCTTATGAATTTGGCTCGCAGCATGCTCAAATATAAAGAGTTACCTCCAGAACTTTGGGCTGAGGCAGTTCTAACTGTGGCTTATTTGTGTAACAGGGCTCCCACCCAGGCCATCAACTTTAAGACACCTTTTGAGGCTCTGTATGGAACGAAGCCAGATGTGTCTAATCTAAGGGTTTTTGGCTGCCTAGGATTTGCTAGTGTTCCTCGCGAATTACTGCAAAAACAGGGCAAGTTAGCTGACAGGGCCATAAAAGTGATTTTTATTGGATATCCAAGCAACATGAAAGGATGGCGATGCTTTGACCCTGTTACCAAGCGTGTGTTTGCCTCTAGAAGCATGCACTTTCTTGAGGATGCAGTCTACTCTAAGGAGTTTTATTATCCTAACAACACTGATTATGCCAAAGTCATCATCAACACTTTTGATATTAACCATGACACTCAAGCCAGCCAACCTGCAGGGTCTTCTCATTCTCATATGGTTCATAATGGTGGCATTTCATCTACTTCTTCTATTGTACCTTCCATTGTTGCAAGCCCTTCACATGCTGCTGCTACTCCTAGTGTTGCAAGTTCTTCCAGTACTCCTGATATTCCAACTGTTGTTGCAGCAAATAGAGCAGATGGTGCAAATGCTTATGCAGACTATGAACCCCTTGAATATCACGAGCCCATTGCAGATGAAGATAGTGAAGGGTATGAGTCTGATTCACATTCATTTGAGCTGCCCATTCCTGAACCGCAGCAGGAGGCAATAGTTCCCGATCTTCCCTTGCTTAGAAGGTCTGCGAGAATTGCCGAGTTACAGCCTATCGACTACTCAGAAGATGGCTCTTCTAAAGTTACCTGTAACTATGCTCTTATGACCAAGGTCTTATCAGCTGAAGTTGATCCTGTTAATCATGTTCAAGCAATGAAATAACCATACTGGGTTGCAGCAATGGAAGACGAATTATCCATGTTACATAACCAAGGTACATGGGAGCTGGTTCCTAAACCAACAGGGAAAAATATAATTGGAGCTAAATGGATATTCAAAACAAAGTACAAAGCCCCATGCTCATTCTCAGGGGGGATCATAGTGTTTTTCTCTAAAGCTTCTCTCTCAAGAGTTTTTTTTTTTTTTGGTTCTCTATTTCTGTTTTTTCAGTTCAGTCCTGCTAGTCATCAGGGGGGGTTAGCAAATGACACATGTCACGTGTCACTATTCATAGATGACTAGGCATGCCACCTAGATGTTGCTGACATGGCTCTCCTATAAAGCCATAGTCACGCTTTAGTGTTCTTCATTCAGAGTTCACTCACTAGACTAGCTAGATCGTCTATCTCATTCTATCCTTGCATAGTCGTCTTCATCCTATTCATATCCAGTCATATCTTCAATAAGGAACCAGCAAGTGGACAGGCAAAGTCAAATTATAAGCCTATTTATATGCAACTCAGATTATGTTATTCGCTTGGCCTTCCCAAGGGCCCAGCCTCTTGGCTGGTGCCGGGCAGAATTAAAAGTTAAGAGAAGTCAGGTTCCCAGGACATGATTAATCACCGTAAGTTTCAGCTCAATATCACAACGTTGTGAGTGGCGCTCTGCATTAATCCGCCTTGCTTTAGCTGCGGCTCTTCTCCACTTTAAGAACTCATCCTTATCATCTGTCTCAGGCTTAGGGGGGGCTTCAACCTAAAACAAGTAACGTCACTTATTAGTACTTACTAAAATAGGCGGTTTCATTCGTATAATGTTTTTAAATAGCTGGTACAAACACTAAAGGTCGAGTAATGTACATTATCATGATCCACCAAATCACCCAAGCGGCCTCCTTCACTCCAGATTTTCTCCACAACATCTAGAACTGGAGTGTTTATTTTCCAGGATGTATTGCCAAGTGTATCAAGTGCCTTAAGTCACCAGTATAATGCATAAGACATAACATCGTATCTGCAACAATGATCTAATTAACAATTTATTCTTACTTGAAATACTTGTAGGAAATTTTTCCTTGGAGTTGTTCGGACAGCTTCTTTCTGCTGTCTTGCTCCATGAGTGCGCATAATAGTAGAACGCAAATATAAATGTCCTCCATTATTGTACCTGAAAAACAGCGTAAAATAGCCATAGTGTTCTTAACATGCTGCAGGGTGTACAACCTTGTGAAAGATCAATTAGGATACACACTTTCAGTTGCTTACCCTTTCCATGGCCTAGGTGGTACTAACATGGGCATATATGGCATGATTATGTACTTAACCTGGTCAAACAATAAATATATTAGGAGATTCTTGCTTTCAAACAAAAAACGAAAAGCCAATTCAGCATATATGTACAAGATACAACATTGGGTACTCACCGATTTTTCAATTTCTTGTTTAATCAGTGGATCACATTGGATCAGCCCACATTTCCAGCAGTTTCTGCAGAAAATGGCATCACGATTAACAAGGAAGGCATGACACTCTTATTCAATGAAAGGCTAGGTTCCTTACGTCCCCCTCTTCGGAATAGAAGTCTGAATAATGTGCTTAAATGCAGGTTTTAAGTCCATAATGTCTGGCGATTGATCTGCCGGAGGGTGTATAAAACACGTCCCTATCATAAGCTCTATCAAACGACTACCAACCTGAGCAACCAAAAAACAAATGTGAGGAAGACAAAAACAGAAAAGTCATGTAATTCAGTTCCAAAAATCATAATCATTACCTGAGCTTGAATTGAGGTATTCCAAGGTACATATGGCCCCACCTTTTTCAAGATCTTTTTGGTTTCTTTTTGCTTCTTCCGTTTTATAGCATCCTTCAATTGCTTCTGTAATTGTTTATTACAATCTTCCGGATCTTCCATCTCATCTTTATGCAGTAGTTTATGAATCCTCCCCTAAACAAGACGCCCCAATAATTCAGCCATATCTTCCATTGGACATGAGCCCCATACCATGGGTGCATATTCTAAGGTGTAAATGGGTTGTTTCAAAACTCAAAATAAAGAGTGCAACTGTGCACATTATCACTTGCCATAAACAAAATGCTCATCAAACTTATTGTGTGTGCATTTGAGTGCATAAACTACTTACTTCTTGTTCAACCGCATCACCTATTTGCAATGCCGCTTGTACAAGACGGACAGATCCACCCTCAGCATCATGCATTATCAACGCCATCAAACGATGCATGGTAACAACTGCAAGCACATCTGCAGACAGCCCTGTTTGTCTCAAATACCGACCAGCATTTGTTTTGCATGTGCTTTCTTCCACAGCATCCAACTCTGCCTGAATGGCATCACAAAGTGGTTCAAACCACCCTAGCATTAGTGATTTTACAAAAGGTAAATTGGGTGCCAACTTCTTCTTGCACATCTCAAGCATCAAGTCCTTATATTCACGTGCAGCTTGCTCAACAGCCTCGGATTCGATCTTCCTCTGCCTCTCATATAACAGTTTGAGCTCCTGACTTTGATAATCTGGGATGTGTGCTGTTTGTAGTTGCTCTATTAACTGTGCATAATGGTGTTCGCCACCCTCCTCGAGCTCCATTCTTTCTACATTGGAGATTACATTTACTGCATTACAATTCATGAAAGGACCTAGTCTGAGTGCTTCGTGAACATTCTGGTGTGATTCATATGGCACTACTTGCAGAAGCGGATTTGCAAGCCATGGAAATTGAACCACACTATGTAATGCAGCATCTATTGTAGAAACACTTCGCTCTAAAAGAGTCGGGGGCAATTTGACGTGCTGTTGAAGTGGTGAGCCAGCAGCAACATGACTGTGAACAACATGACTGTGAATTGTCGTGGCTTTAAAATTCAAACCCACCATGTCTGGGAAATCAAGGGATCCATCCGAAGCTAGAGCAGCTGCTGAGCTGCCACAGCGATAGTAGAGAGCCGCAGAACCTGATACTCTAAGCTTAGTCTCTTTTCTTGGTCTGAGCAGCACTATCCTGGCTGCCCTCCACATGGTATAGCTTGGATCCAATCCCTGAAGTCTTAGACATGCATTCACTTCACTAGCTGCCGCTGCAGACAGCCCAGAATGAGAGGAATTATGCACATATATAAAGAACGATACACAGAAAAGCTGTACGCAATCCTGAACAAAGTCATTATCACTACAAATACATCCCTATCCAATCCCAATTCAAATTCAATGTTCGTTGAAAAAGCAGCAATTTGGAAGCACCATCACTAGGCAAAAAATAATGCAGGAAGAGCAGTGCTTCACATATCGCATATTGTCATAAGCTTCTGATCAAGATAAAATTCGAACCTGAAGCGACAGACTTGTGTTTGCTAAATCGATACGAACAAGCTTGGACCTCCGTTGTGGAAAAGAAGTGTATAACTTGTGTGGCCGAAGAACAGGACTGACAATGCAGATTCCGGAGGACAGGAAAGGAAGGGCGCCGCAGAAGTAAGCCCCCCTTCGTTTGCAAAGGTTTTTTGGGGGTTTAGTAAGCGGGCTGATAACGGGTGCTTTCCATTTCCAGGTCTCCCCTAATGGCTTCCTTTTTCTATGTTAGAAAACAAAAACAAGGTGCTGCGCACAGAGGGTTGCCCTCCAGTGGCCCGAGAGTGTGTTTTTATGTTTTTTGTTTGGTCGTTTCATGTTGAATCTTCTTTGTTTAATGTCGAGCCTTATTATATTTCATAAATTGTGGAGGTTAATTCACACAACTGAGGAAGGGGAAAGTATTGATAACTTCACCCAGAACTGGGCCTTCACCAATAGGTCTTGCCTTGAAACAGACTCAAGGAATCTTGCAACCCCCACTTCACCTACACCAAATAATCTAAGAAGCTTCAAAACAAAATACCCAGTTTGCACAAGTCTTGTAACTTTACCTGTGAAAGCACACTCCACCAGAAGTTGGACTCCAAGATATTATGAAAAGGAGCCGACTCCTCTGGCTCATGCTCTGCTGCAAAATACACTGCTTAAAAAAGAAAATCGTAGTGTTCGTCTTGAGGTTCTGAATCTAGCAAAGGTGATTTTTTGGTTGAAGTTGTTGCGGCATGCTCTCGAATAAGTCATTTTCACTGCTCCGAGGACATGTTTGCATAGTCCATGATGCATAATGCTCCAAACTAGAAACACATTTGATTACATTGTAAAGTCCAACATCTACAGTACAAACCAACTTGAACATCTATCTATCTGTATATAATTGATAGTTTGTGCATGATCTTAGCTGTTGACTTTTTTTTTGGGTCCTTTGGATTCAGCAGTTTGTTTCACGCGCACTGTATACTAGGATGCCATTGAGAAAACTTAAATTGGGAGAGCTAGCTATGTAGTTTCCAGTATCGATAGTGTTCCAGATTGGGATTCTTAGAGTGGAAAGGTTAACAATCATGCCATACCATGCCATTTAGGTAAGATGCCTTACGTTTCTCTTGCAAATAATTTATTTTTCTAAGTTAGTACTGCAAGTATTTTAGGTCTTGGAAAGGAAATCTATTTTGAGGGCATCGGTTTGTTGGGTTGGTTTATTATGGATTGTAAGTTTATGTATTTGCCTATCCTTCTTTCGTTTAATATCGGTTGCAGCTATATTTGGGTTGGTTTATTATGGATTGTAAGTTTATCTATTTGCCTATCCTTCTTTCGTTTAATATCGGTTGCAGCTATATTTATGAAGCAAATTCACGTCCTCAGGGGACATGGTAAGTCTTTTGCACAATTTCAGCTATGATATTTGCAAATCTATTATGCATATGTATATTTATGCTGATCTATATACATGTGTTGGATTATTCCCCAACATCTATAGTACAAACCAACTTGAACATAATATACTAAAAGAAAATGCTAAAAAGCAAAAGTGAATAGATTTTATTAACAAAACGAAATAGAGTAGGAGGTACATCGATATGGTATGCACAAGTCAACAGGATAACTAGGCAGTTCATCTAAAGCCTTTTGTATAGTTAGTACTTATGTATTTAGTATACCAGAATAGAATCAACAAAACCCTTGGTTCCATTGTTGGTCAATCCCAAAGATATAGCTTCTGTAGTTTTCCTTTAGAAATAGGTGTCTTTACGGAATACTTAGCTGCTTGTCTGTTGAAGACTACTATGAAAATAATGCAGTCTTAGGGGCCTCGCATGTCTATTTATCTTCAGTCTATGGGCCCAAATTATGTATATGAGAACATGCACACCATGATCAGAATTTTTTTATAGGGTGGAGCTTCTAAGTTGGCATGGCAAGAAGTTTGCAGGAATAGAGCTGATGGTAGCCTTGTTCTAAAGGACTATAGAGTTCAAGCTTAGGTTTTGGCATCGAAATAGGTATGGAGGGCATTGCCAGGAGATGAATCTCCGACCATGCACTTTATACGATATAGCTTAGAGAAATGTCACCCGGTAGAAAAGCCAGCAGGGAAACTTCAAAATTTTATATCATTTTCCTACATCTATTGACAATGGGTTTATGGAGAGATATTTGGACTTGGCATCCCATCCTTTATTAGTTTATCAACACCCTAATAAATTTATTAGGACTCGAGATGTTTGTAAAGTTGTGAGCATCCTCCCTCATTAATCTTGTAAGCATTCAAGATCTAAATTTGAATTGAAGGCACAATAATAATTTCCTTTCGACTTGGGGTGAGGGCAGCAGATATGTGTGTACATACCATCTTCCCGATATGCTATGGTTTATGCATGTTGGGAAGGCTCTTGGGTTGAGAGAAGATTTGACAACCAAAATGTGGTCTCATGGGTTTCCATAGTTGGAGGGTTTTTGCAAAGCAAGGACGCTTTTTGTTTCTTCAATCATCCCAAAAGATCACATAGTCTCTAGATTGCCTTGGTTGCTGGCTATACTAGGTCAATAAGCAGTTCGTTTTTTTTTAGTGGTCATATAAATGTATTTCACAATTTCTTTCAAGAAAGTTGGTTCTCTTTGTTCTTTTGTAGATGAATTATGCACTAATAGGTAGCACTTTTGTATTGAATGCTTCTTATTATGGTCTTTATGTCAATTTTGAATTCTCCTTTCTTATGGATTAACACAAGCTCGCTGCAGAAAGTATAGCTCCTATTCATCTTCCTCACACTACACATTCCACAATATCTATATTTGAATCATATCTTCGAATAGCTTCCACATTTGCCTAAAGCACTTATTTTTCTCCACCGTCCCCTGCCCCAAGCCTGCATTACTGCTAGTTCTATTTTTTGGGTTGCCCCTAAGGGGCAAACCCTTGTTTATGTGGGCTTTTGGCATATCCTAGGTATATGCTAGAATATCCCTAGGATATGCTGGTGACTGCTCCAAACTTGTTGTGGCCTGTAAACTCGCGGTCACCAGTGTTGTTGGGCGGGCGGTGTGAAAACTGGCTAACTGGAACAAGATATGGCAGATAATACTCGGCTCAGTTCGATTTTCTTAGTGCATGTAGTTGCTGAGGAGCCAAAAATATGGATAACGGAAGTGCCGAGCTGATTAGTGTAGATTCGAAGATGCTGCAATGTCATAGTTTGGTTGGTCATAGTTTGGTTGCCATATCCGAGGCTCAAACCAAACCATGTAGTTAGGTCTAGATTATCATGCTGCTACTCGGTTTAGAATGATGCCTAAAAGGGCTTATCCCAGAGGGCCATGTGATGCTCTGACTGCATCCCTCCCATCTGGTACTATGGCAAAAACGAGTTTGGAAGAACAACTTTGGGAAGCAGCTGCAATTTAAATGATGATGCCTTTTGGATGATTTCATTCATCGCCCTAATAGATTGGTTGTGCAAGGTTGGCATTGCAACAACACAACCATGGGATGCGACATGCTTAAGCGGATGGGTTTTGAAATTGTCAGCCTAACGTTGTTTCCATTTATTGATGGCATCTGTAAAGGCAACAAGTCACGTCTATCAAAAGGTAGTTTAACAGATGGGTTCTGCAAGGTTAATTAGATAAATGAGGCACTCAAATTACCCAATAATACAAAGATGGGAAGCTGAACAAGTGTTGCTGAAGAAGAACAATGTAAGCGTTGATGGAAGGACTGCATTTGGTTCAACTGCACTTCATATAGCAACATGAAGGAATCATGTTCCCATTGTCAAACGCACCTTTTTGGCGAGGGGCATCCAAATGCCGGGTATGAGTTTATTGTAGTTTGTTTTTAATGCTTATCAAAATATCTTTATAGCTTCTCTCTTTCATATAAATGCGTGGGTCAAACTTGGGATGGAAATACATTGCTGATATGTATACAGTCCTGTTATTGGTTGTTGCTCTCTTTTGTAGGATGGCGAGTCAGGATGGAGTGCTTTGCATAGAGCTTTGCACTTTGGAGGATTCGCAGGGGCGGACACCTGTTGACCTTGTGTCTGGTCCAGTATTACAAACAATTGCAAACCCTAGCAATGCAGGTATTCTGAAATTTTGGGTTGTCACTATGGTGCCTACCTATGTTGCTTGTGATCTATTTATCGCCCAATAATCAGGTACACAATGGAGATGATTCTTGTCAAGTCTAAGAATGCCCCCGTGATTGCCATTAATGAGGAGTTTTTTTTTTTTGTAGCTCGCAGTTAGATTAGTTATATGAAAAGACTACAGACTGGAAATAAACACAAGGCTTATGACAATGTCCAATTCTGTTTGCAAAATTTGACTATACTAGAAATAGGCTTGTAAACAAAAATATAAATTTTGTAATGTCAAGATGTCTTCTTTATTCTTGGCCCTAGAGTGAAGGAGAAGTTTAAATCATGGAATGGCGTTAGAAGGTGCAGTTATGACGACGTTATCGGCCACATGCAGGGATAATAGAGGTTTTTAGCCGGGAAAATGGTTCAAATAATCAGCTTGGAATTGGCAATCGCAGAATTCAAAAATTGCCTCTTTGTAGTGATGGACTCCAAGGGCTTGCCATCGTTCTTTGTTGGTCTTTGCTAAATTTCACAATGTTGCGCCACTTCCAAAGGGGACATTTATTCTTGGGGTTTTGGTGGGGGTGGGGCGACTTGGGCATTCTCGAGTTTGATATTCATAGGTAACATGCTTTCCATCTGAGTCTGATATTCATAGGTAATATGATTTTTATGCAATCAACAAATATCTAGAACTGGTATGTTGCTTGAAGAGATGTATTTTAGTGGTCAGGTGGCAGTAATTACTCCAAGGAAAATCACAAGTGGAATAGGAGGTCGTCACATCGATAGTTGTTAAGAAAAAACATCATCTTGATGTTGCTACTGAATATACTGAAGTATATACCTGCAGTTCAAATAGAAATTTGCAAGTTTAGCGGTGTTTTTATCTGTTGTCATTATTAAATTTATCACTTATGTGTTAAGTTACTGCAGAGGGGCAGCTTGGTCATCCATCTGTTGATTCGCAACCCACACCTCGGCGTATTAGCAATCTCAAGGTTAAAGTGGTTGTTGTATCTGCTTCGAACAAAAATAGTGCTGCAGTTTCAGAAGCTGGTGAAGTGTATACATGGGGCTGCAATAAAGAGGGGCAGTTAGGCTATGGTACATTTTGCATCTAATTGCATTCCATGTTCTGTGGAGTATTTTAAAGGGAAGGCACTTCTTGTCATCTCTAATGCAACGTATCACACAGTTGCACTTGGATCAGAAGGAGAGGTGAGCTTGTACGAACTTTTGCTTTGACTTCTCTTGATGGATTTACCGCATGATTATGACGTCGGTACAGTTGGAATATAGAACTTATTGTATTGCCTTTGCTATATGTTCTCTTAATTCAGCTGATGAAATGCTGATAGTCAGGATGCTAAAACTACCTTCCGAAGGGAACAGGTGGAAGGAATAAATGGCTCAGGGCACCAGCGCATAAAACCAAGAAGAAAGGTTAAAGGCAAGGGCACTCAAAAGGCTCAGGAAAGTGAATATAAGAAATCTAAGCCTGAGCAAGCATCGCCCTTGCCACAAAAGAATGAGAAGACTGAAGACTATCAGGACAGTAGCAGAGACTTGCATGATAATTATGTAGCTGGGCCAGATGTCCTAGACATGGAGCCATCTTCGACAATTAAGAGCAAGGTACCAATAAGCTTCCATAATTGAAGCAAGTTGTACTTTCAAATATTCATAGCTTTAATGGGTTTGCATTTTTTGAAATAATGTTTCATCTTCTCATCCGCAAGAGGAACCGTATGGTCGTAATGAGTTCAGTTGTCAGTTGCACATCTGGGAGTTTGGCTACTATTTCATTTCAGAAGACAAATTCATCTTGTGTTGATGCTCAGAAAACAGTGCAGAGTCCTAACAGTTGTCAAGAGAGTGCAAAATCAAAGGGAAGGAGGGGTGGGCTTTCTATGTTTCTGAATGCGACTTTAGATGCTTGTCCACAACCCCTTGAACGCGAAGTCTCACCTCCAATTGTTGTGAAAACTAAAGGTCCTGCATGGGGTGAGAATGTCAAGGGGATCGTCGTCACTTCTTGAAATTCAGAGTCAGCAAATGATAAAATCTGACAACCAGATGGCATTTCATGCTAGCAAGGACAAAGAAAAGCTTGTTGGTCATGGAGAGAAGGAAATGGAGAAGGTTGATGCGGGGCTGCGGACCCTCTTAAGCAAATTTCTTCGTCCGCCAAAACAAAGCTCGGCTATCTCAACAAGCCCATTAGCGTCTGTCTTCCAGTTGGAGGAAGTAAACAAGCTGCTGATCCAGTTACATGCAAAATGCTGGAAGAAAATTTTGATAAATTTAGCCCAATGCAGAAACTGCTGCAAAATTATAAGGTCTAGTATTTTTCGTTTATATTAGGTCTATTGTTTATATTTCTTACTACCACTGGATTTTTGTGCAGAGATTGTATAAAAAGGGAGGCAGGACGTTTAAGGTTTTGGTCTTTCTGCTGGGGGATGTGATCATATGCTAGAAGGTGTATTGGGTACTAGATTGTCCTCTGATTGATCATAGTCATTGCTTCAAGCCTCACAACCACATATCTAGGCTTTATAATAAGCTACTGAAGCACAAGATAGCCAAAGCCAAAGAAGAGATTAAGCAACTTTATTGTAAGTTGACATTTATGAGCTGCACGAGATCATCGAAAATTCCAAATCTTTTGGTTGTTTCTATACTTCTCTTGTTCTGACTACTGAGATTAACTATGGAGGGCGTTATTTTGTGGAGAAAGGGATATTACAACCATCCGGTGCAAACATGCAATAGTCTAAATGAATGTCTGCTTTAATCTAAATTTCCATATTAGTTTTGGTGGTTTGCATTATATGGAGGTTCTGCCTGCCACTTTGAAGCAAGGAAGTAGAACTTTTAAGAGATGCCTGGTGGAATGTGAGATGCTGCAAGTAGTATGGGCATGGAGTCTGGAGAGTTTTGGATACCCTTTGGGAACTAAAGAATTGTTGTTGGGATCCCCTTCCCCCCCAGTGAATGATGCCCCATGAAGAAGATGGCCTTTCACATAGCTAGGGCTTGGAAAATCTGGTCAATATGGAAAAGGAGGAGAAACGCCCTAATCTTCAATAAGGATCAGGAGGAATTCATATCGTCAAGTTAGCTACTCCACATTGTACTTGAAAGAATTAATAGGGTCCAGCTCTGGCTCTGATTCTTAACCTAACCCAATATTTACCGCATCTGCTGTAACTTTTTCATGGTAAAACATAGGCCATATTCTTCTTTTATTAACTTTTGCACACCAGAGCTTATATTTTTGTGCTAACTGGGCTAACGTTATATGTTATACTTTAGTTTGAAGTGTTGTTGAAGTTGGCCATAGATTGACACATCTATTAATTTATTGTGACAAAATGCATTGATGCTTATGCATGTTTATGTCAATACATCATCATATCTATTAGCTGGGCATTATAAAATGCACGATATTCTTATTTAGATGAAATTTGTCATTAAAAAATCCATTCTCATCATGGTCTTGCAGCAAGTGTGAACATGGTTCTGGGTTTGAAACCTGGCATATGATAGATTTCTTAATGTCATATGCTTTACCTTTAGGATATTTGGCATGGAAAAAAGCATCTGTTCATTTTTACTTTGCCATTTGTGGTTTTTGCATGTGAAACCTCACATGCAGTAGAGGTTTGTAAAGATCACACCCTGTTGTAACATTGACATTCTGAAAGCCCATTTCTAATGATTTTGAATATTATGTCCTGAGTTTTAATTCAATTGCAATTGATGGACATCTACAAGACTCGAAAGACGTATTCAAATATGTAGATCATAGCATTTCTTAAGGTGTGAATGCAACGGAGTAGATTTTTTTAATGAAAACGACAAAAAAGACCATTCATTTTGGAAAGCCTGAGAATTAATCTGTTCAAAGAGATAGAAATTTTTGCAATTGGTCTCCAGAACCTAATTTATAGGCTGTCAAAATAGGCAACTCAGTTGTCCATCTTGCTCAGCTCCGGCCCATCTAGCAGTGTACCTTGCTTTTAAGTTCATCTTTTTTTTTTTCAGATGCACTAGAAGTTGGAACTTTTTAACTTTTTGATACATGTATGGAGGTAGATGATTTTTCCTTTTTTTGTTATGGAGGTAGGTAATTTTTTTTCTCTTGCCTAACCTTAGAAGCTACTGTTCAACATTTGGAAATTAATCATCACTAAATTTCTCAAGATTTCAATGATAACTTGATTCACAATCCCATGTCGTTCTGTGTTTGTATACGTAAATAATACCACCATTCTGATTTATACCTCAGACCATAGAGAAGAGGCATTACTATTTTTTCACTTTGCCATCTTTTGCACCTTTCTTAGGGAATGTATTGAAAGAGAGTTGTATTCAATGTCTAAATTTCAAAAACACCATGAGAAATGGCTTAAGAAGAGATGGGATAAATCGATAGTTTATAAACATATGCGCAAGGGTTTGCATTGGGTGGAAGTATTGTCACTCCATAAACATACACTAGGGTTTACCAGGTTAAACTATAGTCACTCGCTCTTTTTTTGTTTTTTGGTTATCAACAATAACATTTTGCCTAATCGTAGATGAAAGTACCAGTGTTCAATATTTGGATGATTAATCATCACTAAATTTCTAAGGATTTCAATGCTAACTTGATGGCCTAACTGAACTCCAAACAGAAGGCCTAATTGAACTTTCAAATGCATATGCTATTCATTACACAACTTGAAAAGAGATGCAAGAAATCCCAGCAAAGCATCTGCACGTTGTACATAGCTTGAATCAAATTTGTTTAAAACTGCATACCTCTTTTCGTCATCTCATGATTATGATCAGTTTTTCCTGGTCAGCCCTTGGAGTTGCCCGAGGAAGAAGACTCACCTAAGTTACCTGGAAAAATGCAAAAGGCATTGGATTCTATTAACCAGAAAGAGATTTACTGGGGGGTGAGCAGAAGTTGTTAACTTTTAATTGATATTATTCAAAAGCTTAGTAACTATCTTGTTATTTACCATGATTTGCAGGTGCTTGGATTTAGTAGAAGATAGGTTCAAGAAAGAACAGACTGCAGATGCGGACAAAGCCGCATTGGAAGCCAAAGAAATAGAAGGTGAAGATGGGAAGGTGAGCATCATATATTGGGCCCATCTATAAGTATATGCGGCTCCACTAATACGGACTGATGCAGAAGCGAGCTTCAGATGGAAAGCAAAACCTGATGAACAAGAAACTAAAGAAAGGTAAAGCGACTTCTAAGGATTTGAAGCAAAATGATAATTTAAATGTATTTGAGAACTACTTTCCTGCAGTGTGTGCAATGGCATATCAATTGCAACTATATTGCGACTGGATCCAGTGACAAGACCGTAAGATTATGGGTTGTGCAAACAAGGGAATGCATGTGTGTATTTGCTGGACATATGGGAATGGTCGTGTCCTTGGCCATGTCACCTGATGGGCGTTATATGGCATCTGGAGATGAAGATGGTGCAATAATGATGTGGGATTTGGCAACCACAAAATGTGTATCTCCTTTGCTAGGACACATGGGTAGTGTATGGAGCCTTGCATTCAGGTAATATCCCTTTGTCGTTTCCAGAATCTCAAGAATTTTAAGAAAATGTTGCTAATAACCATAAGACAACATTTCGTTAAGATCTTGAGAGATTTTGATGACCCTATGCTTGAAGGAAGATTCCGCTAGATGCAAATGACCGCATGAGCATTTTGCTGTTAATTGTGAGCCTGCCTATCTTGGTTGGAAGAGTTGTTCACGTCGGACTGGGATAGAGTCTCTCCTGATAAGGACGAAAATGCCATGGAAAAACTCTTGTTGCAATTGTGTCAAACATTTGGAATGGTACTTTTTAATGGCACAAGTAAATTTCCATTTGCTAATGGATTTACTTGCACTACTGCACAAGGTTCTAGTGAAATAGATTACCTTATTGGTAAAGTTGATGCAGCTAGCCTAGTGCATGTTTTTAGGGTGGTTGATCAACCCATGTCTGATCACACACTTCTTACATTTGCATTGAGAACTAAAGCTACGCATTCAGTGCAGAATATACAGCAGAGATTGCACATCAGAATTCAAGCGGATAAGGCAGGAATGTATGAAACAAGTCTAGAAAATGCTCTTAATGAGGTAAATTGGTCAGACAGTATTGCAAAAAACAATCAGCTTTTTATTGATACAGTGATGTCAGTTGCAATACAGATATTTGGGTGCAGCAAAGGGGGATTGCCAAGAAGGAATTAGAAATGGTGGCATCTAGAATGTTATCAAGCACGGGAGAATTTTTATAACTCATTGGATAAGAAGGCAGCTAGAAAGGCATTTAAGCAGTTTACAAAGCAAAAACAAGTTGAATGGGAATTACGATGGCAGCAACAATTAATAGAGGAGCTCAAAACGATCCCTAAACGGTTTTGGAGTCGTTTGCAGTCACATACAGCCACATTAGATGATTTCACAAGGCAAGAACTATTTGATTATGTTAAACAATTATACAACATTCCAAATAGCGAAGAGCATGAGGTTGTAGAAGGAAGCATTGTAGACTTGTTCACGGCAGAGGACATATATTTGTCTTTGAGAAAAATGGCTAATGGCAAGGCACGCGATGCGATGGGTCTGGCGATAGAACTCCTAAAATGGGGTGGCAACAAAACGATGCAAAAACTTGCTGATTTGTTTAACATGGCTCTACATCAAGGCTTTCCAGAACAATGGTGTATTAACAGAATTGTGCCAATTCATAAGGGTGGAGATAAGGATGTTGTCATGAATTATCGAACCATTGTGGTGAGTAGTGTAATGGCAAAGTTATTTGGGGCTGTGCTGGAAAAGAAAATTAGCAGTTGGGCAGAGGGGAATAAAGTACAGGCATGTGGGCAAGCAGGTTTTAGAAAGGGGCATTCTTCTATTGATCATCTCTTTACGATCAGAGTATTAACAAAAGGAGCGAAGGGAACATGAAATGCTCTATATTGTTGTCTTGTAGACTTCACTAAGGCTTTCCACCGCATCCATCGTAGCACTCTAAAGCAAAGACTTGAATATTTACAAGTTCCTAAAGAGCTTCAAAAAGGAGTTGCATGCCTGTATCATAAAGTCTTAGTTGAGCTTTCTTTTCCTCTGGATGGCACCGGAAAGATAGAAAGCGATATTGGGGTGAAGCAGGGTTGCCCACTATCCCCCACACTCTTTGGAGTGTTTATTGATGAACTGGAGGAGTGGATGAGGAGAGAAGATGATGCAGGAGTATGGCTTGGCAAATATGTGATCCAAGTACTTTTATATGCAGATGACATTGTTCTCTTCTCTAAAACCGCCGTTGGATTACAAAAGCTCCTAGACATCTTGGGTTCCTTTTGTAATGAAAAAGGGATGGCAGTAAATAAAGGGAAAACAAAAAGTGATGGTTGTAGGGAAAAGAGAAAACATTGAATGATGCGGTTTGATGGAGAGATCTTGGAGCAAGTACATCAATATAAATACCTTGGGGTGGAGTTTATCGACAACTATAAATGGAATGCGAGGAGTTGACAAAAGGGTTGCGGGAGCAATGAGAGCTTTATATGGCACAATGAGTTTGTGGAGGAATATGCATATCTGAAAATGGAGTATCACGAAAACTTATGTTTAAAATGTTGGTACAAACTCGTGGTACTATACTACGGATGTTCGGTTTTGGGGACCAGGCCTGTCAAAAAAGAAATGGGCGAGTATTGAAAATATACAGAAAAGATTTTTGATGGAAGAACTTGGGGTGAAAGTGCAAACACCTTATGAGATGTTGCTTGCAGAGACAGGTTTTCTACCATTAGAAGCAGAACCACTATGCCAGGCACTTGAGTACTTGCAGAGAATCCAACATCTTGAAGAGGATCGCCTCCCGCACCAAGCCCTTCAAGAGTCAATGAGGCAACCGTATATTGGATGGTACAAGCTGCTTATAGATTGGCTTCACAAATGGGAGATAGACATTATAGACATTCCTGATACAGCACTGGGGATTCGTAGTCTCATTTCTGAAAAAGTTATCCACCATTTATGGGCATCTCCTTTGGCACAAAAAATGGAATATTACAAACGGGAGGTGAACCTTATGATTAATTATGTGGAACAAGATTACCTTGATACTTTGATGGGATACAAACGATGCAGGCTTATTTACCAAGCTCGGTTGCGGTCTCACTCCTTGGAGGTAGAGCGTGTTCATGACACTCCACATGAGCTAAGATTTTGTCCATGTTGCAGAGAACCTGTTGTAGAAGATGAACACCATGCCTTCCTGGAATGCTCTAGATTTGAAGAGGTACGTGATGCTTTTGGGATTGATGCTACTTTGTCTAGAAGCTTTACGCTATTACTTTCGATGCCTCCCACGCGGCTTGGAGCTTATCTTCAAGCGTGGTGGGGACATCGGAAAATGATTTTAGACTTGAATAGTCTAGCAGATGATATGGAGGCAAGAGGCCTCATTTAGTGGATTTATTATATGTATTTCTTTTTGTCGCCTAATGGACCTGAGTGTTTGATATGGCGTGATAATAAATCAAATCAAATCAAATTTATTGCAATAACTTCTTGTTTTATTCTAGGAAGCAAAATTAGGTTGGTTACATTGCATAAGAGGGGCAATGGTCTACTAAAAATGCAAGTACCTGCTAAAATTATTATTGAATAAGGGGCAAGTGCAGAAAAAAACTTCTTCCATCTTCTTAACCATGAGGGCACTCGTCCTTAAAAAGGGAATTTCTATCAACTTAGCTATGCTACCAGGGAGAAATCAAAAAGGTCATTGAAAGCAAAATCTATAATTTGAAGGCTTTTGCAATCGCCAAGTGCAGAGATACAAAAACGTTGACCTGAAAACTTGCCAAACTCAAAAAGATAAGGAACTGAGTTGTCCAAAGCACTAAGGGATTGGTCTTATAAAGAGATTATCTGATACTCACAAGGCTTCCAATGTAGAAGAAATATTACCCACAAAGGCGTTTGATCTGAAATAAACATATACCAAGCTAAGGAGCTTCCAAATATCTTCAAGAATTGGACCAGAAAGAAGATTGTAGTCAAAGTTAATGTATTCCAAGTGTCTCAAACGATCAAACTCAGCAGTCCACTCAAGTCTGCAGCTAATATTAAATAATATAATTCTATTAGTGAACGAGATCAACATGAGCCATGAATAGGAAAAAGTCGTTGGCATAGAAACAAAACCAAAGTAGAAGAGCATGTCATCTTGCATGTTTTACGACTAACATGGGATTAACTTGTAAAATGTAAATCTTGTCCCTTGTTTCTGCCACATCTGATCCACAACTTTTGTTTGGACTAATTCGCGAATGCCAACATCTGTATCTGGCCAATCTTGTTCTCTAATGTTCCATCTCTGACACCATTCCATCAGATCTCTATACCATGCCTTAAGCTTAGATTCTTCAGCCACAATACATGGTATTCTTGTACTATCAAGACTTCTCAACCTGTTTACATAATTCAGTGCTAGACATAGGCCTTCGGCTTCTAATGGCAACATACCAAATTCAGCCAACATGATCTGATATGGCACTTGATGTCTCGTGCCTAATTCCTCTTGCAGAAAGATTTTCATGACGCTTTCCACTTTTGCCCACAAGCGAGCAGATGTGGATGGTCCCCAAATTTGTACACCATAGAGCAACACTGTTTGCACTAAACACTTAAATAGCATTCTGTGCCTGGACCGGCTGCTTAAATCCATCTTATTGCAGACAGATAGCATTCCATACAAGGCCCTTTTGCCTGCTGGCTGCCACCCTTTGTTTAATGCACTCTTTCGAACTGTAATTTGAGCTGAACACAAGTCCTAAGTATTTGTAACTTTCTACTGTTTCAAGTTGCACACCCTTGGAACACAGGCCTTTGAATTGTACCAAAAACCATGATTTTAGATTTAGATAAATTTACAGCCATACCTCGTTCCTCACAAAATTCGGCCAAACTATCCAGATGTCTCTGTAATCCTTCCACCTCTTCTGCTGATATGACCACGTCATCTGCATGTAGAGACACTTGCCAGTGGAAGATGCGACATGGGTACTTAAATCTGATTTTGAGAAGCAGTACCCACAGTTTATGGAGCAATGCAAAGGCCAGCTCGCCACGGACATCGTCAGCAATGATTCGGCAAGGTGAGCGCAGGCATTCAGTAGCGACTCGACCTTGACGGGTCAAAGAGTCCACGCAATCACCTTTGGGTAGCCAAGATGCATGTAGGTTAAGCATGCGATCATGGACGACGATGGAATCACCTTTAACGTTCCCTACGCCATGATGTCATCCATATACGTAATTAGGCATGCATAATTCCTAGAACTGACATGGATAGGTGCATGATAGGGAACCACCTATAGTCTATGGCTATTCAGGAGGATAAGCCACCTCCTACGCCAAGGGTGACGAAAGGTGTAGGCATTAGACGTGCATTTATCTTAGGCATGATAGGACACATCTCCACGGCCACTATGGGGGAAGCATCCTCCCCCTATGTCGGGGAAATTGTTGCATTCATGTAGGTCAAATTAAAAATAAAAGGGGGTGGACCCTTAGAAAACCACAAATTACTAATTAAACTAACGTGATGTGCTCTTGCAGGCCAATAGAGGAGAGGGGATTGTCAAGAGGGAGCGCGTCATGACAAAAACAGGAGTTATAACATTTCATTGAGTTATAAAACTCTATGAATGTTATAATTTATCGTAATAAATAAAATTAAATAAATAAATTGTTGGAGCTATATAATTTTATCAGAACGAGATTATAGCTTCACGATTATATTGATGTAATTAACATTAGTAGTTCATAACTGTAATAAAATTGAAGTGTTATGGTGCACATGTGTTGTGATATGTGATGCAGGTTCACCTTATGTAATGCTGAGGACAACATTAACTCAAAGGGGGAGAATGTGACGTTCCCCTAAAATATACGGCATAAGTACGTATATTTTATGACCACGTCACCATACAATTCTACATCAATAGACTTGTATACGACCAATGTGGGGGAAATGACTAAGTTATCTATAACTTAGCCAACCTAAGGTAAGAAGCCATTTCCACATGGCCTCACCTTATAGGCATACCGCCACGTAGATGCACCTATAGGAGCCAAGTGGCATTCATGTAAACCCTAACATATAAAAGGTTAAACCCTAAACCCTAGCCACTTTTGGCTCCATCAACCTCAGCCCCACCAGTTCGCGATCAGACCTCCGACTCGAAGACTGTCTTCGACAGCCTGGGTCGCAGTAGCAGAGGAGGATCATCTTCTCCAACCACTTGCCAGAGATGGAGAACCATGGAATTAGCGGTAGCGCGTCAGGGGCAGGTATTTCGAATAGATTCCAGTATTGCAGTAGAGCCATTCTAGAACCTATTGTTCTGAACATGAATCCTAATCAATGAACCCTAACTATAGGTTAGATGTATGTGATTAGGATTAGTTATTATTCTCTTTTATTATCAAGATTATGTTGATATGATGTTGGTTGATCTCATATTTGCACCTCTTGTGTATTGGGAAGGGGGGTAGAGACCTAGTAGCCACTAGTAGATGATGCTCTTAGTTTAGACCCACTAGCTCCCACTATAATGCGGCCTGTGCATAGAGCCCACCTGGCTTCGGAGGCTATGGAGTGACTGAGCACTACACAAGGGGGTCAGTGGCAAAGTGGAGAGAGGACCCTGCTGAGCGCGGCTACTGGGGTCCCATAGCGGGCTAGGCTCATAGTCGGTCACTTCGTGTGGGCCGGGTATGTGTCCGACACTTCCTGGGTCAATGGTGTCGCCCTGACTCTCAAGAGTTGCAAGTGTCGGCTTGGCTCTTATTTTGGGGAGTTCAGTCGGGTACGGACGTGTGTCGCCACGATCCTCTAGCTGCCCATCGAGCCACTTCACTTCGGGAGGGGGAGATGCAACCCTTCCTACCTCATCGGACCGGGGAGTAGTCTCGTTGGGTGAAACCATGGGATTACATCTCCGACAGGTTAGAGTCACGACAGAGCCTGATTTAGCCTATCTGCAAAGTATGCACAGGAGGGGCGGATGGAGTGGTCAACTCTAGCCATTGTCTATTGCCAGCCCAAGTCATTGCCATAACTCGGTTTGTTCTATCTGGAGGCCCCCAACTGTTAGTCGACTCCCCCTTGAGTCTGAGCCCTGGGTAGGAGCCTCTATTTGATGTATTTGATGCATTCATTGTATTGTTGTATTTGATGACACGGATGGATTATCACTACCCTTTGAGGTAGTTTGATGTTATTGTTCCTAGTGCTTATGTTGTATATTTTGCTTCCGCTGACATAGGGACCCCTAGAGGACGGGACGGAATGACACCTCTGTGTCCTCTACTCGATAGTCTGGACCCCAGACGTGAGTTAGACAGAGGGTCTATACGACGGGTGCTGTTGGATGGGGAAGTGTCGTATATAGCGCAAGGAGCGTCACAGAGCCCATAGGAGACGGGCATGCTAGACACCTTCATGTCTCCTTCTCGTGTCTGGGCCATTCCAAGACGAGATAGATGGAGGGCCCGTGCGGCAGACCTTGCCAGATGGGGGATTTCGCGTGAGGTGTACGATTGGACAACGTATATTTTGTGGGGAGCATCATAGCTATGGATTGGAGTAAGTATTGCCATCCAAAATGCCCTTATTAATATGTATGCAGTGCAAATCCTAGAAGAAGCAAAAGCAGTATTTGCGAAAATGAGCAAGCAAGATGTGATCTCATGGGCAACTATTGTCTCAACTATTTGCCATTGTTTTCTAAGTTGTTATGATGTTATCTCATGTTATTATGGTGAACTCCACCCATCGATGTGGATATGTGTATTCTTCGTTGTTATGTACTTATATTGTATGCTTCTGCATTGCTAGGTGGATCCCAAGGGAGACATGATGAATGACACATCTAGTCCTCCCACGTAGGATTCCTGCTCACCATCAGGAATTCCATGTCAGATGGCCAACGAGTGGGAATCTCCAGTTCTTATACGATGGGAACATCGTATACTAGCTGGGAACGTCACATTGAGCTTGCCACCAGCTCCTTTAAATCCATAGAAGTCTAATCCAATGTTGAGGAAGCTGCTACACTTCTCGTAGAACTTGCCACGAGCTCCTAATTACATGCATCAATCAAAGTGTCTTGCAAGGAGTTGAACGAAAATGTTGAAACAAAAGTTGTTGAAGGGGCAGAAGGCAGATATCATCTTCACGCCCATTTGTTGAACTTGAAAGAGTTTGAAATGAAAGTTGTTCAAGGGGCGGAAGGCTCGAAGTCATCTTCACGTAATTTGTTGAACTTGAAAAGAGTTTGAATAGAGAGTTGAACTTGAAAGACTTGAAACATAAGTTGTTGAAGGAGCGGAAGATCCGAAGTCACCTTCATGCCCATTTGTCTCAAAGAAAGCTGGTGCTTGATTCGAAAATTGATCAAATGTAATTCCTGAAGCTTGTAACAAAAGGGGCCATTTAAACTGTAAGCTACCTTGGATTTGTAGCGATTGGTGGACGATTTGCCGAGTTTAGATGCATCTTGAGATATTACTCTGAAGGTGTTTTGCAGAGAGGATGTAGAAGGCATAATGAAGTATGCACACCGTGACCTTATCTTAAAAACTTCTGCATGAGGTGGGAGAGAGCCGTTGAGTAGGGAAAATGCTGGAGTCATTAGGCCTCTGTGTTAGAAAACCAGCTGTATCTTGCGCATTGGACACAGCAAATAGTCATACCATGCATAATGTGTCTGTTTAGCCGCAGAAGATCAAGAACAGCGCATAAAAACCAGTTCTTCGAAGAAAGCTAGATGATAGTTGTGTGATTTCCAAAATAAAGCACAAATAGCACACTATAGTAAAATATTTCCAATGAAGAACAATGTGTGGAGAAAAATGAGATGTGCTATGATGCAGACTGCTTCATTAGTCATGAATTCAGGCCACTGCTTGCATCTATATACACAAAAGTAGAGACTAGAAATTTATTTCTTTATGAAGAAAAAGAACTCTGTAATATTGGAAACTAGAGCCTCTACTGCCAGAATCGGTGGAATAGATTGGTTTGGAGGAGAAACGAATCTGGTATGTTCTATAAATTCTATCTATTCTATAATGCCTTTCAACAAAAGATATTGGTTATGCTAGGCATGTTTTTCTCTTGATTTTCAATGGACTTCAAACAATTGGAGTTCTAGCAGTTCGTATTGTTCGAGTCTTTGCCTCTTATAGAAATGTTATTGCAAAACAAGCATTTCATACTGTTTAGGCCAAGTGCATCTACATGGAGAAGTCAATTGCCACCATTCTTGTTACTCAAGTTCTTTGCATCGTGAGAATCACTTTTTGTTTTGAGTATAGAGGATTTAAGATCTCAGAACTTAAGAACTTTCAATCCTTTTTGCAAAATGCCAGAGTAGAGAGTATTACAGGTCGAAATATTGTTTTAAGATGCATGTGGAAGAAATTGATTTATTTTCATTATTGAAAACTATTATCATAGTATATTATAATTGCAGGCACAGTTTTGCAGAACAAGAAGATGAACTACACCAGGAGAAACAATAAAAATCATATTTTCAATAAAGAGCTGTTCTAAATTGGTCTATCTCACTGTCCATGTAGAACCTAAGTTAAGAGTGTATGCCTCAGGCTTTACCTATGGTTGCACAACTAGAAATAGGAATTTGAAGTCACATCTTCCATCGTGTCCATTTTCAAGCTATGAATGCATTCTATGCAACTATATCTCATGTCAGAGGCTTGTCACATTCCACATTGATGTATTGGAAACAAAAAAAAAGGTATGTATGACTTTGTGCTTCCTGTCCATTGGAGTGTGTTGACAAACCAAACAATAGTACACATAAATGGGAGAAAGTGTTATAGACTTCAAGGTTACTAAAGAAATAATTATGACTAAAGGGTACCGTTAGTGATTCGAAGTTGACCAGGATTACATTAGATCCCATATTTCCAAAAGGGCGAGAAGAGTTATAGCAAAATACAGAACTAGCTCTCACAACTTGAAGATTGAAACTGGACGTTGGCATAATATTCCCAAGGAAGATCGATTGTGCACACTATGCAACTCAGGTGAGGTTGAGGATGAATCTCATGTTTTTCTTATCTGTAGTTGCTATCAAGGAATTCGGGAGAAACACCATATTGACAAAACAAACTTTTTTTCGCTTATGCAAATTGATCCTAACAGATTGGGGGATTTCTTAGTGGAAGTTGATAATCATAGACAACTTCTATTGGAAGTAAAATGAATTCATTGTATTTGCTGCTTCATGGCCCATTAGGGTCTCAAGAAGCATGATTAATAAATTTATTTATTTATTTATTTATTTACTTGACCAAATATTGGAGGAACTGAGATCTCCTTGTTTTCTTATATGCCTTGTCAAGAAGAGCTTTTAGGACAATCTCAAGTTGTTCTTCGGTCATTTTCAACAAAGTTGGAGTCTCCAATATCTCCTTCGGATTGGGAGTATGCTTTTTCAAAAGGCTTACATGGAAGACTTTATGAACCTTCAAGTGGATGGGGAGATCCAATTTATAGGATTGGTTACCTATTCTCTGAACAATTTTGAATGGTCCCGCCCACCTTGGAGCAAGCTTCTTGCAATTGCCGATTCTTCTGAGTTTGGCTTGTTTAACTTTTATCTTAAGCCAAACATTATCCCCTACTTGGAATTCTCTTTTGGTTCTATGCTTATCGGCTATGCTCTTTTGTCGACTTCTTGCTGCCAATAAATAGCCTCGAACTTCGTCGACTAATTGCTGCATATCAGTCAACATTTGTTGAGAAACTTCAACCTTGGACACTGGGTTATGCCACGTGTCTGGTGTTAGACATTGATAGCCATAATTTATCATGAAGGGGGACATTTGCGAGGATTCCTGCTTGGTACTGTTATATGCAAACTCTACCAAGTAAATATAGTCAGCCCATTTTGACTGTTTATTCCATACATAGTTCCTCAACATGTCTTCTAATATTCGATTGGTCCGTTCCGTTTGCCCATCGGTTTGGGGATGATATGTTGTACTCATGGACAATTTTGTCTGGATCGTGTTGAAGAAATCCTTCCAGAAGGCACTTATGAACTTAGGATCTCTATCAGAGATGATTTCCCTTGGCATCCCATGCAATCTAAATATTTCCTTTGCAAAAAGCGGCAGTATCCAAAGCTGCATCGGTGGTTCGACACGGCAAAAAGTGAGCCATCTTTGATAGCTTGTCGACCACGACCATTAAGGCAGCATGGCCTCTTGGTGTTCTTGGAAGTCCGGATATAAAATCCATGCTCACAACCTCCCATTTAGCATTTGGCACTGCCAAGGGTTCTAAGGTTCCTAGAATTCGGAGTTGCTCCGCTTTTGTTTGCTGGCACAATTGACACTGCCGGATATAGTTGGCAATGTCCCTTTTCATGCCTGGTCGGAAGTAACTACTTCTTATTTTGAAGTAAGTTTTCATGAACCCGGCGTGGCCGGCTATTGGGCTATTATGAGTATCATGAAGAATTAACTTCCTTACTCCTGATGCCTCTCGGGCGCAAAGTTTGCCCTTGTGGTATAAAAGATTACCTTCCTTTTTATATCTTTTATAAGCTTCTCTTTCTTTATCTGTCCTTGCTTCTGTGCAAAGACTAGCCCATACTTCCTTGAATTCCTTACTTGAAGGCAAGATTTCTTCAATCTTTTTTCCGAATTCACTGGACAAAGTGGAGATGGCATTGCAATGCACTCGAGTTTCCAATGGTCGGCGAGAGAGTGTCGGCAACCACATTTAATTTGCCTGGCATATAGACTATCTCGAAGGCATATTCTTCAAGGAATTCCATCCATCGTCTTTGCCTCAAATTGAGGAGTGGTTGTGTGAAAATGTATTGGAGGCTCTGGTGATCAGTATCTAACTGAAATTTCCTACCAAGCAAATAATGCCTCCAAATACGAAGAGCTCTTACAACAGCTAGAAGTTCTTGATCATGGGTTGGATAACGCTATTCAGCATCATTCATCTTCTTAGAATCGTAGGCTACCACTCTTCCTTCTTGCATGAGAACTCCACCTGTTGCTAGCTTACTTGCATCAGTTGCTACTAGCTTGTCCTTGTTTGGATCTGGTAGGGTGAGCACTGGTGCTGTTGTTAAGGCTTCTTTGAGCTTTTCGAATGAAGCTTGAACATTCTCTAGCCAATGTGCCTCTCAATCTTTTTTGTATGGCGTATTGCTCCACTTGCCATGCTCACTGGTCTGGACTTTGACTTGAGGATCTTTGTTTTGAGTAGCGCTGCCATCCTAGGAGATGCGAAGTTGTGGGAGCTTCCTGTGTCTATTAGGACTCGATAGGGTTTATCATCTATAATGCTCTATGCTGAAATGACAGTGGACTGACTCTCCACATTTTCGGTCTCTATGGCTGCACAAATTCTACACTCACCTTCGATGAAATCTTGGGCCTCTTCCTCGTCGACGTCAATGTCTGTTGGGGAATCCCATCGTTCAAGATCTGCCATAGCTGCTTGCATGACAAAAGGACACTCGTGAGTGCGATGTCCTAGTTGAAAACACCTGAAGCACAACTTTTTCTTTATACATTCGTCCCTTTTTCCTTTAGGTATCTTTGTTCAAAAATTGCTTCACGACTTTCCCAAATGAGGGACCTGGTCAGATAAGGTTCCTTAAAGGGTGTCTTTTTGTCATTTTTACCTTGGTACTGTTGTGCTCTTCCCTGTGCAGGGGTTGGCGCTTTTTGGTTGAAGCTACATGTTGCTTTCCCTTTGTCGTAATACGACTGTCTCTGCGTTGGGTTTTGCGGTGTCTCCTCTAGACTCAAAGCCTTATCTTCGCTTCCCCTCTCATCACGGGATTTATTGCACGGACTAATCTTTTGATGTTGCTATTAAGCCCCTCTATATAACCATCAACTTGCACCAGCACTACGATATCCCCGAACATTTAACCTTAGCCTCATAAACTCCTCTCCTCGGTATTTGGCTACGCATGCATTCCCTTGGTCCAGGCGATAGAATTGTTGTAGCTGACGGCTAGTATGTGAGCGTGGCACGTAATGCTTATGAAAGCCTTGCTGAAGGTTTTGAATCGACAATTATTTCTCCTTAACCTATTTGACTTTGCGTACCCCTTCCACCATATGCGCGCTGGTTCTATCAAGTTGGCAGTTGCTACCTTGCCAATATCTTTGTCCTTCATGCCATATGAATTCCCGAATTCTTCCATCTCATCTAGCCAGGCTTCGGCTTTCCATTCCCGATCTGTCTTTCCCTGAAAACTATCCTAGCTTGCATGTTTTCCAGACATTGCTCATTGCACTGTCTATTTTCTTTTGATAATCCTCTGCTCTGCGGTGCTTGTGCCTGCTATGTGAGCTGTTTGAACTGCTGTCAGAGTCACTATCTGAGCTATCATCGGAGTTGTCATCTACCTTCATCTCATAAGCATTGCCATATTTCTTCATCTCATATAGCCACATCTCTGCTTCAAGCCCTGACCTGTTCTCTCCTGAGAATTGTTCGAGCTTCCGTGACTTCCATTTATTTCCCAGGGCGGAGTCAACTTTCTTTTGATAGTTTGTGGCTCTGTCATTTCTCGCGTCCCTGTTATTAACGACCCTTTGATTTGCTTCTGATTCACTTCCGTCCTCTTTTTCAGAGTCTGAATCAGAATCCAAATTCTCTGAAGATGTCTCTGTGGAGGAGGATCTTCTCCTGAATCTCTTCTTATCCTTGTTCCTGTGCTGAGGATGGGCTTAGGGCATTTGGAATTTTGGTCCCGCGGTTGCACAATTGTTTGTGATAGCAATGCTTTTATTTCTTAAATGTCCAATCTCAATTGTGACAACTCCTGCTCGGGTGTCTGTTGTCCGCCTTCCTCGAATAAGTTCCTTGGTTGGAACTCTCTTGGCAGGGTTTGATGATCAATCGGATGCCCGTTCAGTTCAAAGTTCCTTAGGACTCTTGCTGCACACAATACATATTTTTACATTCTTGTTAGAGTCTTAGTTCTCTTGTAATCATTGCATTGGGTTTTAGTATTGCTTAATAATCATACAATTTACACTTATTTTCAAAATAATTAATCTGGTATATATATCCAAAAAACGAGATTACATGTTACATAGACTATTTATATCTCGGTGAAAATGGTAATCCGGGTTATCCCTAATATACTTCTCCACTTCCTCTGCGGTGAACCTCCCCCCTAGGCTAAGGAGGGTATTGCAAGCTGATCCCTCTCGTATAGCAGCTATGACTTTGTCAAGAGCCTTTCGTGATGTATGGGCCCCCGTGATGGCCAAATCTCCAGTTCGGAGATTGGGTATAGCAAAGTCAAGAACGTGCAGTGCTATATTTCTTTTGACCAGTATGACATGGTCGATGTTATCGGCCAATCTGGTATGCCCGCCAAAGCTGGAGAGGGCAATCAAAAGGTATACTGCCTCCGCATCCCTTGGGCTGAAGGTCTTGTCTTGTGAAAGACTATCAGTCGATCGATTAACAGTTAGGTAATACCTTAATGCTACTGCTTGTTGGCCTTCTATAATGGCTTTTCGATGTGGGGATGCATATTCATCAACATGCACTACCCATAGGTCGTTGTAGTTAGCTTGCATAGACTTCTAGGTGTCCAGCTGGGTACCTCCACGCTCTCTTCTATCGGTGTTGCTGGAAGAACTACTTGATTGGAGGATATTTGTTTTCTTGTTCCTGATGCCGAGCCTATCCTGAATTGCATGGAATTCTTCGTCTGACAGCTCATTAGGTTCATACGGCCTCGGATGCTGAGCAAGGCATCTCTTTCTGGCATGCTGGTTCCCCTATATGTTTCTGTCTCCCTCTCCTCTAGAGTGAAATCTCGAGTCTGATGATCAATAAAGTCATCATAGGCTTCGTCGTAGCATAGAAGAGCTAGAAGTTCATCTATCCTGTAACCTTGTGATTGGCAGTGTCGTAGATGCTTGATATCATTTAGGAGAAGGTATTCTTCTCCATTCACAATAATCGTGGATATGCTGGTTATCCCCAATCCGGCTTCGTCTGGTGCCCACAAATTGTGTTGTTGCTGCACTTGCAGCTGCATTTTAGCTTCTTCTTCCTCATTTGAGGGAATGTCGATAATATTTTCATCATCATCTAGCATTTCATCCTGTTGCCATTCCTGTTCTGTGACATTCTCCTCATATTCAAGCAAGAGTTGCTCATCCTCTCTGGAATCTAAAGGGTTGAGTTCTACGGCTTGAATGAAGGGTTGACCCACTATGTTTTCAGCTTTATATGCTAGAAAGATAGCCAATGCAACAGTAAGGGTAAAATATCTGATACCTCTATGGTTCATGGACATATAGCTAGGCATACGGGATGCCTTGTCTTGCAAAGCCTTCATGACATTTTCAACTATGTTTAAAGCTTCACCGAGAACCGTCTTTGGTATCCAAAGGCCTTCACGTAGTGGGACTTGTTTAGTAAGGACCTCTACCCTAGCATGGAACTCTGCCATGATATTGTGGTAATATGGTATGGCATGGAGTGTAGCTTGGAGATCAAATGAGTGCTGGAACACTTGGTATACCTGATCAAGCGGTACTTCCTTGACATGACTGGTGGCACTGTACCAGGAAGTGAAAGCAGAGGTTGCCATGGAGGTGATGAAGAAGATGTGTCGAATACGAAGGTGAGCTCTAAGTAGCTGAGAAGATCGCCTATCCGATAGGAGCGAGATTTGAAGGTGTTGTGTTGCATAAATGAGGGGATATTTATAGGAGAGGGCCTTGCTGATATTATAAGGTTGCGACATTGTTACCTATTTGTTGAACTTTCTAGTGCGGCTGGCTTGACTCTTGTTGGAATGCACAATGTGTAATAGGTATTTTTGGATTAGAACTATATTGCAAGTAGAAAGGGGTGGACGACTCTCACCGTGCGCGAAACGGGCTTGTGGGAGTCTCACAAGTGCCATTCGTGTTAGCTGAGATTTGTCAGAATTTTGAACCGTATTTTTTCGACTCTTTAACGTTAATTGTCTTACAAACATTAGAAGAAAAAAAATATATCTTAATTTTATTATTAGAGGTAACACTTTTCATATAGTAGGTATAAAAAGGAACAAAACAACAAAAAATTCATCCTTGACGACCTTTGATGAAATGGGCCAGTCGGATGTCCCTATGCATAACAGTCACCCTGCGAGCATGCATAGCGCATACATTTGCATAGTCGAACATTTGCGCAAGTTCAGTTTCCATTGCTTCCTGGGTCGCTATCACCATTTGTGAAGTGCCACGAAATTCTGGCTGATATTCCTGCACCACTTTCTTTCTACTGCAGGAGACATGATTCTTGCCTCTTCAAAGGGCAGCCCTTGCTAGGTGGTCAATATGGATGATGCTTGTCTCCCTAACCTAGCTTATATAATGGCAATGGGCGCAATGCCTCAAGGCCTACTTGAGGGAAAAGAGAGCTCAATGGTTGGCTAGATGGAATGTGCAGGAGCCAGGTGCATACATGTGCAAACAGAGGCAGATCGCCATAGCTTGAGGCAATATCTTGACACTTGCTTCCTAAGCAAGCTTTGGGATGCCAATGCCCTTGAACAGGTCAAGACAACACACTACCAGCGCCACATAAATCCCACATTGGAACGAGGCCCACAATGCTACCTGCGTACCCACTTGCCCATGAAAAGGCGCAGACTCATTGGCTCCATTCTCACAGGGGCATACCATCTTCGAATTGAGATGGGCAGATGGATTGGTAAGCCACGCCAGGACGGTCTCTGTCAATGCTGCCAAATGGGAGTCATTGAGGATGAATCTCATACCCTTCAAAGTTGCCCAGCATATGATCAGATTCAGACGTGCTATGCTGAGTTGGTCAGGCCTGGCCAGTCGCTACATGTGACATTGAGCACGGCTTCCGTACGGGTGCTGGGATCATACCTTCAGGAGTTATAGACATGCGAGATCAGCTATGTCCTCGGGCACACACTTGACATGTATATATACATTTATTTCATGATGATGTATACTTGTACAGTTTGACATCATTCTTATTACTGCCACAGTTTTTCTCTCGAAAACCCTTCGGGGCAGGGTTTTTTAACCGGGACAGTAATAAGTTTGCGGCACTCCTTCTGGGTCCCATAGGCCCATTGGTCTCAGTGGACGATAAAAATCATTCTTTCTTCTTTCTTTCTTTACCAATCTGCCAAAAGAAGTTCGGGGGATCACAAAACTGGTCGTCCACTAGAAATGACGGATCTTCCGCAGGAATTTTGCGTATGCTGAGATCTGTTTCCACTTCATTGGTTTCTTAGGTGCCACGGGAGGATCTCGTGTGGGTCGGAGGGGTTTTATATCTTTTGTTGGCCTACCAGCTACGAGAAATCTTACTCGGTGTCCGCCATAATACTCCGAGTAGGTTTTGTGCATCGCCGTGAGCTTCTCATACTCTTTTAACTTCTCTTTGTACCTCTGTTCCGACCTTAGAGTCCAAGATTCGCTCCTCTTCTTGGGTTTCGCGGTGTTATCCAATACTGGGAGCTTCGGATATGGTGGGGGCTCTTCTACAACTTCTGTGTCCCCCACTACCCGTTCTTCCCACTGCTTGTTATGCTGCTGATCATACTGCTCGTCGTCTGCGTGCTGGATATCTTGTCCGCTTGCTGTCGACCTGCATACCTAACCGCTGTCTGTGGTGTCTGTGGGGTTTCTGTCACAGGTTGCGGACCTTGGGCCACCTTAGTCCTCCTTTCTCTCCTTCTCTGTCGATGGGCTCAGACTTGGGCGCTGTCTCCGGGTTCTGGTTCCATGATTCTAGCTGTTTGCTTGGTACGGGTCATGTTGAGCAGTTCGTCAATCGGCCAAGGGCGTCTCAAGATTGCCTTTCTGATCGGGAGCGCGACTGTTGCTGGGTTCCTACGAAGTGAGAGTCGTGGGCCCCATTATTTATAGTTAAAACCTTACATTTTAGGTCAAATTATGAACCTACTTGTTTTCAGCATATAATTATACCAGTTGTGCTTATTAAATTAACGAAAAATCATGGTGAAGGTAGGAGGACTCTCACCATGCGTGAAATAGGCTTGTGAGAAACTGATAAGGGCCATTCGCGCTAGCTGAGAGTCGTGGATCCAAATTACTCTATAAGTTAATAATTAGTATGCTTGAATGCATAATCAAGCTTAATTAATTATTTTAAGCTGTCTTTGACTATCCACTTAATATTTCCTAGATGATTATATCTGAAATAGGTGGACGACTCTCACTGTGCGCGAAACAGGCTTGTGAGAGTATCATAAGGGCCATTCTCATTAGCTGAGATTCATCTGGGCACTGGCTCACTAATTTTTCTAAAGCTTGGGAAAAAAAATTCCCAAAAAAACATGGTTCTTGCTTGGAGAATCCTCCAAGACTAGAATTTTCTAGAAAGTTAGTACTATCAGGTTCATGGCCAGTGCTCGATCTTGGTCTGCCAAGATCATTGCTCTGATACCATTGCGATGTCCCAGGCTAGTATACGATGCTCCCATCGTATAAGAATTGGAGATTCCCCCTCGTTAGCCATACTACCATCGAGGGGCCGCCCATCTGACGTGGAATTCCCAATGGTAAGCACAAATCCTACGTGAGAGGACTGGATGTGTCAATCATCTCGTCTCCTTTGGGATCCACCTAGCAATGCGGAAGCATACAATCTAAGTATATAACAACAAAGAATACATATATCCACCTCGAAGGGTGGAGTTCACCATAACAACATGAGATAACATCATAACAACTTAGATAACAATGGCAAATCCTACCCAAGGCTCAGACTCATGGTATGACTGACAGCTTGGGGTCTCCAGAGCTCAATGCAGACAGAATTCATGGCAATGGAATTGGCTCGCATAGAACATAGTCATCGAATAGTCCACTCCATCTGCCCCTCCTGTGCATTATTTGCAGATAGCTGATAAGTCTTGGGACCGGACCGTAGCCTGCCGGGGGGCATAGCCAGAGGGGCTACTCCTAGGTTACATATCCCCAGTCCCAATGAGGTAGGAGGAGATCACTCTCTTCTCCAGAGGACACATGCCAATGACAGGCATACTAGAGAGCCATTGCTCGTCTACGACTTCAACCCCATTGAAGGTGGCCTCACCACCCAAGAGCTGTCGAGCCCATACCAGAGCCAACACAGTGCATAAGGTATTAGGCCTAGTTCGCAATGTTCCCCGGTGAGCTTTACACACCAGAGGGATCAACTACCATCAGACAAGTTCCTCCTTGTCAGCCGGTCTAGCCCCTCCACCCACAGCGCGGGCGGGCTCTTATGCAC
Organism: Isoetes taiwanensis; assembly: GCA_021234155.1. NCBI lineage: Eukaryota > Viridiplantae > Streptophyta > Lycopodiopsida > Isoetales > Isoetaceae > Isoetes > Isoetes taiwanensis. The sequence continues at coordinate 421,752 of JAJEKV010000245.1, read as the reverse complement.
ATGCCGCATTTAATTGGGAGTTAAATGAGGCTAACTAGGATAATCATTCTACAAGGTCTGGATCTCTATTCCCCTTTCCAATACAGAGGAGTGTAAACAGATTATCCATCAAAGATAACAACGAATCAAAGTAACATAATATCATAAGAATCTATCCTAAACATACATGGTTAGGGTTCATTAGTCAGTTCTTGGCATCTATAGATCGGGTAAGGCCAACTTGGACAATGGATGAGTCTACACATTCTATGAATGAAACTTGGACACATTCTTTGGTCAAGACGATTTCTCCGCGACATTATTGTTACCTCCCCTCAATTTGGATATCTTGTTGTAAATGTTGAACCTCATGTTATTAAAGTTTGTACATAGTTTAGTTTGGTGGGGGGAATGTTAGCCCTGTGGGCTAAACATAAGTATTAGTGGCATAGGCCATATGTATGTATCATATTGGACCCCAAGATCTAAGGCCTAGATTTCAGCCTAGATCTGTGGTAGGTGAGATCTGTGCTCAAATTTGAAGGCTACCCCTAATTTTCTTGTGACAGGCAAAAAAAATTTACGCCTTTCGCATGACAAGAAGTCTTTCAATTTTAACCTTTCAAATGCAAGACAAAAACTCCAAATGACAGAAACTATTTTTTATGTAAAAAAAGAAAGAAAAAAAAGAACAAGTTATAGAGTCTATTATAAACTCGTAATAATATAACCAAGTTTTAAATGTACATCAACAATAGGTATGTTCTTCTGTACATTACAAGAACCTTCTATAATTTCTATGGTCTCCTCAAGAACTATGTCGGGCTGCTGCTGCGTTTGAGAGCATGAGCTTTCAACTATGCTATTAGAGAATTTGCAAAAAGAAAGCATAGATCTACATTGATTGGCCTTCCTTCTTTTTTTAGCTTAAAGAAGCCATCGCTATAATAAAAATTTGAAAACTACAAAAATGCAAGGAGTAAGAAAAAGCAAGAAATTACAATAATATAGAGCAAATGATCTAAATCTGAACTTACTTACGTTGTCTTTATCTTGCTCCATGAATGAATAGATGAGATAGGTTTGTAGAAGTGGTGCTTTCAAAAGTCTTGATGCAGAACAATCAGAGAGCCCAAGTGTAAGCCCAAGAATGGCTGTGTTGTTTTCCAAGCATAAGCCCAAGTATGAGCCCAAGAATGCCTCGAATCTAAGTATTCTGTGGGTTTGTTAAAGTAGAGGTTTTAGAAATATGTTGTTTGTCCATAAATATTCTATGGGTCTGAATTAAACTGTGGCTTCAAAAATCTCGGTGCAGCGGAGCATATCAGAGAGCCCAGTATAGACTGTAGTATGAGCCCAAGAACCCTGTAGTTGTTTGTTGAGGAGTAAGCTCAAGAGGGCTCTTGAATCTAAATCGATGCAAGTTAGGGTTCCCTGGCCGATTTCATGGCCAATTCCCTACCGATTCCCTGGCGTTTCATGGCCAATTCCTTGGCAATTCCCTGTCCAATGCAAGCTAGTGTTCCCTTTTTTCAATGGTCGGATGATGTCTAATTTGCTATGCCCATGAAGTGTTTTTAAATTCATTACCTTAAAGGTTGTTTGGATGGATCGTATATTTTTGTATATGGGCCTATATATTATATCATTTTATTTACAAAAAGATAAGAAAATAAAAAAAATGACAGGACAATTCAAATTTCTAGCCTTTCAAATGACAAATATGTATTTTGATGGCTCTTCATCTACCCATGAAAAAGCGCAGGGTGATTGCTTCCATTCGCACATGTGCACACCACCTCCACATTGAGACAGGGAGATGGATTCGGGAGCCGCTAAATGGAATGTGTGAAAATAGGGGCGCACACACGTGCATAATAATGAGGACCACAATCACCTCAAATAGTATCTGGACGCATATTTCCTAAGTAAAGTTTAGGATAACAATACCTTGGAGTTAGTGAAGACATCCCATTACAAAAACTAGATTAATTTTATGCTTGCCAGGAGTCCACAATAGTACTTGTTAGCACACTTCCCTGTGGAAAACATAGAGCATCCATCTTCACATAAGCACCACCTAAGAACTGAGATAGGCGGATGGGTGCAGGAAAAGCCAAGAAAATAGGGTCTTCCAATTATGTCAGTTGGGACTTATTGAAGATGATAGCCACATCATTCAGCATTGCCCAACATTTTCACTTATACGGACACAATATGGCGAGTTGCTTACACTTAATGAACCCGTTACATGTAATAAACACATCTTTAGTAGGCGCACTAGCATCTTACATCCAAGAGATAATGGATATGAGTGCTCAATTGTGCCCTTGATCATTACATTGACATATACAAATGTACAGTTCATCAACAGGCTTATTACTCCTAAGGTTTTTCCTTGAAACCATTCGGGGAGGGGGGTGGGTTATGATATGATATGATATGAATTTATCAAGCCAATTAGGCCCTCAGGCCTCTATGGCAAACTATTACAAAAGTTTGAGTGAAATCTAAGCGCACTAATCCAAGGCGTATATATATCAAAGTTAAGCATTAAATTATACATATCAATTATGTCTGCCCTTTCCTTCCAAACATCCCGAATGTAACTGCTTAAAGTATGTGATGATACTGCAAAAAAGATCTCATAGAGTGTTTACCTCTATACCATGTTTTTTCCTTACATGTTCATAGAAAGAACATTCCAAAAATGTATAACGTTCTGATCCTGGCACCCGTTTAAAGCATCCAACACAATACCTTTCGTGCAAAGGCGTTCCATACCACCTACATGTCTCAATGTGAAAATGGTGAGAAGAAAGCCTCAATTGAGAAATATACATCCGGTTCTTGCGGCTAATATGTGATAACAAATAATCTTGTTCCTTGTAATCCTGTAAAGAATTAATCTCAGCTAGGTAAAATTGTTTCTTTGTACTACCTATTTCCCCAATTTTCCATAGCTTGCTAAGTGCTCTTTCTGTCACAAAAACTCTTATCTCTGAATATTTTACTGAATCTGGCCAGGAATTCAAGCCAAACCATTTTTCTGCCCAGTTCAAGGCATCAACATACCAGCCTTTATTTTTAGATTGCTGCAATGCATATATGGGAGTCTATCCTGCTCCATTGCCAAAACTTTGTTTATATAAGTGATCGTTCTAATAAAAGCTTCATGTTCTAGAGGTAAAAGACCTGTCTCAGCAAGCAGAGGCTTAGCTCCAAGTTCAACTAGCAAAAATCTTTTCTGGACTTGTTCTATTTTATTCCAACTTTTGAGAAAAAGCCCAGGGCCCCAAATTGGCAACCATAAAGAACAACAGGCCTTATCTGAATACCAAAAAGCAGTCTCCGAATTTGCCAATGCTCGAAATTGTTTGAGTTGCATGAATGAATCAGATCATAAAGGGCTCTCATCCCTCCAGATGCATGCTTAAGAGCGGCTGTGAGCCATCGGTAATTACTGATCATGTCAATTTCTAGATATTTATAAACATATACCTTTTCAAGCGCCATCCCTCCAACCTCAAAGACTATATTGTCTTTACCCCCAATGACCATTATTTTTTACTTTTTCAAATTGATTTGCATTTTTTCCTGCTCACAAAAAGCACTTAGCACATTCAAGTGATATTGCAACCCTCTTCCAGTTTTTGAGATTAACACAATATCATCCGTAGACAAAAGTAGTTGGATCGAATACTTACCAAGCTTGGCTCCACAACCCCCAAATCTAGCCATCCACCCTTCAAGCTCATCAATGTAAAGGCAAAAAAGCGTCTTGTATTCTTTATTTGATCTGGACCATTGTAAGGAAAAGAGAGCTCAAGCATAACATGCTTGTATAGATAAAGTACCGCGTATTGGAGCTCTTTGGAACCTGCAGCTCATTTAATCTGGACACTAGATCATTGCGTCTAACCCGATCGAAGGCTTTTGTTAAATCAATGAAAGCAATAAATCTTTTATTACCTGGACCTTTCGCTCCCTCTGCTAATACTCTCAGCGTTGCTAAATGGTCCAGTGTTGAGTAATCATGCCTGAAACCTGCTTCTCCATATGCTCGATTACCACTTTCCTCCGCCCAAGTAGATAGTTTACTCTCTACCATAGATGCATAAAGTTTCGCAAAAACATTGCTAACCAATATTGTACGGTAATTGTGCACATCATTTTTACTAGCTGTTTTGTAAATAGGGATCACTCTATTCAGACACCATTTATCTGGTAACCCTTTTTGCAGTCAGTACATAAATCCACCAGGAAACTACTAAGAGAATCCCCTTCCCATTTCAGTAGCTCTACAGATAAGCCATCCGAATCACATGCTTTACCATTCGACATATGTTGCAATGCAGATTTGACATCATCAACAGAAAATAATGACATCATCTCACAGGAGAATCCGTTATACCCTTATCTGAATCGTGATCTTGATATAGTTTTCTGATCAAATCTAGCAGATTATCTTTGGAAATATCACCATTTGGGGTATGCTTCTTTGTCCAGTTCCAAAACTTTTTCGGTTCCAACTCCATTTCATCCATGAGCATTTTATGGTGTATTCTCATCCAATCCCTCTTTTTGTGCTTCACTAGATTCTTATAATATTTTATAGCAGCTTGTGTATCTCTTGCAGTCTTACAGACATGTTTAGCATCTAGACAGACAGTATTAAACCATTTTATGTCCTTATATTTAACACTTTTTGTACTGAAGTATCCAAAAGTGTCTCTTGTTGCTCTCAGAATGATACCTTGCAATATATGGCTTTTCTCTTCTACTAAGGCAGGCCATTCTACATCTGTTAACATTTGTGTTAAACACTTTTCATATTGCGAAGCAAGCTTGTAACAATTTTCAGTCTCAAAGGAGGATTCAAAACATTAGTGGCCTCCTGCACTTTTACATCTAGAGTATCAAAGCCGAGCATGATCAAAGTCCGGACTTTTATCAAAGATTCTAAAATCTTTTAAGCATGATATATGGTCCGGATCCCCTAAAAGCAAATCCACTGAACTTTTACCAGTCGGCTGAAAGCAAGTAAAGCCCATGAAATGAGGAAAGCTGGCTATGCCATTGCAACTTACCATGTTAAAAGACTCGCATAGAGAAATAACATGCTCATCCATTTTGTTCTGCACATAATCCATTGTTTGCCTTGGCCACACTGCATGCTCATCCTGTTCCTGGAGCCAAAGAGCATTCTTTTCTCCTGACAACAAAGTTGCTTGTTTGTTGGAAAGCCGTGCGTTAAAATCCCATGTCACATATACAAGCCCTTTATGCCTATAAAGGGATATATCATTAGCAAGATTCTCCAACGGATCATCAGGACTCAAATCTGGGTAATTATATATGGATGCAAGGGGATCTAGCGGCGCAAAATATACCACAGCTACATAGATATCTTTATGACCAGAATTTAAATGCAGCCAAATAAACTGAGAAAAGATATCTTTCTTTATAATGGTAATAGGATTTTTCAAACCTTTTCGTACAAAGCATGCTATACCACTCCAACCACGTTAGCTTTGACCACGTATATTCCAGGCAGAATCAAGCAGATCAAATCCTAGAATTTCAATAACCCTATTGAATTCATGTTTCCATGTTTCCGTAAAAGCCACTATATCATACTCTTGGAAGAGAGTTTTTTTGAAGGACGACAAGCTTTATTCACCAACTAAAAACTAGAGCAACATAAAATGCAAAGACAGAATTATAACCCCAGTGGACAAACCGATCCAACTGAGCACAACCACCTGCCTATGCAAAAGAATGAATCTGGAGGTAAGTATGTCAGATCAGAACTTTCTTCTCTTGATCAAGAGAAGAACAATTGTAAGCCATAACAATTTTATTTTGCTTCATCAAGAACAATCTCATCCGCAGATCTCACTCCTTAAAGATAAACAATCTCCTTCTCTTCCAGGATTGACCATAAAAAGCCCGACACACGCGAGATGAAAAGCTCGTTTAGTAGTTTGGCCAAGCATCAGGATAGATAGCAAGCAAAATTTGCTGGCTAGATCGAGACATGCCAAATAGGCATGCCTGCCAAAGCCGCTCATACAAGAAAAAATGATGCTCAATACTCTCAACCCTTTGCTGGCATAAAGGACAGAGCTCTGAAATCCGATTATCCATTTTATGGACTAACCTGTTGACTCTGAGGCATCTATGGATCACTTGCCACCACAAAACTACTACTTTGGTGGGATGAAGCAGCTTATCCGATACCCATATCCAAACACTTTTCCATTGTGGCTGAGGGACATGAAGATGCCACCTATTAGATGGAGGCAGGATTTCAGAATGCAAAAGCAATTTATACACGTAAGACACAAACCGCCTTTGGTCGGATATCCCGATGGCAACCCTATACGACTACCTCAATCATGGACCGTAATCCCGTGGCAACAATGCAAAGAATATGATTCCAGATTACTCGTCCCATCTCAGACAACAAGAACTTTGTTCTAAATGCTTCCCATGACATGAGATGACCAGACTCATACCAAGCTGCAATAGTGTTTATACTAGCTGCTATCCATCGTCGTTGTGTCTTTAGATGAACAACCACACTTAGAGGCACATTCTCTGGAGTGTCCCCGCAGGAATCCACTAGCATGGAGTGGACAACCGAAGACATGCCTCAAGATTAATATGGAAAAGAGACCGACAGTTGTCCCAAGCAAAGAAGCAACCCCTTTAGAAAGGGAGAAGCATTAGGATACGGATGCATATGATAAAGCAAAGCCCAAGGAAGGAGGAGCTTAATGGTGGCCTTATGAAATGGGAGACAATGCTGAATCGACTGCACCAACAACCTCAGGCCAGGAGAATCATCCTTACCAATGAAAATCCTCCAAATAAACTTTGATATCATCACCTTGCTTTGGAGGTGAAAATCCAACATACCAAGACCACCAGCTGCCTTAGGTCTAATGCATTTCGCCCAAGCTACCTTGACCACCACTCCTAACTCATTTCCACCCCAAATAAAATTTCTGACGATACGCACAATCTCCTCCATCTTACATCATGAGCTAATAGAAAGCAGACGCCATGTAGACATGAGTGTTACTAAGAACACATTTACCGACGGTGATTCTACAGGGCATGGACAGCTTTTAGTCAGATTCCACCAAAACAAATGCTTTTGTAACCCGCTAATGATTTCATCCCAAGCATCCGGGCGTAGACGTGAATTTCAACCGATACCAAGCAACTTTGTGGTATTGCCATGCGTAAGAATCTTCCATGGATAGTCCAAAATACGTGGAGGGATGGGACCGTCCAACGTCCACAAAGTTGTACATTTTTGCACCCCTACAAGAACTTCTGATGCTAAGGAGATTGTGTCTAATAATAGCTTAGCATTACGAAGATTCTCAGCCTCGGCAATTAGGAACAAAAAAGTGTAATCGGCATATTGGTTACATACCTCTTGAGAACCATCGTCCATTGGGAGGCCTTGAATAATGCCATCTTGGGTAGCCACCGAGAAGAGCCGATAATACTTACGCCACAATTGTGAAAAGCAAGGGTGCTAAGGGCCAACCTTGCCGAATTCCTCTACCCACTACAAAAATATCAGATGTCTCGCCCTGGAAAAGGACAGTAGATTTGGCTGATGTATGGAGCTTCATAACATTCCTTGTGAATGACTCCCCAAACCCAAGTGCAAGAAGACACTTCTCCAAGAAACCCCAATCAACACTATCGTAAGCTTTAGCAAAATCAAGCTTAAGATACACTGCTCTATGACCCCAGAATCGGGCCCAATATATTCCTTCATAGGCGCCCACGCTTATTGAGAATACAACGACGAGGGAGAAAGCCAGATTGTGTTGACGAGATAGCGTCAGCCAAAATGTCTCGGACTCTTTCTGCCAATGTCTTAGCAAAGATCTTGTACACAGAGGAAAGCAATGTAATAGGGCGCCAGTCAGAAATAGTCTTGGGTTCCTTGCTCTTTGGAATGAGAGAGATACAACATGTATTCAAAATCTTATCAAGGCTCCTAAATATCTGAAACTCACAAAAGGCATCATATATGTCATCCTCCAACCAGTCCCGGCACTTCTGAAATAATTCAATAGGAAAGCCATCAAGACCAGGGCATTTGTCCCTTTTCAAGAGAGCCACAGCTGTTTTTAAGTCCTCCTTCACGATATTGGACTCAAGAAGCAATCTCTGCTCTTCAGAAACAATGCGACGCACCTTAGTCAAGACGGCCAATTGCATGTCCTTCTGAAAGGGCAATGGGTGTCGTGCAAAGAATGAAGAAAAGTGATGATGAAGATACTGCTTAAGATTCACCGGATCGGAGATAAAAGCGCCATCTGGCAACCTTAAAGAATGTATAGAAGTGGTGAGCTTCCTTCTTCTTGCAGCCGCAAAAAAGAACCGGGTACATCTATCTCCGTCCTTGAACTACTGCAACCCTGCCTTCACCTTGGCTTCGATAACTTTTACAGTATCCATAGCCTTGATCTGAGATAATAACTCCTTTTCTCTGACTCCACTAGTATGGCCACGAGCGCGGAGTACTTCTAATTCCTGGTATAATGCAGTCAATAGTCCTCTAGCTTCAGTAGCTCTGACTCTCCCATATTCATTTTGCAAATGACTTCACTGCAGACAACGCTGCGACAACCCCAGACATGCCCCTACGAGGTGAGAAGGCCCGAGACCAAGCCCGACTATAGCCAAGTTTGAACTCATCATCCTCCAATTACTTGCAATTAAGCTTCTAGAGCCTAGTTGCACTCAACCAAACAACCATGCTAAATGAATGAGCCATATGGCCCTCCCCCTTTATTTCCAAATGGATGTTACAACACTTCCTCATGTCACTTCAATAAATTAACGCTTTCAATTATTTGCTAAATCTCATCAATTTGTTTTGTTAACATGCAGGTTATAAAAGCCCCCAATGAATCATCTCCACGTGACATCCTCGTCATTCCTGAAGTAAATAATAATGTGGAGCCATAAATTATCATAGTACCAAAAAGCCCAACAGTTGAAGTTCAATTTCAGTTAGTTCCTCCGCCATCAGCATAATCACCACCTCCACATGGCGAGGACCCTATTGTCGTTATGTCACTGTGGTTAGTTGGATATATCAATGGCATGCGCTCATCTATGCAACAAATCTGTAACGCACTGAACTCAATTGAGAACTTCATTCTTGATGCGCACATTCGTTTGGACATAGACCAGCGGAGGCAATTACGTGCGCAAATAAATAGGCTAACTGTCCTCTGCAGGTTGTTTGATAGGCAAATCAACGAAGATATGTATCACATCTTAAGTCGCTATCCATATTGAATGCTTGTAAATTGATATACTACTTTTACTATCTCCAATGACTAAATAAATTCATAAATAATATGTTCTTAAAGTGTATGTAATAAAATTACATTATGGTATAATATTATAGTTTGTTACTTATGCTTCATATTAGTATTTGTTTTTATTTGTTATAATGCTAGATATTGCTACATGTTTTACATCCGACATATTATCAATTACACAACATAACATCAACTCATCCAAGTGTAATGTAATATTGTTTGTTTTTTGCCCCGAAGGGGCAAATTTTTTTTTAGCTATAACACAAACCATTACATTACACATCTTAACATTAAATTCCCCCAGTAAATCCCCTTTTGTTTGGGTGCATATTCACACGGGGGGTGACGTAGGGCAACGAGAGTTGTTGGATAGGCATATTCATCCCTTATTCCTTAATCTACACCGTACATAAAGTCCGCATGCACACCGGCCTTTTTGGGTATACAAAAACAACAAATTGCCATCTATAAACTCGAATAAGTTTGAATGAAGATTTATATGCCCTCATTGCCAATGTCTACCCACGACCCCAACAAGCTAAGATCCTCGCAAAAGCCCTTACTGCTAAACCATAACGAATCTCAATGAACTGCACTAGTCCAAATTCATCCTCGAGGAAACCTGCAAAAAGAAGAAACAACATATACATGGACCCATTCCTGGCACCAAAGCCAGTATATTCTAGGCACAAGGGCCACCACCCCCAGTCACATCACCATTACTTGTCACGAAGGCCACCATAGCCCTGGCACAAGGACCACTGCGCCAAATCACAAACACCATCATGTGACACGAGGGCCACCATTCTCCACCCAAAGACCCTCCATATGAACCTTCCAAATCTATACATGAACCATCATGAGAATTGAGCAAAAGAAAACTCCAACAGAGCAGGGATAAACAGCTTAAATGGAGGGGGGGAGGGGGGGGGGCATGATAGGCGACCACAAAGGGAGGGGCTCAAAGACGGCTGATGAAAATGAAGGAGATGCGAAAGGCTATAAATACTCCAAGGGAACTCTCTCAACTAGCCTCAAGAAGCGGATTTATCTGCTAATCTTGAAACGCAGATAAATCATACTTCTAGAGCCTAGTTGCACTCAACCAAACAACCATGCTGAAAAATAAAGGCAGAAAATAAGGAAAACAAAATGACTAAACAAATAAGGGTAGCATGTCATCACCTAAAAAGAAAGGAGGCAACGAAAAATGAGCATCAGAGCAGAGCAGATCCAAATGACTAGGATAGAGAGAAGACGAGGCCATGGAAACAAGAGAATGAAGCTAAACACCTCCATAATATACCCAATACCTACTGAACTTCCAATGAATATAGGGTCAGGACATACAACAAAAGTGATATGACAGCTAAAACACTACAAAGAAAAATGCAAGCAAGCGACTACTATAAGGCCGAAAGCGGCTCGAAAGACAACTAGTCTGAGCAGTCTTGTATACCACCGCATACTGGCACAAGGATCAACTGAGGTGGACTGCCCTTCAAACCGCCACCCGAGCAAGTAGACAACACTCGACATTGACAAGTACATAACTACAAAGGTCCAACACAAGCACGCAAATAACTGTAAGAGGCCCTCCAAAGGAGCACTACAACTGCAATTCTCGTAACAAAGCCCGACGGGCCACCAACTTGAGATGCCTCTCACATCAAGCATGTAACAAACAACTCTAGAGCAAAAATAGGAAGCGTGAGTGAAAAGGACTAACAAGAAATGGACTAACAATTACAAACTCTAAAAAACAAAAATATAAGAGTTAATGACTCAAATGGGGTATGACATGACCTATACACAACATTACAAAGGGAGGAAGGGGACATAAGGCTCAAAAGACAACTAGTGTGAACAATCTTGCATGAACCACCACAATATAGGCACAAGAGTCGACCAAGGCAAACTGGCCTCCAAAACCGCACGAGGGAACATTGACGCAACTCGTAATTAACAAGCACAAAGCTACAAGATCCATATTATGCTAGCAACACAAGCTTAAAGGATCATACTACCATTAGCAGACATCGCAAAAAACTAGGCTATAGTGTCAACTGTGACGCATAAACGAAGCTCCAACTATCATACAACACGATCTAAAAATGCACGACAAGATGCAACTCATTCCCCCAAAGCCCAACAAACTAACCCAAATGAAGGTGCCTCTTGTATGCAACTATCAACTCCAAAGAAACAGACGAGCAAGCTGGAAAGGTCAATAAGCAGTGAACTAACAAAAACAAAACATTGCAAACCAATGAGAGAAACACACAAGAACGAGCTGTTAAACCTAAAAAGGGCATACACACCAAAATACCAAGGCTTCAAGGTCACTATGGCGCAACCAGACTAAACTACGTGGACCAACTAATATAGAGACCATTCTATCAACTCCAAGTGGCAATCAACTAAGAGCAACCAAAATTTCTACACCACCCACCAACAGGTTAAAACCCTAACAACCAATAATACTAGAAAAAAGGAAAGAGAAACGGATCTAATGTGCAAGGACAAAATAGGTGACAAAGCCCTAAAAAACTCCAATATCACAAATTTAACAACCAAAGAGAAGAAAAGGTAAAACTATGCCATAACTAACTAAACCTGCACAAACCTAGAAGGCATTTCAACCCCAAGACCAAAGAGTCTTGTCAAAACAACCAAAAAGGAAGATTCAACCAACAACTGACACCGTTTCTGAGCAGACACCATCAATTTAGGTTCCTGAGGCCACTACGACAGGTGATACAAGGTATCAACAACTCATAACATCTAAAGAATCAAGAAAGATGAGCGTAATGTTGAAAAGGGCAACAATGCCACTCCCTCAGGAAATCGCATAGCACAATAGACTAGAAAAAACTACGATGATTCCTACTTAAGGTGAGCTATAGCTAACCACAACAATTTTATTTTATTTTATTTTTTTACGTAAGAGGACAGAACTCAACAATAACTGCCTTAACAATGCCAAAGAAGCTATTCTGACGTAACTAAGGGACCTACTGGTCCACGGAAAAAAAAGGAAACTGACTAGGAAAAAATAAAGACAAGGCAAGGACAAAATTGAACCAAAGAGCCTAACAACTCAAAGTGTCTTGCTAAAAAAACCACAAGTGCTTGAATATCCATATGCTAAGCGAAGATTGTATCATCAAGCCGAAGGGAATCACATGCTAAGGGAAAATTGCACCATTTAGGCTACCAGAAAACACTCACAAGATGCAGACAGCATGCTCCATAACATACCCAACAGGGGCAATAAAGATAAGGCAAGGACAAAATAGAACAAAGAGCCCAACAATTGCTTATTAAAAATCCACAAGGGGCTTAAATAACCATATGCTAAGTGAAGGTAGTACCATCAGGCTGAAGGGAACCACATGCTAAGTGAAAATTGTATCATCGTAGCCACTAATAAACACTCACCAAGATGCAGACAAAAGTACTTGCTGCTCAAGACCATATCTAGAAACGGACATGAGAGGACCACTAATACCTATTGAATGCTCGTGAGATGTGACACTCCAAGCAAAACATGCCAAAATAACTAAAGAACACTTGAGAGATGTAGACCACACAAACTAACACAAAACAAATGTCTACTTACTTGCTGCTTAGAACTGTACCCAGAATGCACACCTCTAACTCCCACTCTTGCAAAACTCCCACTCTTGCAAAAGGCTAAACTTAATGACATCTGGACAATCAAAACTAAAAAGCAAAGAAATACTACTACCGGTTAAAGTTACTCCAAGATAAAAAAGCAAAACCTAATGCACTACAATAAATACAAGATAAAACAGACTTAAACAAGGATGACCAACAAAATCAAAGTGATGAGGCACAAACTTGTTCCACCATTTCAAGAATTACCTATAAAGTCAGCATCAACAAAAGGTAAGCACACATTATAAAATCGAAGTCACATACATGAATCCAAATGTTAACTATCCAGCCATCATAAACAAAGACAAGAAGGTAGGCACAGCTTATAAAAATCAATGTCGCATGCATGTATCCATCTGTTCATGCGCAGAAAAGGTCAGTCCACAACACACTACAAACTGCCATGGACTATCAGTTTATGAGCATGGTTCTGCAGTGTACAACATCTCTTGCGGTTTACAGGGCTTAGCTCATAGCTCCAACACCACGGTGGAGAAACCAGCATCATACACATCCATCTAGGGCCATGGTTGTTGAATCACGAGGGACAATACGAAGGCAGCGATGCAGGAAAACAAGAAAACAACTGCACCTCCACTGGCCAAAACGCCTTGCACAACGTCCTGAAGAACAATACAAGCTGGGATGCAAACAATACAAATGGTAAACGGTCACACAAACTGAAAAGCCTTAGGCAAATTTAGACAGATGGGAAAGGGACCATCATTAAGCAAGGAATCTACATCTATCAAAAACCCGCAGCAAGTACTATGTATGCAGAAATGAAAATGTCCATAAACTATAACGATAGTGACGAAGTCAAATCCTGCCAGAAAAGCATTTACTGCACGGTGATGTGAAGCTTGGACTATAGAAATAGATTACCACAAACAGACCAGCACAAACTCAAAGGAAGAGGGACATTGGAATTGCTGATCAAGCGATACAAATAACCCCTGCAAGAGAGACGAGATCACAGGAACTAACTTTACGGAAGGGCACAGAGCGCAGAGATGAATGCCTTAGGCTCAAGAAACACCAATATTAAATGAGGTTAGCCATCTCCTGACACGTCCATAGCCAGCACTATCCATGAGTTTGTAATCTTCCAGGTGAACACATCATCGACATACTGCAATAGATTTAGTACGAGCCACCAATTGCAGCACAACATCATACTCCCAGCTCTGAACAAACGCATTCTAGCTCGAAGCTAGCCTCAGTAAAATTCTCTACTCTAACTAGCAAACAGAAAAGCATGACAAACAAGCCAACAAGATGATGTGCAACGAGAAAAAATACCAAACGCTTATAATTCTGATATAACTTTTGTTCTAAAAAAAACGTAGAGAAGGGATCCATATTGCACTCAGCTTGACACAGCATAAATCGAAAGGAGTGCATTAGAAACACGAACGTAAACCTGGAAGCTCAAATGGCTAGAAACAGAAGAATAGGAGATGGAGTAATCTAAGGATGCACAAAAGGCCAAGGAATTCCATAATGCAAGGAAACACAAATTAGACCGTCTAAAATACTCAGCCTGATTCCAAACACACCCAATCAGCTCTTGCATGCCAAAAAATTATAGTGAAAGACTTTACAGAGGATGTGAAGAAGGTAACCTTCATCTCACAACTACAATACCTCCGCGCAACTGCAATCCTTCTCCGAGCAAAGCTATGGCACTAAGGATGTGACGCTCATGGCCACGCCAGAGAGAACCTCGCTACGAAAACAATACATGCAGCATCCTTGCTAAAGCAACACATGAGATCTCATTTCAAAAGCATCCTTGCAATTAATGCGATAAAAACATAAGAAATAACCATAAAATAACAACTCATATCTCGATGCCACATATGGTCATATTAGTACTTGATGCCACAAGAATTTCAAGAAAGGTATATGAATGGGTTATCATTAGATACATTTTGAGAGCTCACACAAAAAGTGTTTGAATCCCAAAAGTTATAATGAAAAATGATATCATACTAGGAAGTTAGTTGCAAATCATTAATTTTTCGCCATATAATCTTGGAATGAGATACAAAAACCCTAGCTTTTAAGTCTACATGCGACAAAATGTGAACGCATACTCCAAAGGAATAACTAGCCCTCGACCACTCTAACACAAGTGCTCAAGTGCCGATTCCAATCGGCGCTTCGATCGCAAACCCTAGCTTGAAGTAGTGAAAAAAAGGCGGTGGCCTAACACAAGTGCTCAAGTGATTTAAACCTAAGAGAATCTCTGGAACCCAACGCTGCTTCCCACAAGACTAAACAAATGAAAATCATGGCTCTCATAAACTCCTCGAGATTATCCCTATGCTCCGAGACCAAACGAAGTGTGGCAAACACAAGAAAATCCAATATTCAACAAAGTAGCGAAGAGGAGACAAGCTATCCAAAGGCAGTTCAGAGGCGGCTCAAGAAGAGTGGGCCTAAAAAATTACAAAGCGATGATAGGCGACCACAAAGGGAGGGGCTCAAA
This sequence comes from Isoetes taiwanensis, assembly GCA_021234155.1. NCBI lineage: Eukaryota > Viridiplantae > Streptophyta > Lycopodiopsida > Isoetales > Isoetaceae > Isoetes > Isoetes taiwanensis. Next base: position 406,230 of record JAJEKV010000245.1, on the reverse strand, counting down.
GACGGCTGATGAAAATGAAGGAGATGCGAAAGGCTATAAATACTCCAAGGGAACTCTCTCAACTAGCCTCAAGAAGCGGATTTATCTGCTAATCTTGAAACGCAGATAAATCATACTTAAAGTAGGTCCTGGTAGGTCGATGACAATTAGCCACATCATTAGTTAGGAGTTGTGGATTATGATCAGACACGGGGCTATCCAGAAGATTTGAGCGACGAAAATTCGCTAGTCGAGCAGCTGCACAAGTATTAAAGTATCCTCTATCATGCCTTGCATAAGCTCTGCCAGCTCCTGTCCAACCATTACACCACGTAAAGGACTGATCACCATCAATCTCTATAAGCTGACCATCATGTAAAAGGCATAGCCATTGTTCTCGCTCGAATCCTTGCACCACTTCAGAGCCGCGACCACTTCTATCTATTTCCAACTCGACCATATTAAAGTCGCCAACGAGCAACCATGCAACATTCTTCCCAAGCTGAAGAACTTTACTCCTCAGAGTTGCCCACAAAGCACCACGCTGACGAGGTCTATTATGAGCATACATTTATCAAATCCCATTCTTGGCCCTTATCTTTCCATTTGATTATTATCCACCGCCCGAACCTATCTGTTTGAATAAAAGTGACATCCACAGAAGACCTCCATGCAGTAAGCACACCAGCCTTAGATGCATCAGCAGCAGACACCAAGACATTATAGTCACGTCCAAATACATTAGCTACTTTATGTACATCACCTCGGCGACATTTATGCTCTTGAAGGCAACAAAATGTCGTAGAAAACTTAGACAGGTAAAGAGACAACCTGCTTCTTTTACTTGGAAAAGAAGCCGCTTCCCTCACATTCCAAGACAACATGTTCATGTGGCCAAAATATTATGTTCCACCTCCATACCAATAGAGGCAGCATCAACCATATCCATCTCGCATGGTTCTGAAGGGAGGTCAGCCCACCTCGTCCTGGAAATTGGCAAGGGGGAGCCTCCTCTCTGTTCCACCCTTCCATTGTTTTGTTCAGCACTTGGTGAGGGAGAGCCTCCTCTCTCGCTCTACCCCCATTGTTTTGTTGGGTAACCGGCAAGGGAGAGCCTCCTCTCTCCCACCCTTCCATGCAAATTATCGACCGCCATGACATGAGACACATGTTGACTAGCCTTATTGTGCGCAGCTCTTTTCCAATTAACATTTGTCCATCCCTCTTGGGCATTTCCATGATGCTCTTGAACATTTTCATGCCGCTCTTGCAATTCCTGGATCTTCTGTAACTTAGCCATAGCATCCTCTTCAAACGCGGGAGTATGCACAATCTTCTGTGGGATAGTGGTTTTAGCAGCAGATGGAGTAGCAACAACAGAGGTAGCAGTAGCATTGGCAGAAGGGACAATAGAGGGTAAAAGGGACTCAACAGAGGTAGGAGGCACAGAGGAAGAAGGGACCATTGCAGGGCGATCTCTCTTAGCACGAAAATTTGCAAATAAAGCAAGTTGAGGAAATAAATCAGCAAGCTGAGGGCCATTGAGCAATTGCAAAGCATACTTCAGAAAGATAGGGCCACTTTTCACAACCACACAGTCAGGAAGACCGCGACCAGAAGGAAGAGAGACACAAATTTTAGCACCATCAACAATAGAATGGGCCAGATGAGTACCCAGACCATTAGCAATATTGATAAGAAACTCCGGCACCAAGAGATCAGGAGGAAGATTAGGAATAGAAAACCAACATGGCAGGAGAAAATCCAGGTGAGTAAGGTTGGTACAAAATATAATCACTCCACATTGGGTCCACACCACGTGCCACCAGTTGCTCCACAGCCACAACATCATCAAAAACGATCAAAAAGAACTTCTTATCCAACATCTTTAAAGTACGATAAGGTGGCAACCCTAATCTCCGAAGATGACCAGTCAACCAATAGCCAAGCTTCCTAGTGTTAAGAAATGCTCCAGTATATTGACCAACCACACTAAACGACAACAAGTTACTAATACACTTCTTGTGTAAGTCATGATCAATCTCGACCACATTGTACCCAGATGCTTGAAGAGTATTCTTACACATTTCAGGCTGATAGAAAATTTCAACAGGAGGTAACTGAAGCTCCAACTGAGTCTCCTTTGCTCGCAACTCACCCAAAAGATTACTGAGATCTCTTTTATTATCCTGAATCATCACATCAATAGCTGTAGCAATACGCACATCACACGTAGTTGATGACAAGTCCTTCTTGATCCAATCACTAAAGCGCTCCCTGCTAGCATTTACTCCAGAACTTGAGGACCTCCAAGGAAGTGGACGGGACTGATCTTTGTTAGAATTGGCACCAGCTGGCGCCGAGGCACCATCCGCAGAAGCATTACCACTATTCAAAGCACTTGTACTCTTTGGTGCACCAACCAAGGTTGCCAATGCAGGAAAATCACCATCTTGACAGACATTCTCACTATAAGCCAGAGGGTTAACATGCAATGCCAAATTTGCCCCTTGCACCAGCATGGATACAGGAGGTTTTGCAGGCAGCTTGTAAGTTGACACCATGGAGCCGAAACTGTCAGGGCCGAAATGGCTATCAGCCAGAATCTAAAACCTGCGATGCCACACACCTTGAAAAGAGCTCTGAATCAGCTTTCCAACGAGCCAAAAAACACCGTAATCCGAGGTCTGAGCTCAAGATATGAACATAAACGTAAAGCAGCCTCCGATAGAAACCCTAAGGCGCACCCATCCTCCAAAGCAAGCACTCTTGGAAGAGAGTTAAGATGCTTAAAATTTTTTCCTCATTTAATCCGTGTATGTTCCAGACTAGAAGCCTGAGGACCTGAAATTCCTATGCCTTGTTGCGAATCACTAGCTTGATGTTGACAATGTATGCATTTTTGCCTTCATCCCTTAATCGTTTCATCTCATTGAGCATTTGCTTTCTTTCCTTTCGCTGTACCATTGTCAGGTCATCATTCAACCAAATTTTTTGACCTTTCAAGTGGCTTCTATGCTAAGTAACTCTATTTAGTGCGTCTACATCTGTGAATTTGATTAAGATTGGCCGTATCTTGCCTCCATTCTTCTTTCCAATGCGGGACAATGTATCACTCCTAAATCTAATAAGTGCATGGTGTTCTTGAAGAAAACATCCACCACATCAGATATTCTTTCTTCATCATCTTCTTCTATGCCAGCTATTATTAAATTCCTTGCTCTGGTTGTCCGCTCATCATGTTCCACAATTCTTTCTTGCTCCTGTGCAGATAAATTCTGCACCTGTGCTTCAATGTTGGAAGTAATCTTGGTCACCATTTGTTCCTGAATCCATTCTTCAGAACCTTCATCCTCTTGGTTCTCGTGGATATCTTCCACAATACACTTTACTTCATGGACAACCTGCTTCAAATTTTTCATTTCTTCTCCCACTGCCTGCATTTCCTCTCTCATCAATTTAATTTCGTCTCTGGCTACCTGGAGCTCTGATGTCAAGATTCGGATCATTTGTAGCATATCCTGGTCATCCTCCGAATTTTTTTTTTTTTTTTTTTTTTGCTAAAGAACGCTTGCTCATGGCGATTTATGGCTGACGACATGTTCTTATGGCTGACGATCTATTCACTTTGCTCACGGTTTGGTGATGGTCGGCAATGCTTCCTTGCTCACGCTTTGATTGCTTTCGGTTTAGCGCCCAAGTACCTAGGTTTAGCGCCTAGGTGACCGGATTTCGGTTAATCCTATATAGTAATAGGCCGGCTATTCTTTGTTGTTTAGGTCTTCTAGTCCATCTGGTCTCTGTGGATGATTAAATTCAATTTAATTCTATTCTCCAACCAACCACCATGTGCAACAAGAGTTTGATTCATTGATCCAGGTAAGACCCCAAATTTTGTAGAAAAGATCAACTTGGCGGGTCTATCTCAAGAGATGTGAGATATCAATTTGTAGACATGTGAGAAACTTTTGTCCAGTAAGGATATGCAAGTTTTGAACAAGGTTGAGATGAATTGGCCTATGCCAGAAGATGAGCCAAAAATATGTCCTTATTTACATAATAAGGACAAATCCCCTTATAAAGCTATGGATGTGATAATTCAAACTATATATGTGAAATTGCCCCTTTGCTTTATTAGAGAGAGAGAGGGGGGTTCGCGCAGGGGGTATAGGATGTATATATATGGAAATAATCTCTACTAGATTGCTCCACAAGAAATGCAACCAACATGTACGCTCAAGAGCACCAAATCTCCATACCTAAACGACATGTGGGGGCACAAAGTAGATTTGATACAGAAGGACAACAAAAATGATAGATTCTCCAAACCGAATACATGGTCCTAAGCTTAGCTCTTAGTGGTAACTAGAATAAACATCTCAAGAAATATAATCCCCAAACAAAACCAAAAAAGGACTTTTCATTTTATCTAATTTTCCTCCATTTAGTTAGTACCCTACATCGTGCCCTTGATCAAGCTTAGTCACATGTGCACCACAAATATTCTTGTGCACATGTACAATGATATTAAAATGATCATGTAAATGTTTATCATGAAATGATTATTAGGAATATCATCAAGTGAAATAGATATTAGGTGTTCTTCTCTTGGCAACTTAATTTAAGGAGGACTTAGGCTCATAGATAGAAGATGTTGTCTACCATATCTCTAGGTGATAAATTAAGAGAACACTGATTGATTGGCTAAAGAGGGCGACTTTTCTTGGCAGTTTCGTTTAAAGCGATTTAGATCGGCAGATATAAAATGTTGTCTCCCAGATCTTCAGTAGATTCAAAGAGGATTGATTTGGAGATTTAAAGAGGATTGATTGATTGGCCAGAGAGGGTGGACGACACGGGGCAGTTCAAGGTTCAGAAGAAAGCTACTTACTACCAGATCTTTATGCTGGCAACAAGAACAGGCAAGTACGAGGAAGTACAATAGGCATCAAATGCTTTGCATGGAAAGTTCTGAGTAACAACTTTCAGCTACATCATTGGGCAATTTGGCTAGCATGATTGGATATGGCAAAGATATAGAGAATTTTAAGGTGGACTAACCAAAAGCCAATGGTCATAATGAAATACTTATCTTTACTGTAAAAGGAATTCTTTAAGGCTTAGAATATATTCTTTTTCAATTTTAAATTTTAATATACGGCTAATTTTCCCTGATAGGACGAAGGTTTAGCTATGGCGATTCCGTCAACGCGGAGACACCGACGAAGCGCGTGGCAACGTGCAGGCCTGAACAGGTCAGAGTTCCTTTTAAGAGCGTCTTCTTCTGTGTGTTTTTCCCTCAAGCCGTGTCCGGATCTAAAAATCCCCTCTCTTTCCGTAATATTTCCTTATCGCCGGACTTAGTAGTATTAGGGCTTTTATGGAGCAATTACTCACAAAGGAGCAGCTTGCCGAGCTGAAGGAAGTTTTCACCAGATTCGACCGAGATGGCGATGGCAGCATTACAGAGATCGAAATGGCCGCCCTTTTACGCTCTCTTGGAATAATCCCCGACGGCTCCCAGCTGGAGGGCTTAATCCGGCGGGCAGACTCTAACAGCAATGGACTAATCGAGTTTTCTGAGTTTGTAGACCTTGTAGCTGCAGATATGGCCGATGCAGCGGTTTCTTATAACCAAGATGAGCTTTTGTCCCTGTTTAGGGCTTTTGATAGGGATGGAAATGGGTATATAACTGCTGCAGAGTTGGCCCATTCCATGGCTAAGTTAGGCCATCCTTTGTCTGTCAAGGAGCTTGCTGATATGATCAGAGAGGCTGATTCTGATGGAGATGGCAGGATCAGCTTTGCAGAATTTACTTCTGCCCTTCTAAACAGCACTGCATTGGATAATCCTTCTCCCAGGCTTCGATTCTAGAGACAAATCTCTTTATCTATGTATTATCCTTGTCTATTCTCAAAATCCTGTAATGCTTCATTACTATCGTCTGTGCCTTATTCTAAGATTGGGCCAAGCTGCTAATTTAGTATAACAAAAGTTCATAAATCCTTTTGACTTTTTTGCTGAGAAGCTCCTATATTATATACATAGATATCTGTATCAAGTTTTGGCAGATATAAGTTCTTTGTTGCATCTTTAGTTTGAATTTATACTCCATCCTTGGTGATAAAGTCTATATTTGTTTTTTCATTGCCTTTATGATGTTTTGTCTATTTAAGGCCATTACTTGGGACGCGACTGCTCGTGTTAGCACTATGTTCCCAAGACAACCAATGTTTAATACTCTTTTCATAACTAAAGAACCAAATCGATTTGAGAAGCTACACAAGGCATACTTAGATGTGGGTGATGCATACACTGCATAAAGTTGTTTTCGGGAATGGGCTAGGGCTGGCTTCCTGAGGTCTGAAACCTTACAAGGTTAAAATCTTACTAAGCTTTTAATCTTGCACTATTTTCTTTTGTACAAAGTAAATTTAGATAGGTGCACCATATTGCTACCTTTACACTCTCAAACACTAATCTGAAGTTTTCAAGAATCTCAAGTACCATATGGAGAAGCCGAATAGGCGATATATATTCCACCTGATCCTCGCCAAAGACTAGGGCATTCCTCCTTTTTCGACTCCATATTGCACGGCAATCATCTCAAATGTACCAACTTCTCAATACAAGAAGACCTCTCTAAGCATGGGTTCAAAAGAAGAAGGTTGTTTATCATGAAAGTACAACAATTATTCTAGAACACTGGTCATCCAACCATTGGTTTTCATGTTTAGATAACACGAGCCATAAATTATTACCTAGAGTTTAAAGTTTAGTTTGATTGTCTGGCCTAAGGCCAATTCATAGTTTCATCTGGGCTTTTCTCCAAGCTTTGTAATGTTTCTATTATTTTTGGTGATGTTCTAGGTTGTTCTAGGCCATTGTATGGGTCCCACGGCCTATTGGTCTCTGTGGATGTTAAAAAACTTATTCCATTCTATTCTATTCTATTCATATTGACCAGATTGTCCAGACCCTAGCAACATGGAAGACCTACTTTTTCATGGTACTCTATTCCAAGAATTAAACCCCATCCCCCAAAAAAAAAAAATAAAAAATAAAAAAAATAAAAATTAAAAAAAAAATAAAAAAAATAAATAAATAAATAAAGTTGCAAAACAGTCCCTTTAGAAGTCTTAAGAATACCTCATCCCATATTTGTGCATTAGACATGTTAATGCGAACTGAGATTCCTAACAGCCTGGAACGTTTGCCTGCATGGATTATTTTCTATGGTAGGCTTTCCAGGCATGCAGGATAAGGGATCTCCAAAGCCATTGAGAATTTTTCTACTTAATGAGGCAACCTAAAGCTATTGGAAAGATGGCCAATGCTTTTCTTGCACATGGGTATACGTTTTGTGGTTGGATGTGATTGGTATTCTAGATTTAGGGTTAGCATTTATGGTACTTGTGTGTCCGATCGAGTCCTTTGTATGGTAGATCGCTTTTTTGAGGCAATGGTTTGTGGTGTGGCCTTTGTTCCAGAAGTTTTGGGTGGGGATGTTTATCCTAGGAGAGGCCATGTGTCAGTAATATTAAGCATGGAAGCATGGTCGTTGATGCGACGTCTAGGGTTTTTTCTGTAGTCTTTTTATCATAGCTCTTGATTTCAATGTCTATTTTAAACGTGATTGGGCTCCTTCGATAATTCGTGATGTGCATTATGAGGAGCTTTTCTTTTTGCAAAATTGGCAAACACGGTAATCAAAACAGCTTAAAAACTCTAGAACATGGCCTTCTGGCACAAATTCACCACCCAACCGAGCTCAGACTTGCAAACACTGCAAACATGATCTCTGGTTCTTCCAAAATCTGAGAATCTGTTGGCTCAACTGGGTAACTTCTCTGGAAATTTCAGGAATTCAAGAACAAGGCTCAAGAACAAGGCTCAAACGGGTTCTGACTTCCTAATTGGCAATAGAACTAAATCAAGACAAACTTTTCTTTATTTTGTCCCCAAGGCCATTATACTATATATACTTCCAGTCTGGACTTAAAAAGTTAGTAAGAGTTTGAGATTTTCTTGTTCCTCTCTTGTAATAGCACTTTGCTAGATCATTGTTGTCAAAACCCTTAGTATCCACGTATTTCAAATTCAGTCTCAAATGTATTTTTTCTTCTTTTCTCGCTATCACTCTTTTTGTTTCTCATTATATTCTAAAAATCCTGCACGACATCCATTGTTTGATCCGAGGAACCACACTATGTTTATCTTGCAGAACATTCAGAACTTGACCCACACCCTAAGAACATGTACGTAAATTAAAGAATTATATACCTTAAGTTGTTCATAATTTGGTACTACCAAGATGAAGCATGCAAGGACCTCTGATAGTATTGGATGGAAGCATGTTTTAAATATATTGTTGCCTTAAGACTCTCATCTCACAGAAAAGTTAGCAAACATGAATATGTAAGCATTGCTCTTATAACATTTAGTATAGATCTATTTTTCTCTCAACAATATCATTTTCTTGAGAAGTATAACAAGTATATTGCCTTCTCATGCCTTTTCGATATATTTGTTTAAAATTTTCTTTATTATATTCTCATTCCAGTTGGATGATGCCTAGTGGCGTGACGTTAAAATACTATCTATCTATCTATTCTCAATCAGAAGGAAAATTACATGTTTGTCAAGCATGCAACCAATACATTTCACACCTCTTTAGAAAGATTTCATGTTTATCAAGCATGCAACCAATACAATTATATTTTGTCATATCACCCTTTCTTGCAACTAATATTCCATGCTTGATCATACCATCTATAGTTTTAAAATGAGTGTGTCAAAATCTCTCATATCTGAACTTCATAAAGGAAATGGTCACAACATTAATAAACAGGAGGTTCCAGGAGGATTTGATATGAATGTAAAACTGGCAATTCCTGAAACCATAGATCATATCCTTAAGACCTTTGAATGAGTAGTTAAAAAAAAATAAAAATATTGATTTAAAATAATCATGTTAACGCACTGGTTGTATTGGTCAAAGTAGTCTTTATTAGGATATTAAGTTATTTTGGTAGAGGTTCGATCCCCTATATTCTTATATTATAAAACCTTAGGTTTGAGATTCCATCAAAACCTTAAGGTGAATTCGTATTTCATATTTCAAAATCATAGGTGCCCCGAATCATAAATGACCATAAGCAAAAAGAGAGGTGCCCAAAGCTCCAACATATGGTATGGACATATGATCGATAGGTCCGACAACTGTGATAGTTAGGGTGCACCGTGCACCTCATTTAAAATATGTAGCATAATAGCAGGGGGTTCCAAGGGATTTGATATGGATGTCAAAATGACAATTGCTAAAACCATAGACCATATCCCTAAAACAATTGAATGGGTAGTTAGAAAAAATAAATAAAACATAGATTACAAATAATCACGTTAGCTCATTGGTTATATTGATCATATTCTAAAATCTCAGGTGAAGTCATATAGATGCTCGATATTCCATCAAAACCTCATGCGAATTCGTATTTTATATTTCAAAATCATAGATACCCCCAATCATAAATGACCATAAGCGAAACGAGAGGTGCAGAGGCTCCAAAATACGGTATAGGATCGTAGGATCGACAGATCTGATGACTGTGGTAGACTAGGTTGCACCTCATTTTGACATAGAGCTATTATTTAACCCAAATAAGTTGCCAACACGTTTGCCAATAAATTTCACTCTATTATCCTTGAGAACAGTACATTGAAGCTTGTCAAATAATACTTTGAATCCCAAAATCTACTAGGACAAGTTGAAAAAAAAAATGTTCCTGACAAGTCTAAGAACACGCAATACATTTTCAAGACTAACTGCATTCCCTTATTAATCAAATAGCTCCAATACTCTAGAATATTCTACCGTTCAGAACATTTGGTTGCATCGCATATGCACATGCACCCGATGAAAAACGTAAGAAATTAGATGAGAAGAGCTATAAATGTTTGGGGTCTGGGTTCGGGAACTCCTGCAAGACAGCCCTCTGTGAGGACCCTTGGATCTTACAGGAGAATCCGGGGACTATGTCACGCGGGATTTGCAAGAAAAACAAAGGAAAGGGAAAAGAAAACAAAAAAGAACAATGAGATCACAATAATAAGCTTCCTTGATGTCAATGAAGATACATGAGCTCTCGAAATCGAGAGAAAACTGAAATGAGACAAGACTCAAAACTCATCTAAAAACTCATGTGCTAGCTCTACTCATATATATAGTACAATGGCCTCTGGCCCGATCTCGGTGCCGACTCCTGGAAGGAGGCCTAATTTGCAGGAATGCTGGCGTGGTCTTTGTCTGCGTGGTCTGCTTGGTCTTCTGCTGGGCCTTTGACGACTGACCCGTGCCTGACTGTGGATCCTTGGACTTGACTTGGTCCGTCGTATGCATGAATAGTCCTGTACCAGGAGGCACAGGACTAACACTCCCCCACCAAACGACACCCCGAGAGTGAAGAAAAGGAGGAAGTGTTTCCGAGGGCGAAACCGCCAACCGAAGTGATCTTCACGAATGAGGACTCACCATTATGGTAAGTGCCAATGAGATCCTGACGGATTTGAAGAGCAGCAGGAGTGTTGAACCCAAGGGCAGGATCTGCATCAATGAGGAAACGAGAGCGCACCATATCTTCCAGGGCAGCATGTGCGATCGAAGAAACGAACTGGCACTCCATGAGTAGGCAACTGAGACCGGGATCAAGAACTTGCGCCGCATTCGGGTTGTAGTAAAAGATGGGACGCTGCCGATTTAAGGAGCTGACCAGGATGCACTTGAGAGCAGCACAGAAACCAGCTTGACAGTGTATTGAAGGGTCTGGTGAGGTGGCGGCATTCTGCAAGAAGGTATCAAGGCCATGAACTGCATCAGCAGGCGTTTGCCAACCACGCTCATTTGCAATATAGATCCAATTTGAAGTGTCATCCAGGGTGGCACCATCCTCCCAATTGGAGCGGCGGACAAAACGGGGATCCCACCTGAGATCCGTCGAGATCTGAGGCGGAGTCCACCCAGCGTGGCCATCCATGACCTTGGTCCAAAAGGGGAGACGCAAATCAGAGGTGAGGAACCGGGGGCGTGGAGGGACACCCAGAGAAGCATATGGAGAGGGAGCCATGCCCGTGGGCGTGGGCTGAGTCCCACGCCCCTAATTCACGGACTAGGTCAGGATCAAGAGCTTTGCACCACTAGTCCCAAGCAGAAGCAGGGAGCTGAGAGTATACAGGAGGGCTATCCCAACCCGTGGGGACTGTCTTGCTATCCAGAAGAGCATGCAATTGATTGTAACCTGCCAAGTGCTGCATATAAACTTGGGCAAATGGAAGATCCTCAGGATGCCCAAGATTCTTGCGTACTTGTTGCAGCGTTTCGGCTTGCCATAGAGGTAAATGATGAGCAAGCTCAGGCATGTACTCCCGATGAAGAGCGTGTCCCGATCATGATCGCATTGTGATATGGGTTGTTGTCCAAGAGCAACCATTGAACGTGGAGTCACCACGAAAGTTCTGATGTGGCCCATCACGAAATTTGTCCCGTGTATCGGCCGGATAGAAGTCATGGAAAATGTGCGCCATCTACCGAACAACTCGAAAGGTGATCAAAATCCGGATCTTCCAAAGTGAATGAGGTCGAAGACTAAAAAGGGCGCAGAGTAAACCTTTGTCTTCAACGCAGAGGTCCGGCCGATCCGAAGAAAATCCTCGGTCTTGTGGGACATCAATCGACCATCGACCGCATACCACTTCGGAAGAAAGAGGTGGCGGGCGGGCAACCACATAATCGAGATAGCCGGAAGGAATAGGGAAGTCAACCCACATGTTGAGGGTGATGGTAACGTAGCCTTCTTGTTTGGTCCGGGCCTCATCGCCAGATCAATGGCTTGTTTGTAGCCGTTGTTCGAGATCGCGGATCCGATTTTTCCTTTTCCAACGTAAGACGTGGATCGATCACGGACCCGTTTCTTCGAAAGCGTGGCATGGGAAGAGGATTGCCCAGAATATTTAGGCGGCGTGGCAATCTCGGCGTCATCAATGATTTTCTGTTTCCGAGCCTCGTGAAGTCGATCTTGGAGAGGCGGAGAAGAGGTCGGCGTGGAAAGTCCGAAACTTCTAAAGAGGCTATTTGAGCGCCACGCTACCGTGTAAGGTCTTGGGCTTGAGTGTTGTAATGCCGCCGAAAAGCTCAGATATCTGGCGGTCGGCTTTTGCAATGTCTTTATCCTTGTCAACCAAGAGAGTCTCCCTTGCCTTGGCCCCGCTCCAACAATTCCCGAATGGTGGTTTGCAATTGAGCACCCTTGATCGCAAGCGGATCTATGCTGATCGTGGGCAGCCTTAAGATCCTCACGGGCCCGTAAAAAGAGCCTGCGTGCTTTGCTTGAAGGGGTTCTCCAGTGTGAACTTGCGTGGTAGCGCAGTGAAGGTCTCGGTGAACCGCCTCCGAGGCCTCTAGGGACGCTTTGAACCCCATTCATGAGAGCGTCCCGGATTCTTGTAACTTGAGAGCGGCGGCTTGAACATCCCGGCCGGTATTGATACGGTCGGGCGAGGATGTGGAGGTGGAGGGGCCTCGCCATTTACCGTTTGTGACGCTTTGAGAGACGGATGAGAACCGGAGGGCCTCGCTTCGTGGAGGAAGAGGAAACAATGACATGCGTGGTATTATGTTGGACATGACCAGAAGAAGAAGGGCGTGAAGTGCCAGCCTGTGGATTTTGAGGAATGGAATGAAAAGACTGTTGAGTGGAGGCATGAGAATTGAAAACGGACATAGGAACAGGAAGATAATGAGGATGAGGGCTTGAAACTTCAAGGACAGAGGAGGGGGTAGCCCGAATGCGGTCTACTTCTTGAAGAAGGCGGTAGAACAACAAAACCGGGCCAATCAATGTGGTGGTTGGAGCGGATGGTCGTGATCACCGATTATAGAATGGCTTATTGATGTGGGTGTTCTTGATAGAATACCCGAGCAATTTGCGCCACAGAAACTTGACAAAAGTATCATGGGTCTTTGCAATATTGGTGAGGCGATGCATGTTGGCTTGATAAGAAGGAGCGCCGAACTCAGTGACATCTATATCCTGTAAGGCAGCCCAAGATAAACAAGGTGTTTGCAAAGGAATACTAATATCTCGTAAATCGTATCGGGTAAGCAAAATGGTGGTGCCATCGAATCGCACTAGCATATCCATTTGGGTCATTGACGATGTGAGCGATGAACCGCCTCAATTCTTACCGGATTTGGTGCGGGGAGGTCCATCCGCGGAGAATTCATAAAAGTCGCCGGCGTTCCGCCTTTCACTTTACTTCTGGCCAACGAGGGCGTCACGAAAGGTGGGCGTCAAGAAAGACACAGACTCGAAAAGAGCCGGATCCCTTGGAGCAGTAGCTTGAAGTGTAGGAAATTTAGGTGCAGCCATGGCAAAGAGCGTCGGAAAGGAACAGGAAGAACAGAGATGCTATCTGAGAGGGAAGACGAAAACGCAGAGAGCTTAAAAGGTTTTAGGGCTTACGTGTTGGCGAAGGGGCATGATGAACCAAAGCAACCGTTGATGTTGCCAGGTGGCGACAGATGCGAAGGAGGCGATTGAGAGGCAAAAATTTGGCTAAGTCCCCAAACGGTAAAGGGAGAAACAGTGAACGGTGGCGATGAGACGTAAGGGAGTGATCGGATGTGACAGCTGGCGAAAGGACACACCTTAATGTTCGACGGGCGTGAAAAGAAGGAATGTCATTTAATGCCGGGTAACCCAAGGGGATATCATTAAAACGAAGGTGTCGGGCGGTACCATGGCTAGATATGCGCGGGAGAAAAGATTCGAATTAGAAAGAGCCTTGCATTGCGAACACGCTGGCGAAATTTCTGATTGGTCCACGCCGACAGGGAGGTCCTCGGTTGGCTATATAAGACGAAACAAGGTGGAAGCCGAGACACCCGATGGCGCCAAGATATGTCTGGCTGCCGGACCGCACGACAAGTGCACTATGCCGCCTTAACCGCCTAGAGTGAATTACGTGCAAGATGGATCGCTGACCTCTCGCGGTGCCACAACCGTAGCATTGCCATGGACGGTGGTGTGCCTTGGGATGGTGAGCATCCCAATCCCCACACCAACGGGATGGAGGTGATTCTGCACTGCTACTGGGACCACGGCGTAATTACTACATCCTCGCATCACCTCTGCCCAAACCCGAGTAGAGGGGTTTTCTCCTTAGGACTTAGTAGATAGGGCTCTCGGCCGCTTTTGTAAATAGGGGCTCTTACATAAGCGGAAATAGATGGGCTCTGCTCACATTTTGTAAAAATTTCACCTCTATAATATAAATATGCCGCTTGTTAGTCACTATCTCATTTGTGTTCGTGGTGCCGAACAAAAGATCCGTGGATGATTGTGACTTTCTCGTTGTATGAAATTGTTTGAGGCGAAAAGCCATTAACCAAAGTGTAGGTAATGGAGTGCCATCTAATTCAGCCAGCTTTGAAAACACTTGGTTGAACAACTTGAATGATTTGATACGGACCAAGCCATCTAACTTTAACTTGCCCGAAAAATTTTTTGTAACGAGAATCATAAAGAAGAACTAAATCACCTTCTTTGAATGTTTTTGTCTTAATACGCTTGTCATGTAAAGATTTTTGCAACCGGGCCATGAAGAACACGAATGTAAGCATCACGCCTAAGTTCATCCAACTGCTCCAATTGATAAACCCTTCCCTTGAGTGCAAAGGGGGATTATGGGTCAGTAGCAAGTTGAAAACGGAGAGTTGGAAGAATATATTCAAAAGGCATGAGAGCTTCTTGACCATAAACCCGCTTTGAAAGGAGTGTGACCAAGAGATTTTGAAACTAGTGTTGTAAGCCCAAAAGAACAAGAGGGCAACTTTTCCTGCCAACTGCTCGTGAAGGCCACAAATTTTCTTGAGAACTGGATGAGTGTTTTGTTGGTACTTTCAGCCAAGCCATTGCCTTGAGGATAATAGGGTGTACTCTTCCTGTTGGATGTGAAGATAATCCGCCGCCCTTGATGGTATGATTGACAAAATGCACGCCATCACTAACAAGTTCCGTGGGACAAACCAAAACGCTGCGTGATGATATGCGTGTAGAGGACCTTGGGCTGGCGGGTCTGGCGGTGTTGTCCGGGAGTGCACAAGCTTCTGCCCATTTGGTAGCACCCGAATATATAGCGGGCCCGGGTGTGCCGGCGCCGGTGGGTCCATGGGCCCCACAAAAATCCATTCCCCATTTGGTCAAGGGGATGTGGCGTGGCGACCAGCGTCAATGGAAGAGCCGTCATGGGCGTGGCTTTCCCACACGACGGGCGTCACACGCGTCGCGAGCATAAGCGTGGGCATCTTTGAAGAGCGTGGGCGGGTATATCCCGCCAAAAGAATTTTTGCGTGCGCGTGGCGCCACCACTAAAATGACCACCACCAAGCCCATCGTGGGCTTGTCGAACAATATCGGGCACCTCATGAGGGAGGACACAACGACGAGGACCATGTCTTTGCCTCGCTTATACAAATGGCCTGCAACCATGGTATAGTCACGGACTTCTCCGGAGAAACCGACGGCGGGGAGCGAAGCTTGTCCGAGAGAGCGTCGGATCGGCGGGAGGAAGAGCACCGGTGAGAGAAGATATTGCTGAAAGTTGTGAAACCAATGGGGCGTGGCGCGACCGTGAACAATTGAGCCGCCCGAAAGGCGCCGAAACACCCGTGGAGGGATCGTCCGTGGGATGCGTGAAAGATAATCGTGCACCACATGAGATTTGCCTGCCTTATGAACAATTTCGAAGGGAGCGAACTCTTGCAGAAGAAGGACCCAGCGAGCAATGCGTCCCGTGGGCGTGGCTTTGTTGATCAAATAAAGAAGAGCTTGATGATCAACAAAGAACTTGATTTGGCTTCCCAACAAATAAGATCGGAAACGTTGGACACAGAAGACTAAGCCCAAGGCTTCTCGTTCCATGGCAGAGTAGTTGCGCTCAGCAGGATTGAGTTTCCGGCTGGCATAGCGGATGGGTTTATCCGTGGTTTCATCATAAGCTTGAGAGAGAACAGCACCAATGGCAAAAGCAGAGACGTCAACATGAACGTGGAAAGGCTTGTCCCATTGAGGAGGAACAAGGACCGGGGCCTGAGTAAGTAACAGCTTCAACTTCTGAAAAGCAGCTTCCGCTTGGGAATTCCAAGCCCAAGTGGATTCATCACCCGTGAGTTTATGAATGGGGTCAGCTATAGCTGCAAGTCCAGGAATGAAGGTGGAATAGTACCCAGGAAAGAGCGTGTCTCTTTGATATTAGACGGTGCTTGAGCTTTCAGGACACAACTGATTTTAGCGGGATCCGTGGTGATGCCTTCTTTACTGACCACATGACCCAACAGAACGCCTGAGGTGACGCAGAAGGTGCACTTCTCAGGATTGAGACTAATGCCAGATTCATCACATTTTTGAAAGACAAGCTCCAATTTGTCCAAGTGATCATCCATGGAGTCAGAGGGCGTAAAAATCATCTTGGAAGATCTAAAGAAAAGGTTTATCCTTCATAAAGTCTTGAAAGACAGAGAGCATGATGCGCTGAAAGGTTGAAGGAGAGTTGGACAAGCCAAAAGGGACCACCTTGTAAGCAAAAGTGCCCCACGGGGTGGTGAAGGTAGTTTTGAGTTGATCTTCTTGCTTGATAGAAATTTGATTGTACCCAGAGAATCCGTCCATGAAAGAGTACATCTCATGACCAGCAACTTCTTCAAGAACCTGGTCAGTGAAGGGAAGTGAAAAATGATCACGCTCCGTGGCTTGATTTAGTTTTCTGTAGTCCACGCAAACACGGATCTTACCATTATGTTTGAGAGCAATGACGATGGGGCTCACCCATTCAGAATGTTTGACCTCATAAATCAGGCCAGCAGCCAAGAGTTTGTCAATTTCAGCCTTGACGCGGTCACGCGTAATTTGGGTTGAGCCTGCATCGTCGTTGCTAGATTGGGCGGCATCGGGTTTGGTAGGAATGGTGAGTTCCCCAATTCTTTTTGATACCTCGAAGGTCTTTGTAGCTCCGTGCAAAATATGTTTGAATTTCTTGAACAAAATCCACAAAGACGCGGCTTTATAGGGCGGTGGAAGTTTAGCGCCTAAGCGGACTGGTTGATTGTTTCCGGCGTCCACGATTTCCAATTTGGAGTTTGAATGTGAGGAACAACCTCCGTGTCCTGAACCTGATGAGCAGGAGGCTGAAGCATGACGGGAGGAGCAGCATTTTGGCGTCGTGAAGAAAAGAGGTCGCCGAAGTCATCAAGCAAGGGTTGCTTCATGACGGCATCAACATCAACCGTGGTTCAAGAAGAAAGTGGGTCAAAAATGATCAAGTCGTTGAATGCGATTGCGGGAAGCCGTAAGGGTCCAAAAGAGCGCCACGTACCCCCGACGAAAGGCCATGTCACCCCAAGGATCGGCCTTACTCGTGGATAAGATGAGAGAGGGAGACCACCGGAGGAGCTTGAACATGATAAATGTTTTGTGCTTCTTCGTAGTCGCAGGAAGATGGAAGGTTCAGCATTTTCGACAGAGATTAATTGGCCAGTTTCCAGATCCATTGTGGTATTGAGATGGCCATCGGTAATAACAAGTTGGTCCGTGGCCCAGTAATGAATACTCTTAGCCCGGCGGAGAAAAGGTCGCCCAACCAAAGATTTCATAATCACCGATCTCCTCCGCTTTTCAAACACCAAATTCCAAGGGGAATTTGAGATCACCAATGCTGATGTGGAGAAGAGGAGTGACGCCTTGAGGGCGCGTGATATGGCATTTGCCAACTTGATGTCATAAGGGGCACGGTATAATTGTTTGATGCCCAATTGCTTTCTGAGTTTATCAGTAATGAGATTGACGGCACTACCACCATCAATTTGGACATGATTGATATGTTGATTGCCCACCGTGGCATGCACCGTGGGTGTTGAAGTTGCAACAGCTCCAACGAGAACCGTGGGAAGAGGTAACTGATCTTTGAGAGCCGGACAGAGTTTCAAAATGGTGGCCAGGCTCAAAGGAATGCAAGTTCTTCCTGAAGTTCCAAAGGAACATGTGAAAAGGGGTCCGCAGGGTCCAATGGAGTTGGGGACTGTGGTAAAGAAGCAGAAACTTCTTTGAGAAGCTCAACCTCCGCAGCAATATTTGGATATGGCTGAGAGCGTGCACTGGTGGAGGATGACGGCGCTGCCTGACGCTGCTGAGCCCGGGTGGTGGCGTGAACATTTGCCAAGGTTCGACCTTCCGCAGCCTGCATGAGTTTCAGAATACTTTGTCTCACTTTAGGCATGACGTGAGGCATAAGTTTGTCAAGATCAGGTGCGAAGTGAACTTTTTTATCATCTTCATGAGGGACAGTTTCCACAAAGAAAAGCGTGTTGCGGTCATGAGGAATGACGGACAAAGGGCGTGAAGCCTGTGTGTGACACGAGACAAGACCAACCCAATTGACCGCTGGATGAGGGTTGAGAGCCCGATAAATCTCCTCCCGAGCTTGGTGATCCAGAGGATTGGAAGTAGACGCAGCTTTGCCGAGGTCTCGCTGTTGAGGCGGCCGAGGAGGCTTTCAAAAATAGGACGAGGGCCCCTGGCTACCATTGGCCACCCAGAGTTGATAAGCCGTGAGGGCGGGACGTAAGCCGGGTTGATTTGAACCCGGAAGTTGAACTTGAACTTGAGGAAGTTGAGGACACGCCGTGGTGGTGTGACCCCATTCATGGCAATGATAACATTGAGCTTTGGAAGGATCAAAGGGAGGGCGGTTGCCTTGTCCCCGTGGCTGCTGAGATTGCTGCTGCTGTTGATACTGCGGCTGTTGTTGAGTTTGATATTGCTGAGGCTGATATGACTGCTGTTGTTGAGGGGTGGTCTGGACTTGAAAGACCATTTTATTGCGAAAAGGTGTAGGATGGGAACGAGTGCATTCTTCCGCGGGCGTGATTGCACATATTACATCGCTTTACAATGAGGAGGTCCATTTGAGGCGCTGCATTCATTTGTCGATGACCTTGATATTTACAAATAGTACACCGTGATGTGAGCTGCGTGTGGATTTGCTTGCTGAGGTTGAACAGAGTTCTGAGGAACCATGACGGGGGGCATGAAAGGGAGTTCCTGGAGAGCAACACCCCTAGAAGAAACATTGACCGAGTGATTGACCAATTCAATGGCCTGCTCTAGAGACTTGGGACGCAGGTATTCTGTCATGAGTCGAATAGCAGGAGGAAGGCCCTCGCAGAAAACCGCACGAGGATCCGGCTTTGGCGTGGGGTACTCTTGGAGTTTGGTCGACAAGAATGTGAAGACGGTCCCCAAAAATCCCCGGGCGGACTCGCGGGCTCTTGGCTGAAGGTCATTGAGTTGCTTTAGGAGTAATTGATCATCGTCCGTGGTTCCGTAATGAGACGTAAAGGCGCCATTTCCTGCCAACTTTGTTTCCAGTGACTCTTGTTGGCCATTAACCACTGATGAGGGGCGCCTCTGAGCGTGGTCGAAAAGATATGAAATTTAAGTTGGGGCTGAGCATGACCATTCAGAATGGCCAAGGCTTCAAATTCCTCCATGTGTGCCGAAGCACTCTGATTCAGAGGTTTGCCTTTGGTGTTGCCAAAAGTGGGATAAGTCAGCTTCAAATTATGAGTGGGGGATGAAGGCGGAACTTGAGCATAGACAGGTGGATTTGGTTGAGGATATGCAGAAGCATAGAGAGGTGGAACTGCCTGAGACTGAGTGCAAGGGGGTGGGCTGAAAAACCCGGTGGTCCATAAAAAGTAGCATCTGGTGGGGAAGGGCCTTGAGAGCCGGCCTCATTAGGCTTGAGATCAGTGGTTTGATAAACAGGAAGAGCATGCTGAAAGGATGGAGAAGGTGGAATGCCATGAACGTAGGAAGGGCCAAAGGTGACATGATGGTAGCCCATTCCAGCAGGAGGAGAAGATGATTGGGACAGCTGAGGAGTGTGACCTGAAGGGATATTTATGTAGGTGCTGTCAGGAGTCTGAAAATAATGAGGCGTGGGCTGAACAGGGGTATGTTGTGGAGATTGCGGTTGTGAGCAGTGGCGACACACAGGGGGAGACCCTGGTCGAGAATGAGCACGAGGGGTAGGAGGTGCCGACTGAGCGCGGGAGCGGATACGACCTCCCTCAATGTCATAAGCAAAGTCATACATATCCCGAACAGCCTACTCGTGGCCGATGATGGCGCCCAATGAAATACGCTTGGCAAAGAAGTTCTTCAGAGTGAAACCTCGAAAGCGTATATGATGGAAAGAAAAGAAAGATCAGACCGGCCGCAGCCAGTGTTTGGGGGTCTGGTTTGGGACTCCCGCGAAGATGCCCTCGTGGAGGACCCTTGATCTTACAGAGAATCCGGGACTATGACACGCTTTAATTTGCAAGAAAAACAAAGGAAAGGGAAAAGAAAACAAAAAAGAACAATGAGGTCACAATAATAAGCTTCCTTGATGTCAATGAAGATACATGAGCTCTCGAAATCGAGAGAAAACTGAAATGAGACAAGACTCAAAACTCATCTAAAAACTCATGTGCTAGCTCTACTCATATATATAGTACAATGGCCTCTGGCCCAATATAGACACTCTGAATGATCTCGGTCCGACTCACGAAGGAGGCCTGATTTGGAGAATGCCGGGCGGTGCCTCTTGAAGTGCCCGAATCACGCTTGACGCCGACGCAGCGGTGACGGGCCGCCACTTGTCCGAGCCCTCTTGACGCCGGCATGGTCTTTCTCTGCGTGGTCTGCTTGGTCTTCTGCTGGGCCTTTGACGACTGACCCGTGCCTGACTGTGGATCCTTGGACTTGACTTGGTCCGTCGTATGCATGAATAGTCCTGTACCAGGAGGCACAGGACTAACAATAAATGTATCTTGTTTGGCTATTGTGTTATGTCAAAAGCATATCGACTGTATGAGTTGGACTCATATCGCTTGGTAATCAGCCATAATGTGATATTCAATGAAGTACTCTACTATGGAGGACTGCCAAATATCAAAGTCAGTGGAAGTTTTATGGATTCTGATATGTTAGATAAGTGGTGTTTTGTTGAATCCACTCCTGACTTACTGCAAAGCCCCTTCATCTAGCCAACCAGTCCCTTCCATAGCTTCAACAAGCTCACAAGAAATATCAGTCCCATCAACAGCTATAGAACCACACGAATCCGCCCATGATATTCCAGATATTGAAGATGTTCCCAATGTTCAGCAGCCATATCCTATTGACGAGTACATAAAGGAAAGAAGGCTATACATGTGACTGAGCCTTCTTACCAAGAGATCCGATCTTCTTGGGGAAGAACTGAATCTGGGTGCACTAGTTTTCTCAGTCAAAAGGCGCAAGAGGCATTGGAGTTTTCAAAGTTTCATAGTAAGCATCCAAAGGGATATATTGCTATTGAAGCTTTTCAAGTGGAAGAACCAGCAAATATTGAAGTTGCTTTTGCTAGGCCGTATGCTGTTGAACGGAAGAAAGCCATGGATTCTGAGTACGAGTCTTTAATGAAGAACAATACCTGGGATCTTACATCCCTTCCACCAGGGCAGAACTTGGTGAGTGTCAAGTGGATTTTTAAACTTAAGAAGACTGCTGCAGGTCAAATTGATCGTTTTAAAGCATGATTTGTGGCACGAGGATTATCTCGAGCGGCTGGAGTGGATTTTAAGTTGTGGTGAGAATGTCTTCTATACGCATTCTTTTGGCTACAGCAGCCCAAATGGTTTATGAAATTTATCAAATGGATGTAAGGTCTGCCTTTCTTCATGGAGATTTAAAGGAAGAGATTTGTATCTCACAACCTCAAGGTTATGGGATAAAGGAGAAGGAAAACTTAGTATGCAAGTTGAAGAAAGAATTATATGGATTAAAGCAATCCCAAAAGCTTGGTATGATCACATGAATGCTTATCTTCATACTTTGGGCTTCAAGAATACAGAGGCGGATGGAAATGTTATATCAAGATAGTGGGAGAGTTCTTGGCGATTGTAACGCTATATGTATATGACTATATGTTGGTGGCGAACAATCTTGTATTCTTGAAACAGGTGAATGATTAGCTAGCAAGTGAATTTGAGATGGTGGACCTTGGAGAAATTCATTATTGCTTTGGAATTCAGATTTCCATTAATAGAGAGCAGGGCTAGAGGAAATTAGATCAGACCAAGTACATTGAAGAAGTTCTCTTAAGATTTCAGATGGAAGAATGCAAGCCAGTTAGTACTCCAATGGATGTTAGCATAAAACTGACTGCGGATATGTCTTCTAAAAGTGAAGATGAACAGGGTGAGATGCAACAAGTTCCTTATCTTCATGTTGTAGGGTGTTTGACCTATCTAGTGGTATGCACAAGAGCTGATATATCATATGCAGTGGGAGTAACTGGCCAGTTTATGGAGAATCCAGCAAAGCAACATTGGACCGCTGTCAAATGAATTCTTTAATACGTGCAAGGGCACTGAAGCAGAGTATATCGCAGCAAGTGCAATAGCTTAAGAGGCTATTTGGTTGCAAAAATTACTGGAAGAAATCATGCTAGAGCAAGTGGAAGCTACTGTGATATTTATGGACAACTGAAGTGCAGTTGCTTTAGCTCATTTCAACAAAGTATCATTGTAGAACTAGACATATAGGAACTAGATATCACTTTATAAGACATCAAGTACAAGATGGAGTTATTAGCCTGCAGTATTGCCCAACTGACTATATGATAGCTGATATATTAACAAAGGCACCTACATGTGATAAATTTCAGAAAAATGGAAAGATGATGAAGATCTTGGAACCGAAGTTATGCCGCAATTCATTCAAACCAGAACTTCTCGTTAAGAGGAGGAGCTTGACCTTCTAATCCATAAAACTCCTTTCTGCCTATCAATGCTCTGCTATTCTACTAAAAACATATGGCTCCAAATGGATCAGAATCAACACAAGGGTTTTATAAAATGCCTGTAAGGAATTTCAGATGGCACCAACTCCTAGACTGAAAAATAGACTTTGTTACGGTGGATGAAAACGCGAGAAATAGAGTCGGAAAGGTGCCAAAAATGCAGGCTTGGAAAAAAGGTTGTGGCTAAGTAGATTAGCAAGCTAGAAGTACATGCTACAATAAAACTTAAGGCCAAGCAAATCTTGAGTAAAAACATGAAAGCAAGTCATGCAAGCAAAGTCCACCACGTCTGACAGAATGGCAATGGCAAAAATGCTACACTGCCTGTTTCGAACAACTCAAAATTGCAGTAAATAGGGCGGGATTTTTCTGTACCGTTGAATGAGAGTAGGGCAGCATTTCTGGAAGAAGTCAGATCTTTCCTTCTGTCCTCCGCTTACAGAGAAAGAAATCCTAGTACTTGCTTGCTTAGAATTTGATCAGAATTTGCTTGCTTGGACGTAAGGATTGCCTTTCTTCATGGAGATTTAAAGGAAGAGATTTTTATCTCACAGCCTCAAGGTTATGAGATAAAGGGAAAGGAAAACTTGCAAGTTGAAGAAAGCATTATATGGATTAAAGCAGTCTCCAAAAGCTTGGTATGATCGTATGAACGCTTATCTTCACACAATACAGAGGCAGATGGAAATGTTTATATCAAGATAGTGGGAGAGTTCTTGGTGATTGTAACGCTATATATAGATGAATGTATGTTGATGGCAAACAATCTTGTATTCTTGGGGCTTCAAGAATACAGAGGCAAATGGAAATGTTTATACCAAGATAGTAGAAGAGTTCTTGGTGATTGTAATGCTATATGTAGATGACTGTATGTTGGTGGCGAACAATCGTGTATTCTTGAAACAGGTGAATGATCAGCTAGCAAGTGAATTTGAGATAGTGGACCTTGGAAAAATTCACTATTGCTTGGGAATGCAGATTTCCAGAAATAGAGAGCAGGGCTAGCGGAAGTTAGACCAGACCAAGTACATTGAAGTTCTTTAAAGATTTTAGATGGAATAATGCAAACCAGTTAGTACTCCAATGGATGTTAGCATAAAACTGACTGCGGATATGTCTCCTAAAAATGAAGATGAACAGGTTGAATGCAACAAGTTCCTTATCTTCATGTTGTAGGGTGTTTGATCTATCTAGCGGTTTGCACAAGAGCTGATATATCATATGCGACGTGAATAACTAGCTAGTTTATGGAGAATCCAGGAAATCAACATTGGACTGCTGTCAAACGAATTCTTAGATATATGCAAGGGCACTGAAGCAGCGTATATTGCAACAAGTGCAACAGCTAAAGAGGCTATTTGGTTGCAAAAATTACTAGAAGAAATCATGCTAGAGCAAGTGGAAGCTACTGTGATATTTATGGACAACCGAAGTGCAGTTGCTTTAGCTCATTCAACAAAGTATCATTGTAGAACTAGACATATGGGAACTAGATATCACTTTATAAGACATCAAGTACAAGATGGAGTTATTAGCCTGCAGTATTGCCCAACTGACTATATGGTAGCTGATATACTAACAAAGGCACCTACATGTGATAAATTTCAGAAAAATGGAAAGATGATGAAGATCTTGGAACCAAAGTTATGTCGCAATTCATTCAAACCAGAACTTCTCGTTAAGAGGAGGAGCTTGACCTCCTAATCCATAAAACTCCTTTCTGCCTATCAATGCTCTGCTATTCTACTAAAAACATATGGCTCCAAATGGATCAGAATCAACACAAGGGTTTTATAAAATGCCTGTAAGGAATTTCAGATGGCACCAACTCCTAGACTGAAAAATAGACTTTGGTAGGGTTAAATCGCGAGAAATAGAGTCAGAAAGGTGCCAAAAATGCAGGCTTGGAAAAAAGGTTGTGGCCAAGTAGATTAGCAAGCTAGAAGTACATGCTACAATAAAACTTAAGGCCAAGCAAATCTTGAGTAAAAACATGAAAGCAAGTCATGCAAGCAAAGTCCACCACGTCTGGCAGAATGGCAATGGCAAAAATGCTACACTGCCTGTTTCAAACAACTCAAAATTGCAGTAAATAGGACGGGATTTTTCTGTACCGTTGAATGAGAGCAGGGCAGCATTTCCGGAAGAAGTCAGATCTTTCCTTCTGTCCTCCGCTTACAGAGAAAGAAATCCTAGTACTTGCCCCGGGGATTTCACCATATTATACCCGTATAAAGCATGTGCGTGACTGGTTATGGGTTTTTTTCAAACCGTCCCAGATAACTGACGAAGCAAAATACTGGGCTTAGCAATCGCGGAGCCAAAGAAGTTGGTCGAGAAGGGGGAGATGGGCGGGAACCTCCAATCCCGTATCATACGTTAGGCATTACTCCAAGGCATTACTCATGAAGATCCAAGGTGCTATACATATGCCGAGTTTGTATTAGTTTGTATATGCCGAGTTTCAGTTTTTCTTGATATTTGGAAGCAAAGCTTTTCCAGTTCAAGTTTTGCTGGACGGAGTCTTTGGTTTAACCCTCTTCTTTGAAATTGGTGGCACTCTAACATGCTTGCTTTCTATTTTTTTTTGCATGAAGAGATCAGCATTTTGACGTTAGAGGAGTCCACCAGAGTATTTGCTCTTCTGGATTTCCAGAAACCATGACGATTTTGTAATATTTTTATTTGGATCTACGATTTTCTGATCTGCCATTGTATTTCTTCTGAACATGGATTTTGTGTTGTTTGACAAAAATGACAGCTTTTATAGCAGTTAGCAGCTTTTATTAGCCTCTAGGATGTAAATCTATCTGCATTGCTCTGCCCTGCCCTTTTGACTTTTCCTCTGATCTGCATGTTAGCAGTTTCTAATGCAAGTTAGGCTTTTTATCAAGTTTCATAATCTGACATATACAGTATGGCATTCTATGTGGTGGAATGTAGAACTGATACTCTGGGATGCATTTATAGGAGCTTCGAAACATGGCTTTGGTCCAAGGCATGGCTACTGTAAGCACCTCTTCGTGGGACTAATTCGGGTTTCTTACTTTTGCGTCATCATCTTCATCTTATATTTCAAGGATGAATATCGACTTCCCCGACCGAATATATCAGGTTCTTTTTCTTCTCTCTTTATGCTAGCTATCTCATGGTGAATATAGATTCCTCTATCAAAGATTCCTCTATCAAAGATATAACATATCTGCATTATCTGCAGATCATAGAAGAGTTGCTGCATGTGTCATCCATAGAGCTTTGGGGGATAATATTTCAAAGAACATCTTGAGATCAAAGACAAGCACCAAAGCTGTTGTTGCAGTAAGTTGCACGCGACTTTGAACTCTTTAGTTCTATGCCTTGAACTTTAAGGGTGTTTGGTAAGATTATGTGATAATTTTGTCACTGGGTATGATTTATCAATTTTGCAGGTTAAGGTCTATGGAGGTTCACGTGAGGTGCTTTTCAATCAACTATCTGGTTGAGGATTAAAAGCTTTAATGTTTTCTCGAAGTCCGAAATATTATGCGTGATATTTTAGCTCTGATGGTGCTCCCCGCAAAAAGCTGCAATTGTGGTAGGCCTTATCTGTGGAATATGCAAACAAACGCATTTTGCTTGGCTTTTTACATTCTCCCAGTAAAAAGATTGCAATTGAAGCTCTGGGAGTTACCTTTTGCTTATTCCAGGTTCCATGGCATGTACCTTGTGGAGGAATTGTCTTTATTGCCAATGATTGGCATACTGCATTGCTGCCTGCCTATTTAAAGGCATACTATCATGAGCATGGACTGATGCCCTATGCACGTTCCATACTGGTCATTCATAATATTGCACATCAGGTGTGTCTTGCATCCATATATGCTTGTGCCATCATGTTTTGGGCTCTGTGGGTTGAACTAGCTATATGCAATGCAATATGGCACAGTGCCTGTTGTGCATGCTGTAGGTGGATTGCGTGATATGGTTCAGCAATTTGATCCTTATCAGGAAAGTGGTTTAGGGTGGAGATTTGATTGTGCAGATCCATCAGCATTGATTCATGCTCTTGGAAATGCATTATATACATACAGGGACTTCAAGGAAAGCAGAAGGAAAGTTGGCGCGGAATTCAAAGGCGTGGAATGACACAAGATTTGAGCTGGGACAACGCTGCAAAACAATATGAGGAAGTCCTTGTTCGGTCTGTATTAACCAGTGCCATGGCTGCCTTGTTGCAAAATTGTTGTTGCTAGGATGTAGTCTTGGCATGTGATATTGTAAGCCAGTTTATGTGCTGATGCATTGCCGATAGGGGAACTTCTCATGGGCTATGCCTTAACTTCTTAATATAGGCTTCATCATACTGCTGTTGTTTAAATATGCACCGATTGGACTCACTTTGTTCTAGGTTTGATAAATAGAAGGATAAGGTCTCTCAAGGGCAAGATTGTGGTCTTGGCATGATATACTAGTATGGTATCGCTTATGGGGTTGTCTACAGGTTTTACTTGTTTAATGGTGCAGGCCTGTATAAGATCTGTTTGTTATGCTTATTAAATAGTACTAGTAGCCAGATTTGAAATGATTATGCTTATGCTGATTCTATGAACTTAAGAGCCAATGCAATCCCTTGCCTATATGTAAGAAGGCAAACGCTGCTGGTGGTTCTGAGTGCTGATGTAAGCAGCATGAAGATTTGATGGTTTTATGATAGTTCTGGCCATGTCCGGTGTAAAAGCAGCCCTACATGTAATGTTTAGATAATGGAATTGAGGTGAAGGGCGATAAGTATCCTTGGAGTTCATTTTAAGTATTTTGGGTTATGCTACGAGGACGAGAATGGATTATTACAAGGTTACTTAAAACAATGGCTTAAGGATATGGTGAGATCGTTCCCATACTATTAGAGATGCATGTGAATATAAAGCCATGACCAGTCATGTATAACAGTTGTATCTATATCATTTGGAAGGATAATTCTGAAAATAACTTGATGGTCTTCTAATCATGCTCGGTTTAGATAAACATGTATGGTTTTGTGCACTATATAACTTTGGCTGTGTAAGCAAAAACCATAAACTTGGACATATTGCTTTACTGATATATACAAGCTGTATCATAAGAGTTGAGTATTAATACATAAAGGTTATTTCTAAGGGCATAAATGCAGAATCCTTTAATGCTAGTAGTTGAAAAATGGTAAGTGTAAAGATTTAAGTGTTAATGTTCTAGATATGAAAAGGCAAATGTCAAATCTCTATGCTTAATGGCTTGACTCAATAAATATGAAATATTTAAAAAAAAAAAGATGATTACTGAAAAATGGACAATTCAAGAGTGCATGTTCTAGGATTTGAAAAATTACGATCTTTTAGAAATATTAATGGATAACTCAAGAGTTATGGTTAAATGTATTAAGGTTATTCCTAATGTATTGGGGTGGTCCCTTATGTTGTGGCCTAGCATTTAGTTAGGGTGGATATATGTGGCATGTTTACTTCTTAGATGGAGCTGTATATGTGACTAGTTCACATAACAGTAAAAATTTTGATGTAAACAAAAACAAGAAGACAAAGGGAAATGTCTATTAAACACATTGTGGAATTTTTTTTCCTTCTCCACAAACCATTTTTTCTCTGAATAAGGCTACGACACAAGCTCAAGTACAAGATCGGGTAGGGGTATGTAAACGTAACATAGTCCGGGCGTATATCTACGGTAGGGGGCAGGGAAACTGGGTTTTCCTATTTACGTATGTAGGGGTTTTCGACCTCCAAAAGTCGTATACAAGGGGTTTTCTGGTGACCCCTTGCACGCACATGAGGTATCCCCATGTGCCTAGGTGAAACCCCCGGGGTACTTGCTTGCTTAGAATTTGATCAGAATTTGCTTGCTTGGACGTAAGGATTGCCTTTCTTCATGGAGATTTAAAGGAAGAGATTTTTATCTCACAGCCTCAAGGTTATGAGATAAAGCGAAAGGAAAACTTGCAAGTTGAAGAAAGCATTATATGGATTAAAGCAGTCTCCAAAAGCTTGGTATGATCGTATGAACGCTTATCGTCACACAATACAGAGGCAGATGGAAATGTTTATATCAAGATAGTGGGAGAGTTCTTGGTGATTGTAACGCTATATATAGATGAATGTATGTTGATGGCGAACAATCTTGTATTCTTGGGGCTTCAAGAATACAGAGGCAAATGGAATGTTTATACCAAGATAGTAGGAGAGTTCTTGGTGATTGTAATGCTATATGTAGATGACTGTATGTTGGTGGCGAACAATCTTGTATTCTTGAAACAGGTGAATGATCAGCTAGCAAGTGAATTTGAGATAGTGGACCTTGAAGAAATTCACTATTGCTTGGGAATGCAGATTTCCAGAAATAGAGAGCAGGGCTAGCGGAAGTTAGACCAGACCAAGTACATTGAAGTTCTTTAAAGATTTTAGATGGAATAATGCAAACCAGTTAGTACTCCAATGGATGTTAGCATAAAACTGACTGCGGATATGTCTCCTAAAAATGAAGATGAACAGGTTGAATGCAACAAGTTCCTTATCTTCATGTTGTAGGGTGTTTGATCTATCTAGCGGTTTGCACAAGAGCTGATATATCATATGCGACGGGAATAACTAGCTAGTTTATGTAGAATCCAGGAAATCAACATTGGACTGCTGTCAAACGAATTCTTAGATATATGCAAGGGCATTGAAGCAGCGTATATTGCAACAAGTGCAACAGCCAAAGAGGCTATTTGGTTGCGACAATTACTAGAAGAAATCATGTTAGAGCAAGTGGAAGCTACTGTGA
The DNA here is from genome assembly GCA_021234155.1 of Isoetes taiwanensis. Classification (NCBI taxonomy): domain Eukaryota; kingdom Viridiplantae; phylum Streptophyta; class Lycopodiopsida; order Isoetales; family Isoetaceae; genus Isoetes; species Isoetes taiwanensis. The sequence goes on along the minus strand of JAJEKV010000245.1, from coordinate 376,517 downwards.
TATTTATGGACAATCGAAGCGCAGTTGCTTTAGCTCATTCAACAAAGTATCATTGCAGAACCAGACATATAGGAACTAGATATCACTTTATAAGATATCAAGTACAAGATGGAGTGATTAGCCTGCATTATTGGCCAACTGACTATGCGGTAGCTGATATGCTGACATAGGCACCTGCATGTGATAAATTTCAAAAAAATAGAAAGTTGATGAAGATCTTGAAACTGAAGTTATGTCACAATTCATTCAAGCCAGGACTTCTCGTCAAGAAGAGAAGCTTGACACCCTAATCCATAAAACTCCTTTCTGTCTGCAAGGAAAACATATGGCTTCAAATGGATCAGAATCAATACAAGGTTTTCATAAAATGCCTGCAAGGAATTTCAGACGGCACCGAACTCCTAGACCAAAAAATAGGCTTTGGTAGGGTGGATGAAATCGCGAGAAATAGAGTCGAAAAGGTGCAAAAAATCTAGGCCTAGAAAAAAGGTTGTGGCCAAGCAGATTAGCAAGCTAGAAGTACATGTTATGATAAAACTTAAGACCAAGCGAATCTTGCGTAAAAATATGAAAGCAAGTCATGAAAGCAACGTCCACCACGTCTGGCAAAATGGCAGTGGTAAAAATGCTACAATTGCCTGTTTTGAACAACTCAAAATTGCGGTAAACAGGGCTGGATTTTTCAAGACTGTTGAATGAGAGCAGGGTGGCATTTCTGGAAGAAGTAGAATCTTTCCTTCCGTCCTTCGCTTGCAGAGGAAGAAATCCTAGTAATTGCTCGCGGAGTGCTTCTATCAGAATTAGAATAGGGCGCCTTGGGTCTAGCCATATCCACGTCGTGCTGTTTAAATATTATATAGTAAAATAGGAAAATGTTCCTCGATACAAAATTTTGGCATTTGGCACTCATCTACTAAAGCATCAAGGAATTTCATGGAATAGAATCAAAGTATATGAATTACATATGAGTTGATAGAGATAATACAAAGTTAAATTATTAGTGCACGTGTTGCGGCATAAAAGAGTTGCACATGTCCATATGGTGAGAAATGTAGAGCTAGCAAGGCAGCGTTAAGTGTAAGTGTCCCGATGCTTTGCTCAAATGGGTGAGTACACTTAAATATGAATCTTGAAGTCATATGGATTATAAAGAGTTGTTAAATAAACATGAAGATGAGGAATAGCCTAGTAACTAAACAATTTGTTAGTGCTCATGATTGATCTTTGAGGCCCTTGAGAACTAAGAGGAATATACCTATGAAGCTTGTAGTAGCTTTCGCAAGATAGCAATGACATGAAAACTTTAAAGGTTAAATAAACTCCCCATCTAATAAATGAAAATTATGAATTGAACAACAATTTAAGAGAGCATGGATTGTTGTATCTAATCCTGGGCTACCTTGAGAAGAGGTGCCTAGACCAGGTATGACATGGTCATCACCATTATTAGACTAGGGAGAACGAAACAAGTATTGAATTTATGGGGACCCAAAGACATGGCTTGGCAATTAAAATAAGCTACAAGATGGATTTAATGAATCAAATGGAATAGCCAGCTTAATACTACGATGGGGCATTGGGGGCTTCTGGTCACGACGAGGACAATACTAGAAATGCATAAGTATGACTAACAAGGCAAACAAGTTGATTAAGCTCATAGATCTGATGTCATATTTAGATGAGATGTTTCATTTCCTATGGGCGGATGGTTTCCTCGATGTTGTACGGAATGATTTGTCCATGTAAGATACTCTAGTACCTTGGCCATTATGACATCCTAGGATGAGCTTTTCTTATGGATAACCAGACATGCTAAATGCCTAGATAACATGGTTATGTAGTAATTCCATTATGTCAGAACGTTCATAATGATATCAGATAGCATGACAAGGTAGAATGAATGTGAATTCTTGTTGACTCTGATATTGTTGTAATCATGGTATATGGACGACACGGTTGCTCATGTGTTTAATGATGGTTTCATGTTCTTGCTCTGAGAATTAGCATTATGATGTTATCACATGGGTATGAAATATCTTGGTATGAACTCCATTGTCCTGCACTATTCTGTGTCTTGGAAAAACAATGCATGGAAATCGCATGTGAACTGCTAGTTCTTGATCTTGAACAAATATGGGAACCTTATGAATATACTCTTTGCTGCCACATTTTGGCAGCATTGAAGTTCCATGTGCATGTATCATACTCATAGCTAACATTTGACTTGAGATATCGGTGCATGAGCCAATACACCACGTATCTTGAAGACATCTTGCATTGAAGACCTCTAGAAGACATCAAATATAAAGAACCAAGTGAAAACTTTTGATTGAATATTCATGAAGACTTGAAACTAGAGCTTGAAGACCCCTTGTCAAAGCATGGAAGACCCCTCAAGCTATAATGGTACTTTGCTAAATTCAAGTTTCTTTCGCGTGATTCCCATTGCCCTAGATGATTCTATCCATCTCACATCTCATTTTCCTCATCTCATGTGCCATTACCACCTCCCAAATCCAAAGTTGGCAAAAGTCTTTTTCCTAGTCAAAACACCTCACACACTTCATCATACATCCACTACTCATCAAAAATGCAAAAAATCCCATCAAAATTGGCTTTCCCTTAGGCCACGTTTTCTCTCTAAAAACAAAATTAGAGAGAGAAAGGTGCACACTTGCTATAGCAAAGTTTGAAAGGAAAAAAAAGCCTAAGTACCACCAAAATGTTAGTGATTTGAAGTGCACATGTCATTTTCACATTTCATTGTCCATCTCACCAAAAAAAGATGCCACATCCCCACCACATATCATGCACCTCACTCCACACGTGTCAGCCACCCCATTTCCATCTCATAAAAGTTTTTGACTAGGAAAAATATTGTTTCCAACTTCACATGCCACATCACCATCCCGTTTATGCCATGTCATCATTTGTATGCCGAATCATCTCCCATTTTGCCACTTCATCAAACGTTTAAGCCTTATTTTTATCCTAAAAAACAAAATGCTCATTTTCCAAAAAATGTTTTTCCATATGATAGAGCATGAAAAAATATGTTATGTGGACTTTGAAATTTTGCAAAAGATCTCATATTGACCTTCAAAATCCACTTCTTGGGAACCGTGCCCATGGTAAAAAAAAAAAAAAGGGGTCCTATCTACCCCCCAAATGAAGTCATCATTTCAAGCCAATCCGCCTTTGCCACGTGGTATCTTCGGGCGTGTGAGATGGCAACGGGCCAACATCCACGTGGGAATAGCACGTATATTAATAATTCTCTTATGGATTTCCTTATATACCCAGGGATAACTTTTTGATTCAGGCATGTGAGATATATCCCAGGAATTTCTAAGAACCCTAAAAACAAAGTTATACCAAGATCCGGCTTATTTGCCGGATCTGGCAGGCTAATCATAGCCTTAAGTCTCGAACGAGCCTTTGGAAACCTAAAACCCAACTAAAAGACAGAGTTTGATCATGGATTTGCCAAGATAGAACCAAAAACAGGGGATATTCAAAAGGAGAAAACTTGCATCAAAAAATTTCGAAGGCTTTTAGCGTGAAGGATGTTTTGCATACCTTTGGTATTGTCCAGAAATATTATTACATGTTTTGAAACACCTTTCTTGCTCTAAGAATGGCTAAAATTTTGAAACAAACCCGAGAAAATGACTATTATGTGCAATTTATCCTGTGTCCAAGACTTATGAGCTTGGGATTAACTACAAAACTCCTGTATGATGTTTCACGATGAAGTAAACTAAACTTGGTGAGTATATTTGTATCCGTAAAGTGTTAAACTAGGGTATACTTTGAATTTCAGTGGTTGCTTTGATGAAATAAAGCATGTGGAGTGTCAATGCAGTATGTTTGAATGCCCATGAGAATGCCTAGCCACATTAGAAGCCAAAAATCATAAGAGTTAGTATCTTGTATATCATTAATTGCTATTTCCACTAGATATAAGCTAATTTAGAAATTCTAATCCTTTTGCAATTTTTATATAGCCACCATATTTCAAACAAAAAGACATTAAAAAATTTGCTTGAAAAAACTTAAAAATCTCTGAGCTTCCAACTAGCGTCACTTTATTAGCTATTCATTCTCTGCAGGTGTGTCAGAGTCAGTGACAGGTGTTAAAATTGAAAAAAGATCTCCATAGCCTCATTTGCAAAAATTTGTTTACTGTCAAAGTTATTGACCAACTTTTGACTTGATCGGGATTGCAAGTTTGAGGTTGTTTCGCATATTTATTTGCATCAGATTTTGCACATAGATTCTTTGCATATTCGAGCATCTTTTTGAATTTGAATTGCATCAAAATTCGAGCCTAAGAGCAAATGGCATAATTTTTGCTAAGGTCACCTTTTCCTTGTTTTGGGAAAGCACTTCTAACTCAAAGTTTAAGCAACCTCAAGTTCTAAACCATTGAGATTGAAAATTTGCCAGAAATACCTTCAACACTCTCGACATGTGAGATGTTTTAAAGTCTTGTCTGATGCATGAGTGCCAGGACTGGAGTCAATTTGTAGTCGCTTGGACTTGCAATTATTCTTGTTCTTGACATTGGTTGTTGCCACCCTAGCAGGGGTGCTTGGAAGTGGTCCCTTAGCACTGGATGCAGGCTAGGAGGGTGTGTACACATGAGGCTTACCCCCCGTATCGGCTACAGAGCCTGAACAACTCGGATGCCATTCATAGCACCAGAGTGGGTACTGCATGCCATGGTATTGCTTGTAAAAGAGGCACCGTTGAAAGTATGGTATTTCATGGTCGCATTATAGTTCTGGTCATGGTATTATTGATATTTAGTAACTGTGAATGACTGATTCAAACAGTGGGACCCGATGTTAAGGTATTCATGGTTGCTTCCTTCATGCATCTGCTTATATGGATACAAAGTTTCTTTGATTGCTCAAATCCCCACTTAGTCTTTATGATTAACCCCACAAATTGATGGTGTAAGCAGATAGACAAGAGGTTTGGAGGGATAGTGGCACCGAGAGCTGCGACTTATTTGGGAGTCTAAAGAATCTCTATGAACCTATAGCAAGGCTTTGTGATTATTTTATAGACTTAGCATTGTGGATTCTTAGAAAGTAAAACATTATCATTGTATACGGTATAATTTATGAGAGTTGTTGAACATGTGTTCTTGGATGCAATTGGGATTAAAGATTCAATTCTTTACCAAGTTTCTTCAATAGCATTATATCATTCAACTCATCAGAGGTTGATGAATCTCGGGTTACTTGGAGGGCTAACCTGACAGATCCATCACCCTCCACCATTCTCACATGGCATGGTACTCAGTAGTTCTCGGCAAAACTGGTTGACCCTAATGGGGCTTCCCGTTTTGTCATGTGGGAATGGTGTCCCCAAAGCCATTCCACATAACAAATTGTCTAATAATCCCACCTTTCACCCATGTACAAATGGAACCTATATACACATCTTCAAACGAGCAATGCGGTACCCCACTTTTGTCTTCTTGAGGTTTCACTTTCTCCCATGTACAACTAGAACATGTATATACATCTTTAAATGAGCATTGTGGTACCTCTCTTTTATCTTCTTGGGGTCATGTGATACCCTCTCTATAATCCCTCCCCCGTTTTTACATTCTTTTCAATTCCAAGTGATAATCTTTGGGGGTTGATTCTAAGGTGGCCAGCTCGTGGCAATGAGGGCCCCTCCGGAATCAGCTCAAGGGGGATTTAGTGTAACTGGGGTTAAATGTGGGTAGGGGGGTAGGATTCAGACCACATGGCATAGCATTTAGTGTAATGTGGTGTTGTGTGGGTTAGATTCAAACCACGTGCATAGTATGAATGGCTTGCATGCATGGTTGCAAGCTACCACCTACATCCCACCCAATTAATTTCAAGGTAACTCGGTGTGTGTTCTGGCAGTTTCTTCTATCATTCTAATCCAAAATAGCAAGTGGCTGGAAAAAACCTGTAGAATCCAGTCGCGAAGCTTGAGTTACCTTGACGTAGTGGAAATGTGAAGGGGTCAAGCATTCTTGCCAACCCCCTCACCTGCAAAATCCGATCGCACCTCAACAATGCTCCCGGATTCTGCAGGTCAAGGGGTTGGCAAGAATGCCCTCCCTTCACGGTCCACGTCACTTCATGTGGAAGTGGTTGTCTCCAGGGCTCGAAAATAGCAATGTCCCTAACTAGTAAAAATGCCCCTTGACATTTGAGGCTCCCGGAAAAAATATACAGTAGTGTGTTTTTTAGTGTATTATGCCGGAAATTTCTTATTTTCTGTAACGGACCTAGGATTTTGAGGTAAATTGTGGATTATTTTATTTAAAAGATGCAAAGGAATATTAATCAAAGGGAAATTTACCAGAATACCCTTAATTTTTCTGATATTTCCCTAAATACCCTTCATATTTTCAAAATTACCAAAATGCCCTTGGGTCCCAAGAAAAAGAAGGGCATTTTGGGAATTTTGAAAATATAAAGGGTATTCTGGTAAATATCAGAAAAATTAAGGGTATTCTGGTAAATTTCCCTTAATCAAAATATCACGCATGCAGAGAAATACGTCATATATGTAGAGATTATACGGACGAAATACTGTGGTTAAAAATAAATATAAGTACAGAGAAAACATTGGGAAAAGATTGATTGCAGAGGGATTGGTGAAGGAGCGAATCGCGTGCAGAGCTCTGGGAGCGTGTTGGAGCGCAGAAAAAGCAACAAGCGGGATTCCAGGTGGGGATCAAGACTTACACCTGGGGTTTTGGTGCTTGATTAAGTGGTGATTTGAGTAGAGTGATAGTTGTTCTTGTTGCATAAGTTTGGAATTTATTTATGTCTTATCTTGAGCTGGGATAGTAAGACTGCATGTTATGAACTCTTATTTGAAGCCATTCTATTCTATGTCTTTGAATTAGGGAACTTGGATATGATTTATTAGATTCAATCAATATAGAAATGAGTGGAAACATCATAGGAAATGAGAATTGAGCAGAATAATTTTAAACGAGTGAAGAACTGCCAAGGAGATGACAGCATGCAGAAAAGCATGAGATTTTTGTTGGTGTCTGAATGCTTTAAAGAAAAAGTTAAGGAACAAACCTGGAAAGGGGCCGATTTGGAACCTGGGATGGCAGATTGATCTAAGAAAGGCATGATCTGGCAGATTTGGGCATGCTGTAAAAGCATGTGAATCGCCAAATGGGCCGATTTGGGCCTTATAATGGCCTAAAATGGAGGAATAATGTAGAAACAAAGAAGATTAGAGTAGAATCTGGGTTGCAAAAGTCATGATTTTTGGTGCCGAAAATGGATTCGAATCGCTAGAATAGGGCCGAAACCGGCCGAAACCGCTAAGAAATACCCGCGGGCAAAGAAAATCGGCGGGTGGCATGGATTCGATGGCTTGAGGCCATATCCGGTACCGCAGTCGAAGTTCGTGGGTCCTCGCTAACGCAGCTAGGGTTAGGTCAAGGAAAAAAACGAAATGTTAACAGCTAGTATTTAGTTGATAAGGTAATTATTTAATAAGGCTTATAAAAAAAAAACTAAACTAAGGATATAGGTTGAGTCAAATATTAATGGCTAGGTTGTAATATAATAAAAGAATTGAGTTTCTGGATCTATCTAAAGACGAAGGCTAGGTTAAGGAATGTTAGGTTATGAGAATAAGTTGTTATGATTATGATACGGGTAGTTTAAAAGTTAGCTAGTTATCTATTAAAACCTTGGCATTAGTTAAATTAAAGAAGGAAAATAAAAAATGCAAGGCATAGGGTTAGAATGCTATAGATTAATATTATTAAAGTCTCTAGTAACCTTATTGTTAGTGAATTTTTTTGAAAGAAGTAGACGTTATTGTAATTTAATAGTGATGGTTCCATTTTGCATTATTAAGGCTATGGTTGGACATTTCATGTTACATAATGTATGAATTATGGAATTATTTGATGTTGAGTATGTTAAGGCATGGGCATGATGGTGATTTGTATGTAATTGTCTTTGGTGAAATTCTTTGATATAGACCTCTGGGGCCGGAGTCTAGGTGCGATGGTCTAGACTCGCGGCTTGCACAGTGCTATGTAAATGGTAATATTGAACATCGGGCGTTGGTACCGTATGGTACAACGTCATGCACAGTAAGTGGTCCTCCAATGCTGGACGCAGCGTGGATGGGTGTGTACACACGTGGTTACCCCGCCTCTATGTCACTGGCCTGATCAGCCGAGTTGACCTTGCTCAGACCCAGAGGAATATTGGTTGCAATGTTGATGCTTTGGTTGCCTGGCTATTGTATATGTGGTTTTTAATGTTGGAATCAAGTTGCAATGGCTATTATGCATTGTGGTTATGCTTGTTGGAGTTATTACTTGGATTGCAGGGGCGAGGTTACGGTAAGGCTACGTTATTGTTCTAAGTTAACACTTTGTGATTATTAATGCTAGACATGTCCTAGATTCCCCGATCCCCACTTAGTCCGTGTGACTAACCCCGTGGTTAAATGGTGTAAGGTATGCGATGCTCCTAAAGTAGCCAAGCTTCGAAAGGCGGGAGTAGGAGTGTGTGATTGCTAGACAATATATTTGCTTAATATTATTATTATCATTATGGATCGGCTTAAAACTATAATTATTTTTTAAACTTGGTTGTTATGCGGGATTTTTTCCGAGCAATGGCAAGTATAGTAATTTTGGGACCTTAAGCATGTATAAAGATTAAATTCTTTACCTAAGTATGCTTATATCAATTTCTTGAGTTGCAAAGGTTAAATAGATCCAACGGTAGAGATCGATGGGATCTCCGCCACCGAGGTTAATGGCCAGCCCGGCTGGTTGGTATCGAGCGGTTTTACGTTAGTGGATTATGAGATTTTTTATTATTGATGATATTTGCTATGGTTCCAGATTCTTGTAGAGATGAGTTCCCCAGGAGGATCCCCAAGAGGAGTTGGACAGGCTGGTGGAGCTGGCCCTAGTGGAACCCCTGATGTAACCGATATCTTGCAGGCTATCCAGCAAGTGTTGCAGCAGAGTGCCTCGCAACAAAAGACAGCTGCAGACAAGGCAGTAGAGAAGGTGCTGAAGGACACTAGGAGGGAAGTATTATTCATGGAGTTCCTGTTCTCTTTCTTATTGATTGTGGTAGTGCACATTGTTTTATTTCCCCAAGGATGGCAAAGAAACTAGATTTGAATATGATTAGCTGGGACCCTAGATATGTGGAGTTGGATGATGGAAAAATTAAGACTTCTTATGCTAAGGTAGACAATCTTGAATTCCAAGTAGGAGATTTTGAGTCCCAAACTAGTTTTGAAGTATTGAGCCTAGGGAAGTATGATGCTATTCTAGGTTGAGGCCATATAAAGCTTGCATTGATTGCGAAGAGCAAACAGTTACATGCCAAAGTCCTAATGGAGATAAGCATGTGCTGGAAGGATTGCCTTCATCATTAGTGGTTACACCTTTGTTCCGGAAAAGTTTTAAGAAACAGATTAAGAACGGTTGCATAAGAATGGGATGTGCATTTTTGGGTACTGCTGAGTTACAGGAACAACCTATTGTTCCTGAGATCCAGAAAGTGTTGGATGAGTTCTCTGATGTGTTTCCTAAAGAATTAACAGAATTGCCTCCACATAGAATGGTAGATCATGAGATAGAACTTGTTCCTGGGGCTGAACCCACATCAAGGCCACCATATAGATTTCATGCATTAGAGATGGCCAAATTGAAGAAACAGTTAGCGGAATTATTGGAACAAGGGTTTATACGGTCGAGTGTTTCTCCATTTGGTGCGCCAGTTTTGTTTGTAAAAAAGAAAGATGGGACATTAAGGTTATGTATTGATTATCGCATGCTTAACCAGATTATAGTGAAGAATAGATATGCATTGCCTAGGGTTGATGAGTTATTTGATCAGTTGGGACAAGCTAAGTACTTCACAAAAATTGATTTAGATCTGGATATCATCAGATCCGGATCAAGGGACACGTTATGGACATTACGAGTTTGTTGTAATGCCCTTTGGGTTGACAAATGCTCCTGCCACTTTTATGCGCCTAATGAACGAGATATTTCGATCTTTCCTGGATAAATTTATATTGGTTTTCTTTGATGATATTTTGGTATATTCTAGGACATTAGAGGAGCATGTGGAACATGTAAAGCAGACATTAGCTATTTTGCGACAAGAAAAGTTGTATGGTAAGCTATCTAAGTGTTCTTTTGCACAAACTAGATTGGTATATCTTGGGCATGTAATTTCAGAAAAGGGATTAGAGCCAGATCCTTCTAAGATTGAGGCAGTTAGGGATTGGCCCACACCAAAGACGGTGAAAGAGGTAAGATTATTCTTGGGGTTAGCGGGGTATTACCGCAAATTTGTTCCTAAATTTGCAAAGATTGCTGCTCCTTTGACTTCTTTGCTGGGTAAGAAGAATGATTTGCATTGGACTGGTAGTTGTCAGGAAAGTTTCCAAAAGTTAAAGGATGTTTTGATTAGTGCACCAATTTTAAGGATTCCAGACATGAATATACCCTTCCATGTAGTCACAGATGCTTCTGGGAAAGCTGTAGGAGGAGTCTTGCTGCAGGATGGCCGAGTTTGTGCTTATATATCTCGTAAGTTGTCTCCTGCTCAACAAAAATTACCCAGTGCATGATCTGGAAATGTTGGCTATTATCCATGCCTTAAGGGTATGGAGACATTATTTATTGGGTCGTCGTTTCTTTTTGAAGACTGACCACCAAAAATTTGAAGTATTTTGCAAAACAGCCATATTTGAATAATAGGCAAAGGAGGTGGATGCAACTAAGAGAAGAGTATGATTTTGAAATTGAATATCAACCTGGCAAAGAAAATGTGATTGCTGATGCTTTGTCTAGAAGGTCATTTTTTACCTCTATTAGTGTGCTACAAGGGCAATGGGATGCAGATATTTTGAGCAAATTGAGGAATGATCCATATTTTGCATCTGTGTTGGAGAACCCTCAAGATTTTCCGAGGTATGCATTGTCTAAAGGAGTTTTATATTATAATGGCCGTATGTGTATTCCTAATGATCAGGAGTTGAGATTGAGGTTGCTATATGAAGCACATGATAGTCCTTTGGCGGGCCACCCAGGGGTACACAAAACTTTGAGGAAAATGCGCCAGAATTTCTTTTGGCCCGGACAGAAGAAGATGGTTAAGGAGTACGTGGCTAGGTGTTTATCTTGTCGGAAGGTAAAAGCATCAAGGTTTAGAGAACCTGGAGAATTACAACCTTTAGTAATTCCATCTTCTAAGTGGGAGAGTATTTCCATGGACTTCATTGTTGAGCTTCCCCGGACACGTTCAGGTTATGATGCAATTTATGTTGTGGTTGATCGACTAACCAAGCAGGCCCATTTTATGCCTACGAAGACTACTGCTACGGCAATGGATATTGCTAAGTTATTTGTTAAGGAGATTTTTAGATTGCATGGGATGCCAGCCACTATTTCATCAGATCGGGATACAAAGTTTATGAGCCAATCTTGGCAAGGGTTGTTTCAAAATGTTGGCACTAATTTTTATGCCAGTACATCTTATCGTCCTCAAGCAGATGGCCAAGTAGAGCGAGTTAATCAAATCTTGGAGGATATGCTCAGGATGTATGTGCCTAGTTAACCAAAGGTATGGGATTCTTACTTGTACTTGGCTGAGTTTGCATACAATAACACTTATCAAGATTCCATTAAAATGAGTCCTTTTGAAGCAATGTATAGTAAGGAGTGTCGTTGTCCTCTTAACTGGAGAGATCCCCAATGTAATGTTGAAGCAGCTAATGAAGTAGCGGAGGACATGGAAGCTCAGCTAAGGAGACTTCGACAGAATTTGGTTGTGGCACAAAATAGACAGAAGCAATATGCAAATAAGAGACGTAGACCACTTGAATTTCAAAAAGGGGATTATGTGTTCTTGAGGATTAATCCCAAGCAGAGCTCACTGGCATTTAAAACTGCAGTTAAACGGGGCCCTAGGTATGCGGGTCCGTATGAAATTTTGGAATGTATTGGCAAAGTGGCTTATAGGTTGGAGTTACCTTCACACTTGAAAGTACATAATGTCTTTCACGTGAGTAACTTAAGGAAGTATGTGTTTGATCCTTCCCATATGTTGGGGGACGATGATTTGGTAAGGTGGAGAACTTTACGTACCCCAGGCCAGGCGTGATTCTCGCGAGAGGAAACCCGTCGCTTAAGGAGGCGAACAATACGTAGATTTTTTGTTCAATGGGCGGGTTGTCCTGAGGAAGATGCCACCTGGGAAGATGCCAATTGGATTCTTCGTGAGTTTCCAGAGATGCGCCCATGAGGACATGGGTTGAATTTTTGGAGGAGAGATCAGAATCCACCTAGGATTTTGAGGTAAATTGTGGATTATTTTATTTAAAAGATGCAAAGGAATATTAATCAAAATATCACGCATGCAGAGAAATACGTCATATATGTAGAGATTATACGGACGAAATACTGTGGTTAAAAATAAATATAAGTACAGAGAAAACATTGGGAAAAGATTGATTGCAGAGGGATTGGTGAAGGAGCGAATCGCGTGCAGAGCTCTGGGAGCATGTTGGAGCGCAGAAAAAGCAACAAGCGGGATTCCAGGTGGGGATCAAGACTTACACCTGGGGTTTTGGTGCTTGATTAAGTGGTGATTTGAGTAGAGTGATAGTTGTTCTTGTTGCATAAGTTTGGAATTTATTTATGTCTTATCTTGAGCTGGGATAGTAAGACTGCATGTTATGAACTCTTATTTGAAGCCATTCTATTCTATGTCTTTGAATTAGGGAACTTGGATATGATTTATTAGATTCAATCAATATAGAAATGAGTGGAAACATCATAGGAAATGAGAATTGAGCAGAATAATTTTAAACGAGTGAACTGCCAAGGAGATGACAGCATGCAGAAAAGCATGAGATTTTTGTTGGTGTCTGAATGCTTTAAAGAAAAAGTTAAGGAACAAACCTGGAAAGGGGCCGATTTGGAACCTGGGATGGCAGATTGATCTAAGAAAGGCATGATCTGGCAGATTTGGGCATGCTGTAAAAGCATGTGAATCGCCTGAAATGGGCCGATTTGGGCCTTATAATGGCCGAAAATGGAGGAATAATGTAGAAACAAAGAAGATTAGAGTAGAATCGGGTTGCAAAAGTCATGATTTTTGGTCTTTGAAATGGATTCTAATCGCTAGAATAGGGCCGAACCGCCGAAATCGCTAAGAAATACCCGTGGCAAAAAAATCGGAAGGGTGGCATGGATTCGATGGCCCGGAGGCCATATCCGGCACCGCAGTCGAAGTTCGTGGCTCCTGCTAACGCAGTTAGGGTTAGGTCAAGGAAAAAAACGAAATGTTAACAGTTAGTATTTAGTTGATAAGGTAATTATTTAATAAGGCTTATAAAAAAAAACTAAACTAAGGATATAGGTTGAGTCAAATATTAATGGCTAGGTTGTAATATAATAAAAGAATTGAGTTTCTGGATCTATCTAAAGACGAAGGCTAGGTTAAGGAATGTTAGGTTATGAGAATAAGTTGTTATGATTATGATACGGGTAGTTTAAAAGTTAGCTAGTTATCTATTAAAACCTTGGCATTAGTTAAATTAAAGAAGGAAAATAAAAATGCAAGGCATAGGGGTTAGAATGCTATAGATTAATATTATTAAAGTCTCTAGTAACCTTATTGTTACTGAATTTTTTTGAAAGAAGTAGACGTTATTGTAATTTAATAGTGATGGTTCCATTTTGCATTATTAAGGCTATGGTTGGACATTTCATGTTACATAATGTATGAATTATGGAATTATTTGATGTTGAGTATGTTAAGGCATGGGCATGATGGTGATTTGTATGTAATTGTCTTTGGTGAAATTCTTTGATATAGACCTCTGGGGCCGGAGTCTAGGTGCGATGGTCTAGACTCGCGGTTTGCACAGTGCTATGTAAATGGTAATATTGAACATCGGGCGTTGGTACCGTATGGTACAACGTCATGCACAGTAAGTGGTCCTCCAATGCTGGACGCAGCGTGGATGGGTGTGTACACACGTGGTTACCCCGCCTCTATGTCACTGGCCTGATCAGCCGAGTTGACCTTGCTCAGACCCAGAGGAATATTGGTTGCAATGTTGATGCTTTGGTTGCCTGGCTATTGTATATGTGGTTTTTAATGTTGGAATCAAGTTGCAATGGCTACGTTTGGTATAATTATGCATTGTGGTTATGCTTGTTGGAGTTATTACTTGGATTGCAGGGGCGAGGTTACGGTAAGGCTACGTTATTGTTCTAAGTTAACGCTTTGTGATTATTAATGCTAGACATGTCCTAGATTCCCCGATCCCCACTTAGTCCGTGTGACTAACCCCGTGGTTAAATGGTGTAAGCAGAAGTGCGAGATGCTCCGGAAAGTAGCCAAGCTTCGGAAAGGCGGGAGTAGGAGTGTGTGGATTGCTAGACAATATATTTGCTTAATATTATTATTATCATTATGGATCGGCTTAAAACTATAATTATTTTTAAACTTGGTTGTTGCGTGGGATTTTTGCCGAGCAATGGCAAGTATAGTAATTTTGGGACCTTAGCGCATGTATAAAGATTAAATTCTTTACCTAAGTATGCTTATATCAATTTCTTGAGTTGCAAAGGTTAAATAGATCCAACGGTAGAGATCGATGGGATCTCCAGTTACCGAGAGGTTAACTGGCCAGGCCCGTCACATTTTCATGTCGGAAAATTGCCGGAAATTTTTTAGCATGACAGGAATTTAACACAAGTGGGCGGACTTTTAGGGGAGGAACTCCCCTATTTTCGAACCATGGTTGTCTCATGTGGAGGTAGACAACCAGCCAATAGTGGCCCATCACATCATATTATTTCTTCCTAGGATTCCTTCCTATCGTACATTTCCCTATCATCCAAGACTCGTGCAATGCTACCACTAATACTATGCCACATGCCTTGAATCTCCCGAGGGACTCCCACCAGAATTCAAGGCAAAGGGTGATTCTTGTATACTTGTACAAATCAAGAGTCCCAAACAAGTTGACAACCCAGAGCCCATTGAATCCAAACAAGTTGACAACCCGTAAACCAAATTCATCTTTTCCATAAAAAGTTCCAATGTTGCATTGATCATTGATCGTTATGTTGGCAATTAAATTCCAAAAATTCTGATGAGAAGTGATGCTACGTTGGAATGATGCAGGCTAATGCAAATAGCCAAGATCTGGCTTTTGATAGCTCAAACGAAGATTCCTTCGCCTACAGTGATTCTCGCTTATCTTTACAACTATTTGGCAATTTAAGCTTTAGGTTCAAAATCAGACATAAAGGTGATCATATTTTCAGCTGTACATATTTTCTGCCACAGATTAGTCCATCTTTTTGTAACCATCCTACGCAAAATTGGTATACTTACTTGGTGGGGAGCCAATTCTTTTACAGGAACCTTTTAAAAGTTTACAAGCTTTCATTTGCAACAGATAACTTTTGCCGACAGTATTGGCTTCCACAAAAACACTGAAATGCTTTGATCGGATGCATGGTATCTTGGAAGTCAATGCCATAATCCCATGTTAGCTCTTCATTAGCTTCCACAGCACGACTTGTGAAAAACGCAACCTAAGATATAAGAAAAAGAACCATTTCAAGCTTCAGTAAAAATCACCCTGTCCAAGACAAAGCTGAATTATGAACTAATACATGGTAATAATGCCGATCTGGACACTCGATCTCAACAGGCACATCAATCAAATTGGCACCAAAACAGCTGCAATTGTTCAACTGATTAAGGATAAAATACAGCACAAGATGGTACCATTCGTTTGAAACAAGAACAACAAAGATGATTACCTGTGATTTATGAATCGTGCAACATTTCCGTAAAAGGTTGCATCAAGGCATAGGGCTTCATTATCATCCAGATTGCATTCGGAGGTCCAATCACCGTCCAACGTTATTGGATACGTATGTTTCCCAACCTGTTTTTTATTTCTTTCATATAGTTCTGTATTCGTGAGTATCTCACCGACATATTCAAACACAAACGCTCCTTTTGGCAGGTCCTCTAATGGGCGGACACCCCATCCTTTTCCTTCAGGGGTCCAGAATACCTATACCAAACACATCCTATCAATAACTCAGAATACGAAACACATCCCATCAATAACTGGTATATCAAAAAACAATTAGAATGAGTACCTGTAACTTGTAGCGTATTCCTCTTTGCACAATACGATTCCCACAAATACTACTACATCCACATTTATTCCAGCACTCTTTTATGAACATCCTTAACAAATGGCCTTTGCATTTCTCATGATGTTCTTCACCTTTTCCCCTTTCAAGTGGACAAAGACCTGGGCAAAATATTTTGTTTTCTAGGTCATCTAATGAGTCTTGGTGTGCCATAGTCTTATCAATGAATGAACTTCGTAGGCAGCCATTAGTATATGCATACTCCCCAGTTTCTGCACATGTGCAGCCATAGGTATTTTCTGTACAATCATCGAAGCAACTGGGACAACAATCAGCTTCTCCAATTCTCGCATGTGAGAAATGTACATATGCATCTTGATAGATAATGCTTTTCGATATGTAATAGAAATCCGGTAAATTGCTTGCATTCCCTTCACATAGAATTGGCAAAAATTCCATCCCTCGAGCAATGTCACACGGGTCATGTTTCATTCTCCTCAACCCGCTGGAAGTGCTGAGATCTATTTCTCCTTCTGAAAGAGCAGCAAACATGTTTCAGCAGTACATATACAAAGTTTGCCACACATCTATCTTGTTCCTGTAAATAAACATTTTCTTTCAATCAAAATATACACAATCATTCTCAAATGCAATCCTAATTGACATCGGAAAGGATGAATTTGAAATTTGTACAGAAATATTAAGTTACCGAATTTGAGTGCCAAATAGAAAGACAACAGTAATTTGAAGATAACATACTGGACTTCTTATTATTGCCTCTCTGTTGAGCCAAGCTGTATTCTATGCTAAATATGCAATGGAATTCAAAGGGTATTTGCAGTCTATCGGTCATAAGTATTGTAGGAAATTCTAGAGAAAGATGTGCATGAAAGCAGCAGCATGAAAAATGCTCCAAGCATTAGAATTAAACATCAATTATACATCAGACTGGCATATATATTTACATGTAGCATTATGAGCAGGAAACAAGAAGAAAGAATAAGAAAAATTGCAGGAAAACAAGACCTAGATTGCTGCTTCTCCCATATCTGTGAACAGATAAATAAAGTCTTCAACTCTATGCATGCATAGGCTCATGATTATAAATGAAAATTGTTTAAAGACAAGTGCAGGATCAGGACACACATGCAACAGGGACAAAGACACACAATGTATAACTAGAGATTTGGAAACAGTTCTGCAAATGGCATTAATGACAACATTATAGTTGCCACTAGAATGTGGCTTATATGGTCTTTGTATTATCCGCATGCTTGACTTAAGAGAAAGCAAAGCATAATATCTTGGTGGTCTGATATTTCATATTCAATCTTATTCTCATTTTCTAAAGGCAAAAAAGCTTCTATAAGGAAATGCTGGAAAAACAAACGATAGACATCGAGTCTCCGAGCAAAGCATATTTTTCTTGATAGTCTGATCTGACAAAAGCCAATCTTATTCTCATGGATATAAATTGTTTTAAAGTCAGACAGAGATTATCTAACTCAATAAAATCTGCTGAAGAAACTAACAGAAATGGCTTCCTAGTAAATGAGCTTGTGAAAGTAATTTTATTATTATGTTGTGATTATGGATATTCATAATCTGTCTGTCATTCTGAAAGTAGATTGAGATAACTGGCACGCCATAAGCATCAATGTTTTTATATTGACATTAAATCGAGTTTACAAAATAAGGAAAGGGCCAACCACTATGTAGTTATCCTTTGACGAATCTTGGTACGCACAATCACTTTTATAATCTAAGAAAAAGAACCCATGATATAATGAGAAGGTTCTTACCATTATCCTCCGCTAGGATGTGATTATCATTAGGTCTGCATATGCTGGAATTTTCACCAGTGGAAGCTTGAGTATCGCCAAGCTCCTGCAGAATCATTCCGACATGGTTCTCACCATTATCCTCTGCTAAGATGTGATTGCCATTAGGTCTGCATATGCTGAAATTTGCGCTTGGTGGAATGTTGCCAACTTCCTGCAAAATCATCCCCATAGTTTCTTGAGCTTTGGATTTTTGCCATAGCCAGGATCATTAGAACTGGAAATGTTAGCTCTCGCTACAAGACAAATATGAAATCAACAAACCATTGCTTCAAGTATGCGATCAGCAAGCACTTGATAATTATCGAATTCCACCACTCCCCAGTCGAAGTCCAAATCCTGTTATAGTCATAGGAAACTAACTTAAATCATGATTTTACAGTCTTACCAGTTTAGGTTCTTGAAAGCAAAACCACGACCGTTATTTTAAGCTCAACCTCCATACTAAGTTACAAAAAGAAAAACCAAGAAATAATCATGCATGCCACTGAATCTGAGCCAAAAATGCTAAATCTGAACTGAGAAGCAAGGAATGCGACAAGAATGAGGTACCTTGAGAAGAGCGTCCAAAGTTTGGGAGACGAATGCCTGGTTTTGAGGCAAGATTTGTTCCATTGCTGCCAAAGCTTGCTGTTTCTTAGCCCGGACTTGAGGATCAAGGCGTCGCTTCTTGATCATTTTGCAGAATGGAAGAAAGAACGACGGAGAGCCTGGGACGAGAAAGAGCCTGGGGACGTAAGCTGGTTCCTACGTGGCTTCCACGTCGGATGCCTGTACTCTTTTCGTACCCATAAAGTTTTTAAAATCAAATCTTTTCTAGGATAAGGAATCACGTTCCCTTGCTAGTTTAAATCATATCGTTAGTACATGCATGATCGTGAAGAGAACGGTGTCCCTTTTTTTCCCTCTAGGCTGGAACAAGTGGTTTTGAGCTTCCCTTGGGAGCTTTTTTAAGGTTTGTGATTCCCATTGGAGAAATACTTTTAGGGATGCTTTTGCCCTCGAGGAGTTAACTAAAGGCAAATTTAAAATCTACTAGTGACGGGTACCCGGCGTTGCCAGGCATAATTACGATGTATGTTAATTCAATACATTTGGTTGGATATGAATAGATAATGATAGATAGAATAAAGTCTAAATTTTAAGTAACTGCTTTATGTGATGGTGCCATATCGAGGATGTTTCTAATGTGATATTTGAGTTTGGGTGCTTTGGATTATTTGACTATTACTTATGTGAAAGAGGAAGTGCAATTTGATGTTCGCGTATAACATGTGATTCGCTACTAATAAATGATATTTAGTTGTAGACTTCATATTTGAGCTAGTAATATTGAAGCTCAGTATATCAGGGTGTTTTACAGCCGAAAACATAAAGGGAGGTAAGTTGATGACTAAAATCTCTGATTGTGATGGATAATAACTGTCATGTTTCAAAATAGTTTAGCTCAAGTGACCATGATTTGTCATAGATGTTGATTTGCTTATTAAATTTAGGATTTTATTCATTTGAATATGAAGGATATGTATTGGCATTTGTACAAATGTGGTAATGGAAGGAACCGACACTATTACACAAAAATACGTATGGGTTTTTTGTGTACAATTGAAGACACAAAGTAGCTCTTGTGGGCAACAATTTGAAGTTTATGTCAAATTAGGCATGTTGTAGACTTCAAGCTTGATGTGTGGCAACATTTAAATGCTATATGTAGCATTAACTATACTTCAATATAAGATAAAGCCAATGGTCATTTTTGAGAGGGCAAGAGGCACACTAAGTTGTATCAGATTATGTTTGTGCTATGGAGGCTGCTAGGTAATTGAGATCTATCTCCTCTATAGGTTCAACATTGCTTAGATCGTTAATACTTGAAAGATAATTATTTTAGGTGCATCTGAAAGCTCCATGAACAAAACTATCTTGTTGGCCTTTTGATAATGATAATAACGATCTTATGTAAGAGTCAACATTGAAAGTCGTTCGCAAGCCACCTCTTATTCTGCATCCGTTGTACCCAACCTTGACATCATTTTAATTAAATTTTAAAGACTTCACAAGTTGCTTCTTGCATCTTGGCAATACCTATCTTGCATTGAACACATTGAGCAAAGAGAGTCCTCATGAGAAAGGCTCTACAAAGGCTCATGAGAAAAATAAAGACCTCTGGACCTTGGAGCTGCTAACTCTTCCATGCCGAAAAGAAGCTGCCACAAAAACTCAGAAAATTGAAAAACATCACATCTTTCAAGGCAATTGACATTGACATCCATTTTATTGAATTCTTAGCATGTCCTACATACACTTGGTAGCTCCAGCAAGTAAAATAGATATTGAAGACCAATGCAAGCACATCATAAGCCAACTGCTCTACAACATGTTAGGTTTCATTTGTATGTCAATAAGATCAATTGCAGCAGGACATGCTAACTCCAGCAAATGAAATATAAAATTGAAGTAAAATGCGAGCACATCATAAGCCAACTCTCTGAAACGTATGCTGGAACGGACAAACTTTAGTGGGGCATCTAAATTAATAGGACATGTTCATCTATTGCTGAATTTTGATATCTGTGAATCCTGTTATTACATGAGTTTTGAAATCCTTAAAACAGGAAATGAAACCTATCTCATGCCCAATAATTGCAGGTAGTATGATAATCACAAAACAAATGCCTACTTCGTATACAAAGTATAGAGATGATATCATAGAGGATATTGTACTCTGCTCTAGTACTAATGGTGAAGGACAGCAAGGAGCCTATAGTTGAGATGCAGCTATTCCATCAAAATTGGCCTCAACTCATCTACATAAGATTGTCTTCCAGCAAAGACCTGCACATAACGTCCTGCGAAACAATGAATAATGAAGAAATTAAACATGTAGGAATGATCACCAAATTGAGTGAATCAAGTAGGTCCTCTAGCATGTGAAGAGGAAGCTTATGCTCCAATAGAAGAGATTTGTAGGCATTTGCAATGGAAGTTTAGGTTGTAACTCATTCTGCATCTATTTCTGGAACTGTAGAAGTGATAAGCACATATAAAATTTCAATACCATATTCGCTCTAGCAACACAATCATGAAGAGAAGGTTGAGTCCAGTTTTACATTAACACAGAAGGAGCTATATATTCCCATTTCCCGTGTTGGTGCCTGCAAAATAAGCTTTACAGAAAGAAACAGAGAATAGAGAAAGATAATGACTCAAAATAAAGCAACATAACAAAAAAGTAATGACTCAAATTAAAGAAACCAATTCAACTTACCTTTTCTAATAGAGAATCACATATTTGCAACTGCCAGGCATCTTCTTACCATTCTTACCAGGTATTATCTAGGCGGGCGTGATGATCCAAGCACAGGTAATTGAGTACAGATATGAATGTTTTCAAATCTACATGTGTAATGGTGATATACTATGTGGCAACAATAGATGATTAATTATGAGCTTCATTTGCAAGTGTTCCAGCCCATATACCCCACAATAAACTATGTGATATCGCCACCTCTATAACATGTTGCACACATGTTTTAAATTCAAATGGCAAAATGAATTTGAAAATAGAGGGTATGAAGGAAAACTCTACTTAGATGCTCTCCCAACAATAAACATCCTCGTGTGAATAAAACCATCAAATGAGAACAGAGCATAATAATGCATTAATCTAGCCTGACCTATGCCTAAAAACATAAGGAGTATTAAAATAGAGAATATTGTTTTCCATATGTAGAAATCCCAATCCAAAATGAGGGCATCAAAAAAATTAATGAATGCTAGAAGCACCATATTCAATTAGAAGGTGCCAAATGGGTTTGCATTACCCCAACTAAAAATGCAAAAATGAGGGAAACTACAAATTCAGAGTTTAAAACAACAGAAAATAAGTCATAGAAGGAACTTACATGCTGATAGTTGTCGTCCCAGCTCGTCTCTAATAGCTTAAATGGGTAAGGTTGTTGCAACGATATAAAATGCACAAATCTTTGGCTCCACCAAAACAATGACGATGGAACTTAAAAAATGCTTTGTATATGCCGTATAAACTGTCAAGATGTAGTACCATATCACATGAGTTGATTAATTTGATGCAATATTGCAAATACATGATTGCCCCAAAGCAATCCCATCTACATATAATCCTAGCATCCAGTTTCTTTATATTCTTTGCTTAATTGCTCCTTACCACTGATATTCTCTCTTGTTGATTAAAGAGAAAAGAATAGACATAAAAATTTAGATAATTCCTCCAATATTTCCCTTTAACACTGATATTTGTCTCTTCTTAAGTACAGAAAAGAATATTAAGTTGTAGCTACAATGGTGGAAGAGAAAAAGAACATACCAACTTACTTCCTTGCTTCTGCCTCCTTCCTTCTGCAAGCTTTGTGCTTCACAGATCCTACAATAAGCTCAGGATTCTCAAAAACCTTCATGCTTGCCAAGGAGCCTCTCAACATGCTAACTAAGTTTCTGTCAACCTTCGATATAGAAAATCTGGCACTATTTGTTGCTATTTGCTAGAAGCTTCACCTTGGAAAGCTATGAAATCTTTCAGAGAAGATGTAGCCAAGAATCGTGCCTAGCCTATACAACTCAAGGACATTGCCCAAAACCCAGCATTTACCGTCCCTACAGCAAAATCGAGCTTAATCAATAAATTATTCTGCTGGAACGACATGAGCAACTTACTTAATCAAACATACCTTTCGAATCCAGATCAAGTACTGGATTGAAAATCGGTCAAATGCCGTACCTTTCATTTCATCTGCACATCAAGGTTGAAATCCAGAAGCTTAATGATTGCAGAGATACCTCTCTTGCTGTGCCACAGAACAATCAACAAAAAAGACGTAATGTGTGCACAAAAAGAATTTATAAATCCAAAGGCTATGCATGACTCTTCAAGAAAAAGGTAGAAGCAAACCCTAAAAAACATATAGTCGTGAGCTATTTTATTGGCCATAGCTTATAGATTCCATGATATCAATCAATCAGAGAAGAAGAAGATAATATAGATCAAGCCTTTGCCATAAAAACAGAGCAAACTCGCCAACCGGGCAAACCAGTTTTCCTTAATCGGATGTTTCAAATACATATTTGCAAGTTCATATCCTGGCAAGAGCTGAGAAACTGCAGATTATTGAAAGCGGTGCATCTGCATGCAATTTCGGATGCACTTGGAGATGCCGCTAGATGCATATACGCATGGGCTTGAAACCTCTATGCCCCATTTTAGTCAACCAAATATCTCTCACTAAAATCATGGCGAAAGAAACTTGTCGATTTATAGACAATCGAAAAAAATTTCCATCTCAGAAAACCACACAACCTTAGAAAAGTAACGAGAAAAAAAATCCAAAAAGTTTTTCACTTGCCGGAAAAACCAAATTTAAACAATAGATAGTCTTTCCTTCTTTTGGATTGTCTCTCTTCACAGGGGGGCTATTGTGCTTTTGGTCACATGGCCTATTGGTTTTTGTGGACGTAAAATAATCTTGGTAGATTTACATATTCTATTTATACATTACAAGAAATTTATCACGGCTGCTGCAGCGAACATTTCTCTTCTCCAACCTGCTGCAAAAGAAGTTTTGTGCTAAGTCGAATAGATCTCAATTCTGGACATCCTTGAGATGCGAAAGAACATGCAGGAGTTGAACTTGCACTATCGCCATCTGTTTTGTACTTTGTTGCTCACTATAAGGTTAGGTTCTGGAGATAGCAAGTGGAGGTGTTCGATGCAAATTTCCTGTTAAATTGAAATGTTTAAAAGTTGAACCTAGTATAAACATCCATAGTTGAGAAAGCAATCCCATTCAATATACAATGAATTGCATCTATCGTTTAATCATGGGTTTGTGGGTGGTTCTGAAGCTGGCAATCATGAGTTTAAGTCTTTTTTCATAATATGAAATGCAATGGGTGCAAAAAACCATTTTGCATAGATGGCTACATTCCCTTTCCTTCTGCAATGGTGGAGCTTTGGCTTTGGTGGAGATGATTGGATTGTGCCAGAGAGGTCCTAAAAAGGCAGGAAGAAGTTCAAAGTGATTTCTTTGTCCTTGGATAGCTCTGTTTTGCAGAGCTTATTTATACGAACCCATAGATGACATATGACCAAGACGTTATTTCTTTTCTATAATATAATTTGGTCAACTATCGTTTTCTAAGAGGTCCCTTGGATCAAAATCATATTAGAAAGTTGTTTAAGAGGTCCCTTGAAACAAAATCATATTAGAAAGTTGTTTAATGCATGACCATCTATTTTTTCATATATTTCATATCTTAACATCATAGTTTCTCTATCTGCATTTCTCGGTGTTCAATGAGTGCACAGGCAAGCGAGGGCATGGCGGGGTTGCCTGCTACTACCGTGCAACCTTGAGGCACTCAGTCTCGTTGCACAAAACAGACAGGTACAATCGCTACTTGTGGGTGCGCGTGCAGCATGACAGTGGCGACACTCTCCTCATAGCAGCATGCTACTTTCCACATGCCGAGAGCAACTTTTATAACACTCATTCAGATGTGGATCGATTGGAGCCTTATGTCGATCTATATGATGACATACAAAGAAAGACAAACAGTTAAGGTGGTTATGTTGCTTGGCGACTTTAATGCACGCACGAGCCGAAAGCAAGTTCCAAAATTTGAGCCCCCGGCAGAGGGCGCCTTGCACCGAAACCCCGCAGAGGTGGCTTGGTCAAGGATATCGATGACGACCATATTTCGCGCTATGGCGTGCGCTTTATTCTTTCGGGTAGTATCTTTGACCTGGTTATCCAGAATGGGTTGGTGCAATGGCCGCCTTCCACCTTGCACTTGTAGACAGGGAGAACCAAGGGGCGGCTCCAAAGGTGGTGGATTATCTGCTGGTTGAGGAACGGGTCTGCACCTGGTTACTCATTTTTCCATCGGACGTACACTTTCGACGAGGAAGTAGACTCACCACCTACCCCTGCTCATGCATCTCCAAAGGGGAAGCTCCCCGTGCACCTATCGCCTCAACACACCGGGTGCCCAACCGCGCTGGACTACGACCCGTCGCGGGACCTATGCCCACCGCTTGAGCATGATCTCAAGGATCGCCGCAACTCCCCACACTTCAAGAACAATCGCCAACCGACTCACCGCTTTCGGACGGCCGCAGAAAAGATGCTTTTGGGAGAGGCCGCCACGGCAAGCCTCGTGCACCACCACCTTCCCCGCAAACCGATGGTTTGATGATGAGTGTCGGAGCTCAAACGCACACTCCTAAAGTCATCGATCCCATCTCACCAAAGCCCGCAGGCCGTCGGCCAATACCGCCCTTTCTCAAGAACAAGAAGGCCGATACCTCGCAGAGCATCGCCAAGATGTTTGGTCTCCTCGACCGCACCCCAGACATTCTCGAGAAGGGTCTTGAGCAAGCCCGCGACCCGCGGGAACATCACCTCGAGCAATGGGTACGAAGATTTGCAACAAATTGTGATGACCACCGGGGGCCGCACCGCCCCTCCACAGATAGGCATGGCTCACGGTTATCACAGAGGGGGATGTCATCATGGGCCTACAGCCTAGCGCTAATGGGAAGGCAGCAGATTTAGATGGCATGCGCAGAGCTTCAAATGGGCTCACCTCCACCGGTGCCCTGTTCTCATGGCATTGTTCAATAAAGCATTGCGAAAGGCTTCCCCACGCAATGGACCACTAGTAGAGTAGTGCCCATATACAAAGCGGGGACCCTCAATGTCCGCCAACTACCGCACTATTATGGTCAGCTCTCTCTTTGCAAAACTGCTATCGGCATCCTTGAGCAGCGGGTCGACAATATGGGCAGAGGAAACGGAGGTGCGAGCTCTTACACAAAAGGGTTTTTTCGCCCGGACATTCCACCATTGATCATATCTTCACTCTGCATTACTGATTGAAGATAGCGGTGAATCGCCGGCCAGAACCTTTGATCTTGTTGTTTCGTGGATTTTGCAAAGGCATTCGACACGGTAATTCCATAATAAGCTATGGGACGATTGCGCAGTGGGGACCCCCGGACTTGCGTAATGCAAGATATAGGGTCAGACGAGGCATGCTCGTGCCGTATCACATCGCCAACACGGCCGGTGACCGGTAGCATTGAGTCGCGTCGGGGTTGCCCCCTCCCCCACACTCTTTGGCCTCTACATTGATCGGTTGGAAGATTGGCTCTCGAGCATGGAGGTGCGGGCATACATATCATGCATCACACAATCCGCAACTCATATATGCCGACGATGTCAACCTCATGGCCTATACCCGCAGGACATGCAACGCCACCGGATGCTCTTGACACTTTTTGCCAATTCACCGGCATGCAAGTTAACTTGGCCAAAACTAGGGTGTCATGCTAGTTGCATCATCCCGTCGCCAAGGCTTCCCACATTCACTTACCAAAAGGGGAGGTAGAGGTGGCTCCGACCTACAAGTACTTGGGGATTGAGTTCTCAACTACCACCCATTGGGATGCGGCTATCGGGTTGCGGGTCACCTGCGGGTTGGAAAGCACTATATGCCATGCGTAACAAATGACCACAAAGGCAGAGTTGTATGCCCGGGGTCACCAATCACATTTGTTTCGGCCTTGGTTGAGCCGGCCCTTTGTATGGGGCGTAAGTTTGGGGTCCAAAGATATCCCTCAACACCGGAATGACCTCGAAAGCAAAGCGTATAGCCTTCTTGGCACGGGCCCCGGGGTGAAGTCCACAGCCCGCACCAGATCCTACTCCGTGAGACAGATTTCTACCCCTTCAACGGGCCGCATTGGAACGCCATATCGCTTACTTCCAAAAGGTGGTCGCTATGGCTGATACACGCTTGTTCCCGCCTTGCTTTGGCCAAGAATGGGTCCCCAACGCCCCAAATCCTGTTGGAAAGACAAGCGTGCCTGGGTTCTCACTTTGGGGTGTGCAGGCAAACGATGTGTCCGTGTCGACAAAGAAAGATCGCGAGGCACTTAAACTATACCTTGATGCTACTTTCCTTCGCAGTCCGTGGGATGCAGAGGCTCGACACATGTTAAGTCGGGCACACTATCGCCAGACAAGTCAATCCTAGGCTCACAAGAGGCCCACACCAAGACTTGTACACCCAAATACCCATGAAGAAACGCAGTTTATAGCTTCCATTCAAGACGGGGCACATCGCCTCCGCATTGAAACAGTGGCGCTGGGCTCGTGAAGCACGGAGCAAAGGCTTTTGCCGTGTTGCCACCACGGTAGCGATTGAGGATGAATGTCATGCCCTCCGGACCTGCTTCAAGATTTGCCCATATCCAGAGCGATATGTTCGACATTAGTGTCCGCCACCGCTGCATCGCTTATTGGCTCTGGCGTCAAGGTTTGTTGGGGTCATACCTCCGTGAGGTTATGGATGCACGGACTCGTTTGTGTCCTACGGACGGTATTGAACTGCCCTATGCAATTGTATTAAAGGTGCCACGGCCAGGCTTATTATCGCTAAGGTTTTTCCCTCGAAAACCGCTTCTGAGGGGGTTTTAATCTCACAAGAATATGCTTGTCGCTCTCTTTTGTTTGGGTCCCATAGGCCAATTGGTCTCCGTGGACGCTAAAAACCTATTCTATTCTATTCTATTCTATTCTATGGCACTAGGAGAAAACGTTGGCTTTTCCATGGTTGGTGGATGCAATCTGAACATTTACATTCATTCCTGTTTGAGATTTCCAGTTTGGAAAACACACTATATTACAGATTTTTTTTAAATCATTCTGATCCACTATATTTGGAAGGATAGACATGGCAAGATCTATTCATTAGAGAGATATCCTCTTGAAAATGATTGTGGCACTTATCTGTGGTCATGGGCCCAATCAAAGTTGGTCTTTATCCTGGAAGGATCAACGAAATAGAATAAAGGCGAAGTCTTTGCTAGAATGAGCAAGAAAACTAAAATCAACCATGGTGGACGATAGTGTGCCAATTACACGCACATTTGTTAGGAACCAAATATACTGCTATGAACCACAATGTGATAGCAGCCCAGCAAGAACCACTGTTGGGTATCGCATAGGTTGCACCTTGGTGATGCTCTAAGTTAGTTGACCCGTGCATCTGTGCAATGAAGGTATGAAACTCCGTCATATACCTGAGTAGCAGCTAGAGACTGCAAAGAAAGCCAGTACATGGTCCAAGCAAAATCATATGATAATCATGTAACTACTCAAAAATAATAATAAGTAGTTGTGACTTGCTGCAAGAAAGCATTATTATGTAATAAAAGCTTGAGAAAAGCTCCAATGGCATACTCTCTTTTCTCTGAAAGGCTTTCTATAGCAGAAATATGGAGGTTGTATACTTCCAGCGATCGATCAAGCTGCTATTCCAGCATTCATATTCAGATTTGCTAAATCTAGAGTAATGGAGCAGCATCATAAATTTATAAGGCACCGCATGCCAGAATATGGGCATTTTTTCTCCGGCGTAACAACAGTAGCGCCGAACATGGCTATGATACCTTGATCCTGGTTCCCCTTGCCTTCTTTCCAAAAATACTTACCCTTTTTATCAAATCCCCAAATCAAACTATCCACCAATTCCCGAACCCTGCAGACGCAGAATATGCCGTTTTTTCACAAGTATACGTCTAGAAAAGTAAACTTGCATTTTTTTGAGATTTCTTTATCTCTTGAAGGATTTTTTGTCCAGAAATATCTCGCCCCTTTCTAACTTGCGGGCACCCAAATCTTGCGATGCAAGAAGAACAGGGTAGAATCTGCTCCAAATCCAAATCCATGTGCAGATGCCTCCACCAAATTCGGCGATGCAAGAACATGGCGCGAGTCTTTGAGCTCTGATTTTAGGGCAAAGCCATAGCTCTGCTATGCCTGCCCGTCGTGGATTCAGCTTGTTCAAGTGTACCATCCTTCTGCACGGCATTCAAATCCACCATAATCAGAGCCTAAACGCGGCAAAGGAGGAGCTGCCGTGGACGTACGGCCGAGGCATTTCCTGGCCGCATGGCCATTTCGCCCATTTCTCCTGGGCCATAACGCATCATAAGAGGACGTTATCTAGCCCATCATAGCACCATAGTATGCATATATTAGGGCGTGTTATACTGTACTCATTTTAAGGTTTATATTATAAATATTTATCCATATCGGAACTTCGGAAGGGCCCTTCCCAAAAATACTCTATTGAATCTATTGAAGTAGACCCACCTTGTGTTGCCCCCGATTTATCCATCGGGGTAAATGTCGAACGTGGGCATGTTATAGCCATCCTTAAATGGCAAAATCCGTTGTCCACAAAAACGCCGTGTAATTTGTGTTTGGGCGTGGCTATAATATGCCTTCAATACCAATTTATAGCCATCAGCAGCAAAAGCAGATTGGGCTTGGTGAGAAGGCGGAAGTCAAGGTTGCCACTTAGAAAACTCTTTAGGAGGACAAAAAATTGCATTTTAGGTCAGTACTCAGTATTTCATGGCCATTCCTCATGTGGAATCGAATACTATTATGGATTACAGTAAAGACACAGATATACCACGGATATGCCCGTGGCTATAACATGACGGCGCGTAAAATATACGGCGCTCCTCGATTTATGCCCAGTAAAATCCCCCTATGGCTGTAATTTCGGAGACATCTGTTTCAGATGGGCAATTATGGTGAGTTCGGCAGCAAAAATGGTGCTATTTTGGTGGTGGTGGGGGAGAGAGAGAGAGAGAACTTCTGGATCAAATTGCAAGTAACTGGCCCATCGATCCTGTGACTCTGCAAATTGATCCAAGTAGAGGTCCGTATCATCAACAATTAATTGGGAAATTAACACTGTGTGGGTAGAGCGAAAGTTTCAGATTGTCTTGGGGATGAAAGCTTTTGTCCAGACACCCAATTTTTTGAAGATAGTGCTTTCGTGCGCTTATCTGTATGCTCTTTTTCAAGTATGCAATGTTTTCTAACTCTTTTCCGAGTTGAAATTATCTTCTAATTCTTAAATCAAGAGTTGCTTTTATGTTGATTCAATAGGTCTTTGGATACATTCTCTTCTGTTATGTAGTCAACTTCGAGGAGTAAAAGAATCCCCTCTAAATGGCATATTGGGCAGTATTGCCTGACAAGGATATTATTTCCAGCACTCCCATTCTCGAATTGCAAAATAGGCCCAAAAAGGAATTGCTGGAAGCTTGCTCGATTTGGGAATGGCATTCCGGCGAATTCAAGCTTAATTAGCAGTACATAAGCTTCTTTAGATCCGACCAGTTGCACAGATTACGCCCCTCCATCATTTCCTCGATTGAATCCTTGAAATCTGGGTCTGAAGAACCTTCAGCTAATGCAACAGAATTAGTCATTGAACCTCAGAAGGCAGACACGATAAAATACTCTTTTTGTTTCGGATTACGATTGGAGAGGTATGCAACCGATTGAATCCGGAGATATTGGTAAGCCTAAAAATTAATATGACCATGGCGGGATTTGTCTTCCACGATGGAGAGAAATTTTAAAGAGTGATTTTGATTGACAATGCCCAAGCTGCCGCTTCAGCAATTAATAGCAGAAAGCCAACCTCAGCAGGAACACCTGCCATCGCCAATTGTGTAATAGATTTTATCATCTTTAGTCCAACTTTATTGTGGGAATACCAAACCTGAAAAGGAACAATCAGTAATAATCTTTCAATCTCAAGCTAAGCAATAAAACAAAAAACTCAAACTACTTACATTTCCAGCAGGCTTATTAATAGAAGTCAGAAACAAACTCCTAGGTTCATCATTATCTTTGACAGGCATATGCAAGTCATGACAAAATCTGCCTCATGCGTGCGAACAGGCTCCCTAAAATGACTGCTATCATATCTTGTTGTAGTTACCTGATAATTCTTACTCTCCCTCTCACTGTACTCTATAAACTCACCACAGTCATCACTGCCAATAGAAAGATCTTTATCCAGCAAATTATAAAGTTCTGTCGTTACCCTAATCCCAAACCTTGAACAAAGGTAAAAAACACAGACGCTTCTGATAGCCTCGATTAAACGTTATTTGATGATCCACATCTGCTAACGTCCCTTTCTAAATTGAAACTGATAGAAGGTGCCCTAACACTCTTAGTGCCAATACCTTGGCCCTAGACCTCCTGGTAACTAAGCACAGAAGCATGCAAGGCGCATGCGAGGCGTAGCACCTTTCCAAAGGTTACAAGCATAAAGTTTTGCATGGTACATACTGATTTGCATGAGCAAATTGATCTGCATAAGCAGAAAGCACAGACGCAAGAAGAAATGCAGTATTAGGCTTGCATGTTACTTCAGCCGAGACAACTGCAAAAAAAAACACACGGATCAGTCAGATTTTTGTACAAACATGCAAAAATTACAAGAACTCGTCAAATAACTTGAAGATGTCGCCAAGATATCCAGATCTTCCGCAAAAAATGATGCTCCACTGTTGCATGTACCTCTAGCCGACAAATCTGCAAGGAAAACATGCTAGGGCGTATGCATTTCAAGAAAATCATGAGAAAATTGACAGATAATCATGAAAACATTCAGATTACAGGAAATAATCATGCTAAACTTATAAAGAACCTGTCAGAAAATGCTGCGTCAAGACCAAAGATGCAAGCACTAGTGTAAATCAGAAAATCAAAGCGACAGTGCCAAAATCAACGTGAAAAGTCCTAAAAAAGGAAGCAATTCAGAAAACAGCACTGCAGCAAGCCAAAAAGTGAGCAAGAAAGGCAAGCCCCTGACGGAGCACCATCGCCAACCTCGCCAACCTCGCCGGATTGTTAAGAGTAATGTCCAAAATGTTCTCCCCGCACGTGTGAAATGTGGCCTACCCCTAACATTTCGAGGGAAAATGTTCTATTAGCGGGGGCATTACGCCGCTGGCTCGCCAGTGGCCTTACCCCCGCCAGAATGCCCCCGCCACCAAACATTACCCCTAACATAATGATGTCGGAAGGCATTAGCATGCAGGCACCTGTGGATAACCTGCCACCAAGTACAAAAACTTTAGGATGGAGCAACTTACCCAAAGCCAGCATCTAAGGCATACCATTGCTAGATACAGGATTTGCTCACACCATCTTGGCATGAAGACAGATAGATGGATCGGACTTGCCCTTTCTATGACATGAACGAAGTTGAAAATGAATTCCATGTTTTTGGAACATGCTCAGCCTATGTAAATATTCGGACTAAGTTTGGGGTTGAGGCAAATGAACTGCAATCAATTTTGGATATACCATCCCTAGATCTTGGTCTTTATTTTAAAGTAGCGAATCTCATCGTAATCTTTTAGTGAGACTAAGACACCTGTAAATGTTTGCTCCATGACCTTTATGGTCTGTAGAGGGCACGATTAATACTAATACTAATACTAATTTTGAAGAGTAGTATTATATAATACTTGCTTAAGTATTCTCTGGTGGCAAATTTAACTTGTAAGCTTTAAAATTAAGTATACACTTATATTTATATTAAAATTCATTTAGTTTGCAGTTTTGAGGGTAAATGATGGTAATTTCTGATTGTCCTGCTCATACGATATTTGGGCTAGAGATTCTCAAAGGAATGGCAGTTAAGTCGCATTATCCCTATATATAAGAATGGCGATAAAGCAAAAGCAAGCAAGTCTTATGGCAAAGCTTTTTGGGACAAATATGTAGCATTATAACAGGGGGTTTTTTTTATGTTTTTGTACTGTTTTCTCTAAGGTTTTCATATGATTTGGTGGCCGTATTCATCCAGATGTACTAAAGAGTATTTCTAGAGTGCAATCTTTTGTTAGCCATTGATTTTAGAAAAGGGGCAAATCCTGTGGTGGGGGCTTTTTAGGGTTCTTTTTAGGGTTTTTAGGGTTGTGTAGATTAGGGTCGTGGTCTCCTCGTTGTCGTGGTTTAATATCTCGGGCTACCATGCATGAGATTGTTGTAGGGAAGGGAACTGCCGGAATGACTAGAATATGAACGACAGAGTTTCTTCCGCACCTATGACATGGAGGGAAACGAGTTTTGGGCCATGTAACTTATCTTGTCAATGAAATAGTCACCCCCCGTAATCGTTGTTTTGGACACTTCATTACCGCAGCCGATTTAAGATTGGAGAAATCGGGCGAGGCAAGGCTTGTATGGTAGTGGCGATGGTTGTGCTTAGGCCATTCGCAAGCTTAAACCCGAGAAATGGAAGCTTGGCCATGGTTTGAAGATTCACGCCTTCATGCACGTTCCCGAGAAAGAAGCCCCCATTTTTTTTCATTGCAAGGCCTCCCTTTTTGAAATGGAATCACAATCCAAGACTTGTGATTTGCCCAATGCGGCTTGAATTCCGCTTCTAGCTCCATGTCCCAAGCTCGTGGTGTTGAAATATTCTCATCACCGAATCTCAAATTCCAAACAGTGTTCTCATGATTGCCATTAGTTCTTGAGCTATCTTTGGAGATAGCCGTTGGGGCTTCACCGACATCCACTTGCAGCCGGCATTCTATTTTGCAGGGAATATCGCACAGCAAGCATCTGTGGCAAGCATCTGTGGGTTATGCTTTCGAGAATATCTCTGCACCCAGCAGATCAAGTGAGTGGATTGGAAACATGAGCTCTTGGATGCTATGCAAGGGACAATGCAAGCTATGCTGAAAGGAGGACAGTCCGGGGACTTACACAATGTTCCTTCGGAAAATGAAGAACTCAAACTGGTAAGATTTAGTGGCTTACCTTCAGAAGGAAAAAAAACACAATATTCATTCGGTTTCTTTGATCGCAAAGCCGTAATTCGCTTTATTACAATTGAATCTTGCATCCGTGTGCTTGTTGTGAGGCAACATTTGAAGATGGGAGGAGGAAAAATTGCATCTCGGTGCACGCATCGCGTGTTTGCTAATTAGCTTATAAAACGCTTTGTTCTTTTCTTTCATTTTGTTCAATCGGTTCTTTTTGGTTACTTGATTATTTGCCTTGATTATTTGCATGCTTGAATATTGCCTTTCCAGATGCAGCTGTTGGCATCTACGGTGAGCTCCAAAGAAGGTTTGCACCAAGTCATTCATATGTGTATTAGAAATAAACCGTGTTTTTGACTAATTTTCAAGAGCAATTTACTGGGTTTAGTCACGGACATTGCTATACAAATGGGAAGCATGTGGACAGCCAATATTAGAATGAAAGCTGAAAACTTGGTCTTCCAACATTCACAAGAGGCCGATGCAGCCGCATAACCGTGTTTGTATTTGAAGTGATTATGCATGACATGTTGGAGCTTGTATTCCTTACAAGTATAATGAGAAACTATAGTTGTCGCTGCCCTGATCAAGCTTTACAAGATTTGTTGATGAAACGCGATATGCAATAACTGGATTGTATCGTGCTAATTTTTGCATTATGCTTTTCAACTCCAATATATTAGGCTACAATTGTGCTACATATCTAGTAAGTGTAGCTTTCATTATTTCTTTGCAAATAAATGGATGATATTAATTGAATTCTTGTTTGTTCTCCTAAGACATATTTTATGCAAGAATGAAGCTTCAAACACTCTATTTTGCACCAATTGACTAGCCGTGTTATGTTATGTAGCACTGTAAACAACTCATATGATGATGGATGGTTAACTCTAGGTTCAAATTCCGCACCAAAGCTATCGCCTCCACCGTGAATTTCATACACATGAATTGGATGCACAACTATTCCAAAATTGCGCTTGCTCTTCTCATTATGTATTCTAAATGTACACTTGTTTTGTTTTGTTTTGCTTATATTCGCAACATCAACTCAGTCAAGTGTCATGTAACGTTGTTTGTTTTTGGCCCCGAAGGGGCAAAAAAAAATTTTAACGTATAACACAAACCATTACATTACACGCATTAAAATTAAATTCCCCCTTAAACCCCCTTTTGTTTGGGTGCATATTCTAAACGAGGTGCACCCCGACTACCTCAAATGCCGGATCTGGCAAATCCTATGGCCCGTGATCGTATGTTGGAGCTTCTTGACACCTCTCGCTTCGATTATGCTCAATTATGATTGGGGACCTTTATGATTTTAAGATGTCGAATACGAGTTTGCCTAAGGTTTTGATGGTATATCGAGCCTCTATACGGTGAAATACGGGGATTCAACCTCTACCAAAATAACTCAATGTCCTAATAATGACTACTTTAACCAATCTAACCAAGTGAGCTAATGTGACTATTTTATCTTAAATCTATGTTTTTTTATAATAACCCATTGAATTGTTTTAGGGATATGGTCTATGGTTTCAAGAATTATATCTATATCAAATCCCCTGAACCCCCTCAAGTTATTTTGCTACATATTCTAAACGAGGTGCACCCCGACTACCACACCGCTCGGATCTGGCAAATCCTATGGCCCAGATCAGATGTTGGAGCTTCTTGACACCTCTCGTTTCGATTATGCTCAATTATGATTGGGGACGCCTATGATTTTAAGATGTCGAATACGAGTTTGCCTAAGGTTTTGATGGTATATCGAGCCTCTATACGGTGAAATACGGGGATTCGAACCTCTACCAAAATAACTCAATGTCCTAATACGACTACTTTAACCAATCTAACCAGTGAGCTAATGTGACTATTTTTTATCTTAAATCTATGTTTTTTTTATAATAACCCATTGAATTGTTTTAGGGATATGGTCTATGGTTTCAAGAATTATATCTATATCAAATCCCCCTGGAACCCCCTGTTATTTTGCTACATATTCACACGGGGGGTGACGTAGGGCAGCGAGAGCCCTTATAATTATGTTTTGCGCGTACAAAATCAACATCATATAGTATATTGGTTGAAATCTTATAGTATTTTGCAAATCTTGTTATACAGTATAACAAATTCTGTACATCCATACCCCACAAACGAGGAACTTTGTGTACGGTGTAGATTAAGGAATAAGGGACGAATATACCTATCCAACAGCTCTCGCACGAACCAGAGCTAATGGGCAGGTCAGTTTTTATCCAGGTTATTCTACTATAAAGAACCAATTCATTAATTTGATAAAAAACAGCTAAAATGAGAATTTGAAGCTAGCAAGCAAAATCCATGTTACGTTCACCATTAATTCAAATGGTGCTCACGTGCCTGACCTTTTACTTTTAGTTCAAATGCTAAAACATACCTTGGATGGGATAAATTTGAATGTTTATCACGTACCTTGAGCGGGATAAATTTGAATGTTAACCACATGCTTGAGCCTTAGATAAGATCAACGGATAGAGGGGAGCGGCCGTGGGGGAGCGAGCACCAGCTAGGGGAGGGAGCGACAAGCGGCCAAGGGAAAAGTAACCAGTAGCTAGGGGTTGAACAGCCCAGCGACCCAAGCAGATCAATAGCTTATAACGACAGTTCATGTATCACAGGGCTTTTCAGCCAGGATTCCTCCTCAAATTCTTAGCAATAGACTCCTACATCGATTCAAACTAATTTCAGGTATCTTAAGTGTTTTTTAGCTAATTCAAGGCTTCTTAGGTAGATTTGAAGCTATTATTAGGTTATTACAGGCTGATTTCATGACGAGCAAGTGATATTCAAAGCGTTAACATGGTTTCAAGCTGATTTGGGTCTATTGAAACCTTTTTAGGCTAATTCAAGGCTTCCTAGACAGATTTGGAGCGATTATTAAGTCATTGGAGGCTGATTTCATGATGAGCAAGTCAGATTCAAGGTTTTAACAGGGTTTCTAGCTTATTTCAAGCTGATTTGGTTGTTTCTGTGTTTTTTCATGCTTCTCATACATTTCGCATTCAAAACATCGCAGTGGCAGTCTTTCTGATCAAAACAATGTTATTATTTACTTGCTCGACCCTTTAAACCATCGAAAGTGGCATTTTTCTAGAGAGTCAGTCTTGCTTGCTTCCCGTGAGCAGGATTTGAGTCATACTCATATGTAATAGCTTCCCTAGACCAAATCGAAAACATGCTTTTAAACGGACCAAAAGAGCAATTTGGAGCATTTTGAGAATGGCCTTTTTCTTAAATTAATGAATTCGTGCATTATATATCATCTAGCGACAATAAGAGTTGTCATTGAGAAGTCTCAGGGAATAAATACGGCAATGTATGCATGCTTGAGAAGACATACTAATGTTCTAAAGGACTGCAACTTATTGCTTGCTGAATTGAATACCCGATTGATTAAAAAATGTGATAAGCTAATAATCAGTAATCTTGATGTTAAACAAGGTTGTCTTGCATCTCCAACCTTATTTGGCATCTATATTCATGAAGTCGAAGGGTGGCCTAACAAAAATTCCCACGACGGAGTAGTGCTTGTGCTTGCAGGATAGATTATCATGCTTCTTCAATATGCATACAACATAGTGCCTTGCACAGACTTCAGAAGGTTTGCAGCAACATATACATTTGTTACTATCCCTTTGGAATCAAGCAGCAATGCCAGTCAGGCACGAGGAAAAAGCATGTTTTTCATATTAAAGGTAAGCTCATTCAGCATGCTCAAAGCTATAAATATTTGGAAATTGAGATAACCGAATATCACAAATGGGAGACAGTCGTAGATAAGAGGGTTGTTGATCGAAAAAAAGCTCTCTATGCCATGCAAGCCAAATTTAGAACAATTCAGCTTTAGGATTGGACCATGTGGCTTCATTTATATCGAGCTTTAATTATGCCTATAATATTATATGGATGCCAGATATGGGAATCAGGCTTGGCAACAAAAAATGGAAGGATATAGAAGCAGTCCAAGAGCATTTTTTAATGGATGCTATACAAGGCAATGGAAGTAAGCAAAGAAAATGGTTGGCCTTCAGATGGAATATTTTACAACTGCAAAGATGGGACATCTGCATGGAGGATCTACCATCATAAACAAAAGCGATTTGAGATCTTGTTCGAACCAAAGACAGACAAATTATGGACCAATCCACAAGGTAAAATGGACTTTTACATGCGAGAAATAAATCCCATGATGATACACAACAGCAAACCCAACTGGGGATTCATTCTCCCATCAGAGACTCAATGCGGAATACCTGCCTAGTTTCATGAACAATCCTTCCCGGAATTGGATTTCTTTATATAGCGGAGATGCCATGGAGCGCAAACCAACACCCGTAATACAAGGATCGAGATAATTACTAAAAAGACAACAATATCATGATGCAAGTCGATTATTCGGCGGTAGACCGTCTGCTAATGTCATCTTTGTCAGGTGAGGGCACCCACAAATCAAGTGTGCCATAAAATATCAAGGTCCAGTCGCATATGTCAGATATATGTACGATAGAGAAAGTGGAGGACGGGCATCACTTTTTTATTAGCTATGCTGCTTATGCATCTATACAAAAGCAAGAGCAAAGACTGTGTGAATACCTATACTTTTTTCCAGTTGCCATCATGGAGACTAGCAAATTTCCTCACAGTAATGTTGCTTATTTGTGATGCACAATTATATAAGTAGACTAGGCCATAATATTTTAAGCAGTGTTTTTATTATGTAAATATTTAGTCTCTTAGATAGGAGGATCTTTAAGAGATTGCGAATAATCAATTACAATACAAGAAAAATCTAGTATAGCCTCCTTGGAGGTCCAAGGTGCAAAACTCTTACAAGGCTAGAATTACAATTACAAGAAAAAACTGGTATAGCCTCCTTGGAGGTGCAAAACTCTTACAAGGCTAGAAAAGTTTTTCGCACCATGATGCATGCTGGCATAAGGTCTATAAGTATCACACTCATGCTGAAGCCCCTTCCCTCTCCTAGAAGGGGCAATCGTAACTTGAAGACCAGCTGAAAACCACAGTCGAATAAGATAGTGTTCCTTTCTCCCAAACATCAATGGGTCATCAAGCACCCAAGATCTGCTGAGGTATTATCTTGTGCCATTGCTCCTTGCTTTTAGAAAGTCTCACCTTATGTACATTTATGACAATTAAAATACCCTCTATTCATCCCATTCTCTGATGTTGCTTCTTCATTGCACCGCTTCCGAGCATAATTTCTCAACACTTTTACTTCTTAAGCAACGTCCACTGAGTGATGATTAGCGTAACTGTTTCACTCAAGCACATATGCTGGAGAATAAACGGCATTCAGTTGGATATATTTTTCATAACACCATCTTCCAAGGCCGAAGTGCATCGTGCAAGTACTGAGCAGTGTATCATGTCCATAAATAAATATCAGGCTGGCTCATGGCTCCTATTGGATATTACTGAAACATCCTGCATGACCTACACGTTCAGCCATGCTAATAGTAAAGTGGCTTAAACATGGTGTCGTGATAAATTCTTCACTCGTCATTCTAAATCCTGCAATCCTTGCACTCCATGTCACTAATACATTGCATCCTGACAAACTGTTAAATAAATCTCCTGATTGTGACTGCCTTCCATTCTCATGCTCCATGAATCCACTTTGCCTGTGCATGGCATTTATGTTGCTAGATGCCAACACAATCCTATTTGGCAAGGCATTACAAATTTAACTTGTTCCTCCAAGCTCCAACATTTAAATTGCATTTCAACAGGAGTGCTTCCATTTGCAACGTCAACTTGTAATAATCTGTAACGTTCATTGCTTTCAAAACGTTCAAAAATGTGGCTTTGCTAGGCCCGAGGTCCTCGTATGTACTGCATGTTATCAAAATAATGGGTGGCAAGGGAAATTCTGAATAATATAATGAATGATCAATACAGAATACCCAGAAATCATATCACTGCATGCCATAATAAAGAATGAGTAATGTCCTACTGTGTTAATGATCTCCACGTAATCTTGTGGAAATGGAACAGAAGACCATCAGATCTCATATAGATGTTAGTACGTTGTTGCTTCCTTTGTTTCTCTTTCTCACTGAGTACGTGCAGCGTTTCCTATATATGTTAGTAACATCCTTGCTGTCTTTGTTCCTCTTTTTCACCGAGTATGCAGCATTTCTAGTAGGTTCCAATATATTTCTAATTTGGAGGAATTCAGAACAAACCCACGTGCTTTGTCTGTTTTTGTTGTGCACATAGAAGTAAAAAAAAATAGGAAAGTAGATCGCTTTGTATCGTACCAGCAATACCAGCAGGTACATACCCATGTGTGTAGAAAACAAATTAATCCTACATTTTAGATGCTACTCGTTGCAGAAATTGATGGACCGGAGTCCTTCCTGGGTGAAGATACATAATGAAATTCAATGGAATAAATAAGGCATACAATTTCACTGCACAAAGCAAATTTTCATTCATACAACCCATCCACCACAATCGTGTTTCAATAAGTTCTGCTGCAAGAGTACTACGAGGTCATGAAGAAGGAATGATAAAAAGCTAGAGAAGATCCCAGAAAGTGACAATACAACCAAAGATGCCAGAAAAGTCCAAGTTTGTCAACTACTTCAAAAAAATTTAATGTGCATGTCCTCCTAAAAAATTCTTATCTTTCATAAGAACAGAGAATGGAAAAAAGAGACGCAAAGAAAAGAAACAAAATACCATACCTGAAGGCAAGACATGAGAAGATTTGCCCATAAGCAAACATTTGGTACACTTGCGGGCCTGGTTTCCGGTGAGTACCACGTTTAAAAATGCCAAAAAACAGCTCAAAGATTTCGAAATGTTTTCTGGTACAGGGGGAATTGGGTCATTCAAAGAAGGCTGTAAAAGACTGCAGGAAACAATAGGTGGGTATCCAGAATAACGGAAGCAAAGCTGGGATATGGCGGCGAAGTACGACTACCATATTCTTGGTTTTGTCCGGCCGTATGAAAATTTGTAAATCCAACAACAAAAGATAAATTTGACTAAGTGGCCTTACATGGATAAGCTGGAATTTGAAAACAGCTGGAGCCTTGGGTTAGGCAAGCCTGCTCATAATAGTCATTAACAAGCATATGGTGTAGTTTCCAAGTTTAAATCAATGTAGCAGCGGGAGCAAAAGGACCCTAATACCAATTAAATCTTTATATGCGCTCTTCAGGACTGCTAGGAAACTTAAAAATCCCTAAATTGCACATACTTTCAAATGTCGATCTAATGACTTTTAATGGTGTAATGATAGAAAAAAAAACTAGAAGAAAATGCAGCCTAATAGTAGCTTCATTAAGTCCAAAATAATGGATCTGAGTGCTTCCCATTCAACAATCAGTTACAATAATCTGTAAACATCCTCATTCCCAGAATAATAGCTGATACTATTCCAGGAAGATCGCATCTGAATAAATCAACTCAGATGCAAACTAGTAAAGGTGGCCTTAACACATTGAAAGCAGGCAATTATTCTAGTGTTGAACCTTTGCACCCATAACTTACAGTAGCTCTCCTGAGTCATTATAGCATGGTTATATGCACTGCATTATAACGTAGACGTATCATGTATACAACAAGATAATCACACACACAGGGCTTTTCAACCACAATAACCATGATGATACAGTGCAGAATAAACCCTCAATACTCAATAAAACTGAAAACAGAAATGAATGATCAATGACATCGGACCAGACGTGAAGCAGATTTCTCCAAAAAAGCATCTTCCTAAAGAAATGCTCCTCTCCTCATCAACAACTGCTCCAATCCACGTAACTTTATATATTAGAACAAAACTGGCTGAACTGTTGCCACTAATACCTTTATTCTGTGCAATATAGATTAGATCTAACTTGACCTTCTTGCATAGCGAATAGTATGCCGGCGGGACCACAACTCATACAGAGCCATATAAAATGCGTCCTGGGAAACTGCTGGAGAATTCCACATCATATGCTTGCCAGCCTTAGTTGCCAAAATCTGCATTGTTTTATACTGCTTCTGGCCTATGATCTTCAGTACATTTTTTAGCCTGGAGATGTCATCAAAGCTCAGCACAACAGAAAATGAGTGCCAATCTAAAATGTCTTGGAAGGGAAGATCATAATGGTATCCACTTGACATGATAACAGGAATACACCCATAGCTCAATGCCGTCAAAATCGTGGTTCCATCATCACCTAAGCTCATACAAAACTTGCTTGTTGATAACATGTTTGGATCTGCTTGACTTGAACTTATTCTAAAAAATTCATCAGACTCCCAATCTTTTAGAACTGCTCCAAACCTAGTATCAGCTTCTGATAATCCAGAAACATAGAGCCAATGTTCACGATCAGAAGCTCCAGCACTTTCTTTTAGGTAAACAGGAATTGGAACATCTTTATGAGGATAATATTCATGAGTACCACTAGCAATCAAGGAACTGCAAATCATCTGTATGGCATTTTTCTTAAGCTCAAGTACATTCCTTGAGACATCTCCTTCCCACTGATCACAGGAAATGAACACATGATCAGCACCGAGAGTTTTGTTCCAGTAAGGGTATTTTTCTCTTAGCAGCTGAACATAGCCTCTCAAAAAACGCCCAATATTCCTCTTCCCAACAGATCGGTCTTTCAACAACCTTCTAACAGAAATTGGAACAAAAAGCAGCTGTGCATCTTCTGGGTTATCTGTAACAAACTCACTAGCAACCAGATGGTTGAGGAATATGGTATCGGCCTCTGTTTTGTTTTGCCCGGGTTCAGATCTTATGTCATATTTACTATGATCACCAAGAGGGTAGACATAGATCTTAAAATTGGCAAGCATTTCCTCATAATTTAGAGCAAAAAACTCATAGGAATGATAAATACTTGTAGAAGGAAGCTCTAAGGGAGAGGCATCCGATATAATAAATGCCAGAACAGAACACAGAAAGAACAACGAGGTCAACATTGTAAGAAATTACCTGGGCGCCAAGCAGAATGGGAAAAAGGCGAGCCCTATTCAAAGGTCGCATTTGCCATTCTTCGACGGTACAACTGTGTTTGTGTCTATGGCCAGTATTCTTGGCGCGCCATTTTTCTAGTCTTTCTGAAACGGAATGCGGCATAAACGAATTCATTTATTTCGGCCATTAGGCTATAGCACGCCATTCTAGCCCCTTCTTTTTGTATACACTAATGTCCGCGCGAAGCAAATTCTGGCCTCTGCGTGTCGGCCAATTTTCTGGCCGGAATTTGCAGCACGTGGACATTGATGTAACATGAAAATATGGGGGGGCGAGCTCTTTCTCTCTCTTCCGGTCGAGCTCCAGCTATGGCGTCGCCTTGACGCCAAGGAGCTTGGCTAGGGCGATCGGGCTGTTTCTTACGTCCTCTCGAGCGGCTTGGCTGTGCCATTCTGGCGATTCAGTTTTCAAGTGGAGCGCCACTCTTTTTCGTGGTTTTTTGAGCATTTTAAGTTGATAACTACTGTTCTTTAGTTTCTTGGAGCTTTCTAGGTGCAACGCCTCTGATTTTTCATGTTTTTATGGCAAGTAGTCGATTTTTTATGCTTTCTTTCTATTCTTGCCTCTATTGTTTCGATTTTTGATATATCAGGGTTTCTAAAGTGCTAGCACGAGTTTCTTGGTGCTGTGGATGAGTTCTTGGAGCTGGCTTATGGGTGTGGACGAGTTTCTTGGAGCAAAGCAAGCTTATGGTATGGCGGCTAGGCCTCTTGGGGCAACGCAAGCTTATGACTTATGGCACATGCTGCAGTGGCAGTTCTTTCTGATATCTCAACTTCCAGCTTTGTTTCTTATTCAGCATTCTCTTTTTCCTAAATGGCTGCATAAGTTTTGTGCACATCAGTCAACTAATTGTACTCCGATAATGAGAGGGTTTTTGGACTATGAAGCTCAAATATGAAAAATATAAAAAAAAAGGGGCACAATGTGAGGGATATTTGGACTTCCGAAACTTAGATAAGAAAGGAGAAAGGATCTCTCTATCTTCAGCTTGTGATTCTATGCAATTCTCTGATAGTTTTATGAATGCCAAAGTGTTATGATTTTATCAATCTCTCTATGTGAATCTATCCATGAATTTATAAGTTTGATGAATATCTGTTGATGGAGAAATTTTAACAGCAAAAAGTTTGATGAATATCTGCTTAAAAAAATGCTTCAGAATGAGTGGTTCCTGAAAATTCGTGTGACGCTCCCAGAATCTATACGATGCTCCCATCGTACAAATACGGGAATTCCTCTCCCATGGCGACTACATCACCATGGTAAGGCCCTCCGTCATACTCGGACCGCTTGGGATGGCCAAGTGTCCGGGCGAGGAACACGGAGGTGTCATTCGTCCCACGTCCTCTATGGGCAATCCTATAACAGCTGAAGCATACATATACGTTAGTATACAACAATCATGCTAAATTAATATACCACCACGAAGGGTGGCCCATCCGTCATCATCAACGAATAGACAATACAACCATAATAAAAAGTGGAAAATAATCTTCCACTTTGTGCCTCGGTTCATCCATTAACTCAACGGCGCTGGAGGTTAGCAGGAATCTTGACAGTTGCGGCATGGTATGATTCTGGCCAGTTAGCGACATGGCAAATCTTTCAAACAAAATTCTCATTGTCTCGATGGGACAGACCTATTTGGCAAAAGGTTGCTAGTACTCTGCCATTGGTTGCTCCAGAGGCTATTGAAGGGTGCATGTGAATTTCCCACAGAGTATTCATGAGCATAGGCTTGTGAATTCTATGTATAGGCTGCTTGTCAATAGTGATATCCTTCTGCCATCCACTAGGTGGTCCCTTCAGCTTTCACCTCCTAATTGGAGACGTATGTGGACTT
This sequence comes from Isoetes taiwanensis, assembly GCA_021234155.1. Lineage (NCBI taxonomy): Eukaryota > Viridiplantae > Streptophyta > Lycopodiopsida > Isoetales > Isoetaceae > Isoetes > Isoetes taiwanensis. The sequence goes on along the minus strand of JAJEKV010000245.1, from coordinate 331,862 downwards.
GGGCTTGGGATAAACTACAACATCCTAAGGTGGTTGTGCTTTGGTGGCAGATTCTTCACGGATGCCCTCGTGTGAACGTGCTTGTCCACAGATTTGATCCTCGAGTGTCGACGATCACGCCTTGTGCAAGCAAAGGGACGAGACTATTGAGCATTGTTTCTTTTTATGTGTTCATCTCCAGCCTGTTTGGTCTTGGCCACTTTCTCTTTTTCATGTGACATTGACAAGTCAGCAAGTGCTTCTGGCTATCTATCCGGATACTTGGAATAAGTTATGAGCCAAGCATTTCATTTAGCATCGATGGTTGTTGTGGTCCATCCGAAGCCGCTGAGACCGCCTATCTTTCAGGGTTTGGATATTCCTCCTGCAATTGTCCTCCAAGACGCACAAGCTAGAATTGTTAAGGCTTACCATTGCTCTTCACTTGCTCCTGCCAAGCGACAGTTGATATTTGAGTCCTATTTGAGTGTGTTGTCTTATGCATAGGCTGGTGGTTCTACTCAGTGGATCATGATTATCCTCTGAGACTTTATTCCCGCCTCTGCATTTGTATTTTGCTTTTGGCTTTGAGTTTCAATAAAGTTTGTCGTCCTTCAAAAAAAAAAAAATAACATGAGCTAACACCATGACAAGGCGCTACCCTGGGCTCAGACTCCAAGGGATCAAGTGAAGGCCGTGGCCTCGTGGATATCAAATGATCGGAGGTATAACATGGCGTTGGCTGGCATTAGACAATGGCTAGGGTAGTCCACTCCATCCGCCCCTCCTGTGCACACTTTGCAGATAGGCTGAATCATGCTATGATGTGCTTGTAGCCCTCTGGAGATGCAATCCCAAGGAATCACCCTACGGGACTACTCCGGGTTACATCTCCCCGGTCCGATGAGGCAGGTCAGAGAGGCGTCTCCTTCCCGAGCATGACGGATCCCTAGGTGTACTAGAGAACACGTGCCCCCCTCGGTGACCCCCCACATCCGTGCACTCACTTACTCCCCTAAATCTAAAGGCCGCTCACCAGCCTGCTTCAAATCCGTGACGCCCATATAGGCACGTCTCCTCGACCTGTGGAATGTCGACCCATACCCGCCCACAAAACAAAGGACCGGCTATAAGCCTAGCACAATCGTAGGAGTTCTCAGAGTCGCTGCTTAGACAAGACCCCACCCCCGATTCACCATCATACTCGTTATCTGGTGTTGAACCACATCATAGCATCCAGCAAAAATTTTAGTGGCCCCGGCGGGCCATTTGGCCACTAATTACAGGTTCAAGCAAAATGTGACGGCCGGCTTAAGTAGGATGCCTTACCTATGCTACAGACTCTATTGCATATTACGACATTAAAATGACCAATTAGATGTTTGCTAATTGGAGTGGTATCGACTTTGGGGCCAATTTAGTCCCAAGTGAGAACTAGATATGCTTATGGAATGGCCATTTAGGCCACTTGGCTAAATCCTATAATGCCTTGGGTAAAAGCACGCTGTGGTGTTCCAATTCGGCTGTCCCCCTGTCCCCCCAAAATGTGGCATTGCATCCGCCACTTTTGTGGTATGAAAGTATAATTATGGCACCGCTCAACTGCCGTTATTTAAGAATGGAGTCCCAATTTGTGCGGGAAATTCTAATTTCAAAAACTAAAATTCAAATTCCTATTCTTTGGTCCCACCCTGTTCTTCCTACGTCCTGTTCTTTGGCTCCCTCCCTGCTGCAAGCTCCAATCCATTGTGGATATAGATGTCAATGAGGTAATCTGTCCACAAACCGGCATTTTAGACAGGAGAAAATGAAGAAGCACCAAGGAAGAAGAAATGTTGAAGAAAAGGGAAAAATTCATAGGTGAAGAATTAAAAGATTTGGAAGCCAAGAGCATCGTTATAAGGAGCCTTTGGGACTCCATGCAGACTGTCAAACTCTCTACCAGCAATGACTGCCTAGCAGCCAAGAATAGCTGCCTTGCAATGTCTGTACCACGCCGTGCAGATTCTGAAACAAGTGGCAAAATCAGCCAGCGAGATCTTGGAAAGGTATTAGGTGTTCACCCAAGAAACCTGCAAACGGCAAAGAAAAAGAGGGAAGAGATCGATTACAATGGTGGGAAATGGGTTTCTTACAAGAGGGCTAAAAGATTCGATGCAATTTCAGATGAACATATAGAAAAGATTCAAAATTTTTGGATTGAGAACACCAGAGTGTCTCCTAACACAAAGGATGTTAAAACTAGAAGATTGGAGAGAAATGTAAGAGAAAAACATGCTGCCCACTATCTGGAGGAATCACAGGTTAGTTTATTTCTGTTAAATTCATATTTTCTTAGTTATGGTGCTTAGTGTGGTGGTGCATGTGGTGGTTATTGTGTTGTACAGTGATTGTGGTGTACTGTATGCAGCATGTGAATTGTGTGTAGTTGACTCTAGTCTGAAATGCAATATTTAATGTTTGGAATATTAGAACATGACAGAATTGAGTATTCCTTTACTGGTTGTGTAGTCTAAAAATATTTGAGAATAACAGATAACTAACTGATCCTAACAAGTACAAATTTTTGTTGAATAAATTTAGAGGATTCAAACACAGTTCTGTTGGAAAGTACAATATATTAAAAAAAGGAGCATATCTTACAAAATTTGGCTTTACAAAATTTGGCTTTCCATTGAAAGCTCTGTACCCGAGAACTAAATTTACATGCATTTCCTAAGTAGCAGGAAATGCTAGTATGACTGGCTCGACTTCTGGTGCATCCAAAATTACTGTTTTCTGCACTAAAGCATCTAAGCTTTCTGCAATCATCCCAGAATTTAACAGGATCAGATTTGCCAATGCTTCTTGCATCCCCTGGTGGTAAGAACACAACCCTGCCAGTAATTCCCGTTGTTGATGACTCAGAGCGGGCAAGTGACAGATAACAAATAGAATAGAATAGAATATACATTATTGTCCCTTGTGCCCTGAGGCCTCTGGACTTATGTAGCATGGGCGAGCTCCCTGACGGGTGCTACTAGCACATCACACTGGTTTTATTGTAGCCTTTTCTGAAGGCTGACTTTTTTCTATTAATACCGGCACCCCGCTTTGGATCGGCTTCAGGGCCGTGCAGAGGTGCGTCGTTAAGAAATAAACTGGCTGCCTTTGCAGCAGCATGTAACATAAGGTCATGGACCTTGTCTTCGAGCTCACTTCCTGTCAATCTGACCCCAAGCATAGCCATTGAAGGCCCAGCATCCAGTCTGTTGTATGGCTTTAGGGTGGATTCGAAATCAGCAAAGAAGGTGGATTTAGGCATTTCCACCTTCAGAGATTGGTCACGAGCCCTATTTAACATATGCCGAATGCCCTCCTCGCTCACCCGGGGTAGGCCGTAGTGATCTCTGAACATCCCTACCATTGCCGGAATGAACTTATTCATTTGAGAATGAAACGCCAAAAATCAGATGCAGGAACAGGATTTAGGACCCAATTCCTTTTCTAATGATTAGAAGAGGAATGTAATTATTATCAGGGTGTACGAATTTCAGAAATGTTTATGAGAGCATGCTAGGAAGATTTTTTATGTCAGACGAAATAGGATAAAAGTGATGTGATGTGATGTATGGTGTGGTGTCATGATGGTGTGGTGTGGTGTGGGGTGCGTTATCTCTATGGTGTCATGTGGGTGTGTGCATGTTGATATATGATATGTGTGGATTCAATTTTATTTATTCTTCCCCCTCACCCCACCACACCCCATCATCTATCCCACCACCATAGACTACCACCACATCTTTGCGACCACCACATTACCACCACATGCACCACATTGTCCATTACCACCACACTCCACTATATCCCACACCACACCCCTCCACCACACTCCACCATATCCCACACCACACCTCTCCACCACCACCACCACACTCAACCATGTACCACATCACACCCCTCCACCACACTCCACCACCACCACACTCAACCATGTACCATACCACACCCCTCCACCACACTCCACCACACCACATCACACCACAATCCACAACACCACACCACACCCCCACCACACTACACACCACCATCACCACCACCACCCCCCCACCACCACACTCCACCACACCACATCATACCACCACACACCACTACACACCCCCACCACCACACCCCACCACACACCACTCCACCACCCCCACCACCACACCACCATACTCCACCACCACCACTCCACCACGCTCCATCACCACCACCACACTCCACCACAATGTCCTACAACTCCTTGCTACCACCCCACATTTGGTGTATGGTGTGTGGTGAATGGTGTGGTGTGTGGTGGGGTGTGGTGTGGTGTGGTGTGTGGTAATGTACACAACACTAAGGTGCTCGTTCTGGTGAATATGATGAGTGTGGGCATGGTATGGTGCATGGTTTGGTGTGGTACACACATCCTAACAGTTTAGTGTTCATTACATGCAGATGGTATTGTTGAAGAGGTTTCTGGACCAACATCCAGAAATTAAGATTCGTCTTCGAGCTTTTGAGAAGCTAAAACCCTGGTTTGTTGTGAAATTGAAGGACTTCAATAGTTGCTGTTGCATTCAGCACGTGAGGATGCAAATGCTAGTGGATAGGACTCAATGGGATGAGAACCAAACATCCGAAGAATTGCACTTGCACCTGCGATGTTTGTAGATCACATGAACTTGGTCAATGCAGGGCACATCATAAGTACAGGAAGCTTGTGGAGATCTATATTGTGTCCAAAGAGTGAATTAGATGAGTTTTACAAGAAGGCGTGCATCCTTGGAGATTGTGAGCTGTGTGGAATCAAGAAGTTTCAGACCTGTCCCATGGAAGAAAGTGGCAGTAACAGGAAAGTGAAATGGGAGTACATTGACTATGAAAAAGACAACGTCTCGAGGTAGGAGACTGACTCATCAGTATAATGAGACAGAACCCAAGGAGCTTCTGGATAAACTGAAAGAGCGTCTAAAAATCTTTCCACTGCATAATTTCAGGTACCAATGGCAGGAAAAAACAATTTAAGGAGCTTCTGGAGAATCTCCCAGCAGATGCATATCTTTCGGTAGTGGATTTTGTAGAGAACTATATATTCAAGGAACAAGAGGAGGTGCAGTCGATGCGCTGGGTCAATAACCAGATTACCATTTTAGTTCAAATAACATATCAGTACGACTCAGTGGCAGATGAGATTATCAAGGAAACACATTACTATGTATCAAATGATAGGAAACACGATACTTTGTTCGTGTAATACTGCTTCATGAAGCACCACAAATATCTGGAGCAGAAAGGAAGGGTGCCAAAGACACATTATGTGTTTTCAGATGGTGCAGCATCTCAATTCAAGGCTTCTAGACCATTTTACTTTGTGGCTAGGTACACAAACGACACTGATGTCTATATGATGTGGATTTTTTTTTTGTTCTAACCACGGGAAAGGTGAACACGATGGCAAAGCTGCTGAGTTGAAGAGATGGTTAAGACAACTGCAATTAAAACACAACAGCATAAGATTAGGTAATGCTCATGAAGTGGTAGAAGTTGCCGATAGTATTCACAACACAGATCTGTGCAATCAGACTTCACATGCCACCAACTAAACGTCAAAACATGACTGTATATAGGCTGGATCCTTTAGATGAGAAGAAAATTTTCTGAAATTTACCCAAGTTCTTTTCGATGATGATGAAATGTAAAACCATTCTCAGTAGTTTTCGTAACTCATCCAAGTTTTGTGCTTCAAATTGAAAAACGAGTTTGTCTTGATTTCTTTTGAAGATTTGAATTCTTCTGAACACTTGATTCCTTTGTTTGTGAGATGAATTGAATATGAATTTTCATTCAAATGAATCGAGGTTACAATAACAATTATGTACATAAGAAAGATATCTGATGATTTAAAGTACGGGTGACTCATGCACCTACATACTTCCCAATACATATGTTCCTCTCAGTTCCAGCTTTTGTTGCTTCTAATCTTAAAATTTCAACCATGAACACTCTAACATCAACTAGATCCGGGTCTGAAATGTCCACAACCTACAGTTAACCACACTTTGTCAATAACAGAGTTTGGTTTGTCTGCTGCATTTGAGTTGACTTACTAGATCAGGCAACAATATATTCATTCCTTTCAAGTATCCCCTCACAAATTTGTGCATAAACGAACATACACAGGGCCACATGAATGACCATTGGTTTGAAGAGGCGTTCTGAAAATTTTCACAACATCTGAGGTCGTAAAGCTGAAATTATTGTGTCCAAACAATTCCAGAAACCTGCATTCAAAGTTTGTTGTCATTGTGCCACAACAGCAAAATGCAATGAGCAAACACTAACATCTCAATATGTCTGCTTCTGCCATGCAAGCCCGAGCTATCAAAGTGATATATCCCTGGTTTATATCTCTGTGCGAGACACGCGTGGTTTACAATCAGAAAACAGGTCCAGTGATGTCCATCACAAGCAGACAAGAACATGTACTGACACTTATCCAGATTCATATGTTTCCTTATTGTTTTGTAACTATTTGTGTCCTTGGACAATGTTGAGTAAAAAAGAGGATCAAAGAAGTGAAAGGGATGGCTCATTCCTTGGAGCATCAAGTAGTATTCCATGTATCTGCAAACATATGCATATGATGGCACAATCCTGATGATCACAAATCAGATGAAAGTATCACCTTGAGAAGAGGAGGATCAATTGATCATTGAACCACTATGTATCAGCTTTCAAAATTTTGATGTCGGTGGAGCTAATCACGACAGTTTCAGTTCCACTCAGCACCACTTCCAAATGTGTATGTGGCTTTAGATAGACAGGGACTGCCGAAGCTCTATCATCTCTAGTTCTAAACACACACGAGAACATTTGTTCACAATCCATTCAAATATTTTAAATTGAAAAAGTACAACACATAATAGAATTTTTTTCACTTATATTGACTTTCAAAGAGTTTTACAAGATTCATTTATGAAAATACTTGTCGAGCATTTTCATGTAGTTGCGCGACTCTTCATAATCCCACACGTTCCACATTTGATGCTCCTTCACATAAGCTGATACACTTTCTGCAGCCAGAAGTCCTTCCAGCCATGGTTTGAGTTGCTCCAAAAGGAAAGTGGAATCCAACCTGTCGGGAGAAAAACTATTTGGACATATCATTGTGTTCGGCTGGTTGGCAGAACCCTTATATCTGCTGTCATCTATCAACAATGTGTTTTTCACTTGGTATTTCCAGTATTTCTTGTACATTTTGGACAGATCCTTAAGGAAAATTGGCTTATTAACCACTTTTAATTTTGTGTTGGTGCAGTCATCCTGATTCCAAATAAAAAGAAATCTGCCGTTATATTCCTGCAGCAACTTTCTCATCAACAAGTCAACGTTACTCTTAGCCATGCTGGACCACAATGCAATCTCAAATTTTGATGTACACCATTCTAAGAACTCCTGTAATCCAGGCCTGGAAACTGCTGCCTTTTGAAGGTTCAATTTCTGGAGGGTCACTTCTGACTCGGCCGATGCAGGGATCCTCTCTTTCAAGTCATAAAACTTGCCTAAAACCCCATTAAAATTCAGAACAAGGAGAATTTCAGTTAACCTCTTGGTTTTTCTTGGTTGAGGTTGTATTGGACTCGTTGAGCAGTCTGCATCTTGTCCAGGAACTGGGGTTTCTTTGTCAACTTCATCACCTGCAACCGCATTTGGCTCATATTCAGCACCAAAACTTTTTTCTGGTGAAGGATCCCGTGCAAATGAATCTCAAGGGAATTAATTTCCCCCCTACAACAGATGCACTAGGAATCTCTTCGTGATGGTTTTCAGTTGCAGTAGCGTCTATCTCTGTAACATAATTGAAATGAGGAAGACCACAGAAAAATACAAAAAAATAAATCACGTATGTGGCATCGGTACTTACTTGATACGACTGCATTCAGTTCACTATCCATATTTCATTTTGGAGTCTCCACGCTGTCAGCAGCTGGGATTGAATTAGAGGTATCAAATGGGGTGAATTTTAGGAACACCCGGGAGGTATCTTGTAGTCTCATAACTGATCGAGGCGTGGATAACTGTTGGATATCCTTGGTCTCAAATTTCTGCAATTCTGCAAACACTAAATCAGTAGACCTATGACAACATCAGTAAACATTAGTTAAGGCACTTACTTGTGTCTATTGGTTCTTGTGGTAGCACTCGAACACCAAAAGCCAAAAGCCATGTCTCAATCATAATGTGGGCTGGCTGGGGGGCTCTGGCAGGTTCTAGAGTGTCTGCAAAACAAATTCAAAATCAATAGAGTCTTTAGGCGAGGGTTAGAGATGATAATATTTACCTCAAATGGTGTGATAGACATGGAATGTGATCTTTGTGGATCAGTGATACGCTATCATCTGGCAACATTTTACCCTCCCATTTCAGACAACGTCCACAAAATGGACAACCTTCATCCTCTTCTTCTGCCTCAGGAAGCATTGGAAATGCAGGATCTAAATGAGTGTCATGACTACTACGCTCAGAAAAAATCTCAAATCTTTGCATTCGAGGTTGCAGCTGCAGCAGTAAGTCTTCACATGCCTTTAGCTCAATTTCAATTTCTGCTAGTTCCTTATTTAATTGATTCAGCCCAGGGCAACCTTTGTACCATTTAGTTCTTCATCCTTTTGGTTAAACACAAACCCGAACACCCTCTGCTTTTTCGGTTTGTTGTCATGATTGATTGCCATCTGTGCAAATCAGCTCTAATTTCTGATGCTTTATGCTCCATCAACTCAATCTTTCTTTTGATATCATTTTTCCTGTCCTCGTTTGCTTGCAATCATTGCTTGCATCTATCAAACCTAGCTGATGTTGCAGCCAACCATTCCTTCACGTGTCTTTCATAGTCTGCAAAACAAAACACTACGTATATGTCAGCCTCCTAACATAGTAAGCCACGTACTGATGGAAGACCACAATCACACACCATATAACACAAGGTACTCTCTACACACTACCACATACCACACACCACACAACATACACTGCACAGTACACACCACACAACACGCTGTGGTGGTAGCAAGGAGTGGTGGGACATTGTGCAGGGTGGTGAAGTGTGGTGGTGGTGGTGGTGGTGGTGTGTGGTAGTGGTGGGGTGTGGTGGTGGGGTTTGGTGGTGGTAGTGGTGGTGGGATGTGTGGTGGTGGTGGAGTATGTGGTGTGGTGGTGGTGGAGTGTGGTGTGGGACATGGTGGAGTGTGGTGGTGGGGGTTTGGTGGTGGTGTGGTGTGGTGGTGGTGGATTGTGGTGTGGGACATGGTGGACTGTGGTGGTGTGGTGTGGTGTGGTGGTGGTGGAGGATTGTGGTGTGGGACATGGTGGAGTGTGGTGGTGTGGTGTGGTGGTGGTGGAGTGTGGTGGTGGTGGAGGAATGTGGTGTGGGACATGGTAGAGTCTGGTGGTGTGGTGTGGTGGTGGTGGAGTGTGGTGGTGGTGGTGGAGTGTGATAGTGGTGGAGTGTGGTGCGGGCGTGGTGTGGGACATGGTGGAGTGTGGTGGTGGGAGATGGTAGAGTGTAGTGGTGGGAGATGGTGGGGTGTGGTGTGGGACATGATGGATGCCAACAACTCACCACTCACCAAACCACGCATACCTCATCTATCATTCTGGCATCCATTGCACGAAATGCCCCACAGATGGCATCATAGAGACACAGCATGACAATATAGCCAACATGATGCAAAATGGTAGTAGACATACATGATTCTTGAAGTGGATTTGAGGTTACCTTTTCTGTGTTGATAGAAACAATCTAGGTCAAGCTTGAGATTTTTTTCTGTTGTAACACAACTAATAATTGAACATATCTGCAATGGCATGTTTTGGTCTCAGAACATTGCTCTGCTTTTCTGTTAAGCACAATTTCATTAAATTTGGACAATACCTGAATTTATGGACCTTTTTTCTGGAAACCTCGCTTCCATGACAGTTTTTGTTTTACCCAGCGAGCGTTGTATATGCTTGAGCAACAAGCACTGTACAGTTCTGGGTAGCGTCTTCTTATTGGAAGGAGCCGAAGCATAATCGATAGTCTCCCACCAAGTCAGTTGATAGTCACGGCTATTTTCTTGTGCATACACCAATACCATTACATCTCTACATAATGCTATAATTTAGCACCAATGAATGGAATGGTTATATGATACCTCTAGAGCATATACATAATAAAAACAATTATAGTCAAAAAACGTACATGGTAATTATCTAATAGAGCATGGACCTAGACAAAGACAAATAAAAATGACGGGATTTGGGAAAAAAACAAATGAGAATGTGTCGAGAACCTAACCCTAACCCTAAATAGAGTGCAGGGTTCTCCATCGGGCAAATGGTGGTCTTTCCCTAAATACGCCCGCACAGTGGCGGCCTTCGCCACTAGCTCGGCAGGTTTCGATTTAGAATCCTCCAGCCACTGCCGTTTTGATTCAGCCGTTTTTGATTCAACCACAGCCGCCACTAGCTCGGTCGTTTTGATTCGGGATCGCCACGGTAGAATGCCATAGTTTCGATTCTCACAGGATCCGGCCGAAGAAATGGAACATGCTTTGTCTATTCTGCATATTCAGGTTCGTGTATTCTACATATAGAGGTCTATTCTGCATACAAAGGTTTATATTTTGCATCTAACTAGAAATAAGCCTACTGTAGAACATGACATCATTCTCACGAAAATTGATTTTCTTTGTGGCGAGATGATACTTATAGGGCGGTTTGCATGTACTGCGAATAACTCCAATAAGCCTCCGGACCTCTGCATCTCTATTTCCCCTCAAATTCCTTTGATCCAAGTCATATTAACTTTCTTCAAATATAAATCCGGTGATTTTAAGCGTATTTTTATTCACATCCCCAGTGATTAAATTGTATTCTGTTTTCGGCTTCAAATCGCCACTACAAACCCGTTGTTTGCTCGGGATAATGTTGCAAATAAAGAAGCGTAAACGAGAAGATGAGAGCCGTTTTTCACGGTTTATGGAAAGGGATAAAGAAGCGAGCAGAAGATGAGAGCCGTTTTCAAGAAATCAAGCCCGGATTTATGGAAAGGGCACATGCAAAAAGAAGCCTAGGCCTTCAAATGTAGTTCTAAGGGCCTGTCTTCCTCGGGATTTCTAAGACCTGTGTCACTCTAGATTTCTAATTATCTGTCTGTCTCCTTGACCAACTCTCCAGCATAAATTGGGCAGGCGCCATATTTGGATGGGAAAGTATTGACCAACTCTCCAAAGATAAATTGGGCGGGCCCATATTTGGATGGGAAATCCTTGACCAACTCTCCAGCATAAATTGGGCGGGCGCCATATTTGGATGGGAAAGTATTGTTTTCCATGTACCTCACGTGCTTGAAAATTAGTTCAATGGGAAACTGCCATATTTAGATGGGAAAGTATTTTCATGAATATATGGATATTTCTTACCTCAGACGGTTAGAAATTGGGCGGTCGCCCAATTTCAATGGGAAAGTACTATCTACTGTTTACCTCACATTGTTTACCTCACATGCATGCAATTATCTACCTCACAAAGCAGATAGTCATGTGGTCTCAAGAGATGGGGAAATTGGGCGATCGCCCTATTTAAATAGGGATACGTCCCATGGTAGGGAGCTAGAAATTCCCATGGTAGGGAGCTGGAAATTGCGCGGACCCCTTGTTTAAGAGGTGGATAATGGCTGTAATTGAGCAGATAGATAAATAGATAGAGAGACTATACAAGTCTAGCTTTGTTAATGACAATGACTTGCAATCATCTAATTTCACTAGCATTTATTGAAAATGAAGCAAAGCAATTTTACAAGGTTAATCCCTTTATTAAGGAACGTTGAAGAAAACCCCTACATAATATGCATGGAAAACCTACAATATGCATGCAACCTATCTCTTATAGCAAAAATAAAACCTTGTGCCTTACATTTAAAAAAGACTATAGGTAAGAAAGAATAAACTACAAACATACATGTGGAGAACTAACCTTAATATGATCGGTAGAAAGGTCTAGTGCCACACGATAATCTTAGAGCGCCATGTAATTTCATTGACAGATAAACAGATAAAATATATAGCGCCGATATAGCGCCAAATTGGTAACCTTATAGCGCCCTGAGGAAAGGGTGTGAGTAAGTGACCAATCATGCAATAGGAAAGGGTGTGAGCAACTGAATGGAGACATAGCACATTGGTTTTGGGGAAACAAGTATTTAACATTTAAAAGCGGACGGGGGAAATTAGAATTCAATTTTGCTTGGACGGGCGGAAAAAAAAGGGGGGGAAAAAAAAGGGAGATTTGAAATTTAAATACATGGTGGACACGTGTTCCCAATAGCACGTTTAATGCCTTTTGAGAGCCTTCCCCACTAATCCACATCTAAGCCTTTTGACATGAGACACTCCTTTAACGTAAAGGCGCTCCTCTCTCACATTAGAGGTAAGTTTTCTTCTTCTCTATTCTTTATTACCTTTTATATTATCCCTTATCATGTTTTGCCTTGCTTGCATGTTCTTAAATTAGCATGTTTACCAACCTTCTACAATATGTTCTCTGATCGCCATCTAGTTCCTAAGCTTTGTTGATGTGTCTACTTTCAAAGGATGCCTCCTTTAGATTAATTTGTTATACTGATATAAAATAACTATGAACCTATTCATTATAAGCTCTTGCATATGCTTAGATTGAATTTGGGCTTTGTGAGGTTATTAAATTTGACTACTCCATATTCTATCCTGTGAGGTCTAGTCATGAACGTTCTACTTTTCTATCCCTTATGAATGCTTTTATAATGTTTGTAGATATCTAATGTTCTAATATGATGTTTAGCAAGTTGAAATGGAAAAAACTTTGCCATGCAAGGCAACACCTCCCAAGGCAAATTGGGCGCCCGCCCAATTTGGCCCTTAAGAAATCTTTTGCCATGTACGGCAACACACCCCCCCCGAGCAAATTTGGGCGTCCGCCTAGTTTGGCCCTTGGGGAAAACTTTTGCCATGCAAAGCAACACCCACAGGGCAAATTAGGCGCCCAGCCCGGTTTAGCCCTATGAAAAATTCTTTGCCATGCAAGGCAACACCCCCTAGAGCAAATTTGGCGCCTTGATTTTGGCCCTTTGGGAAAAGCCCTTGGGAAAATACCTTTTGCCATGCACGGCAACACCTCCGGGCAAGTTGAAACCCGCCAGGTTTGACCTTTGGGGAAAACATTTTGCCATGCAAGGCAACACCCCCTCCCTCACTCCTCCCCGGGGCAAATTGGGCGCCCGCCCAATTTGGCCCTTGGGGAAAAACTCTTTTCCATGAAAGGCAACACCCACTGGGGCAAATTGGGCGCCCGCCCAGTTTGGCCCTTGGGGGGGAACTTTTTGCCATGCAAGGCAATACCCCTTGAGGGCAAATTGGGCGCTCGCCCAGTTTGGACTTTGGGGGAAAACCTTTTGCCATGCAAGGCAACACCCCCAAGGGTAATTTTTTCTTAGCATATAGGTATTTAAATGGCGGTGTTTTTTTAGTTGGCAGGACCTTTTGTTCTAACCGAACTTTTATTGCTGTGCAGAATCAATGACTACGAGAGTTTTGAGAGTCTTCGCAGATCGAGAAGTCGCCTCTACATGAGGTAGAAGAGAAGGGAAATAAATCACTAGCTCCCAGGAATTCATGGAGAGGATGGAAATTAGTATGAATATTTTGCACAAGCTCGTCTTAACTAACAAAACCTCGATGTTGAGGTTATTTTCAAAAACACCATCCTATATTTCTCTTTAAGTGAGCCAATTGACATAATGCCTGCCAGCTCATCTACCAGCACGATTCCCAAAGTAATGCATCGTTTTAATAAAAAAAAATGCAATATTTTAAAAATTAGGCATCATTTCAGAGGCATATGGACTCAGAGAAAGTCCATATATAATGAAATTGTGCTTTGTTTTGATTGCGAGTTCAGATTGAATGGGTGGTCTAGAGGAACCTGATTTGGGTTTTTCCCTATCATCTTCATCATCCCTGTCACTTTTACTATTTTCCTCCTGGTCAGGTTGGATTTGCCTATGCTTTCTCTTGGGTCTAGAAGAACTGGCCTCTGCTTTCTCATCGAGAGTTTTATAATAATCTGAGAAGCTCTTCCAATTAACAGCCTCCCCCTTTATATGCAGATAATAATTTGCATGAACTCTTTGTATTGTTCATTGCTCAGATTCTTCAACCTGTGCAAGAAAACATATGCCTTAATTTTTCAGTTTGAACAAAACATTTGGGGGAAAATACGTGTAGCCAGATTTATTTGGAACTCTGTCACCCCAAAGCTTCTTTAGATCTTCATGGGGCACAATCTCTTGTTTGAGGAGAGATTTCATCGTGTAAACAGTGGCATTCAATTCTGACTCTATTAGGGTTCAATCGGCAAGAAGCGGCAAAAAAACAGAAGAAGAGGTGATTATTTCTTAATTCAAAATGAGGGACAATGACGTGGCATAAAATTCAAAATAACCGACGCTCATTAATTCGCACCCGCAATCTCCGCTTCGTTATGCACCACCCGATTCTACCACAAAGGTGGTGCCAAAATGCGCGTTTTTGATACACCACAGCGTGCTTTTACCCCCTTAACTTCGCCAAATCTTCTCATTAAGAGGCCCCCCCCTCATAAATTTGTCACTTATGGGGGGGCAACATTATTAGAAATTTTTATTCCTAAATATATCTACCAACTAAGAATAATCCCGCTCTTTTGGAAAATCAAATGTCGAGGCACTTTTCAATCCTCTTTACGGAGACTCCGGCATCCGATTTTCGATTCTCCCTACTAGCAATCTGTGCATTATTGAAATACGTGGGGTATAAATTCAAATTCATACAACATGTAACTTAAACACATTTATATAGGGTTGCGACTTCTTTATGTTTGGGCAACTAGCTTTATATTTAATAAGAATCTAGCTAAAAATTGCCATTTTAACTACATATTATTATATTTGGTTTAAAAATCGCCAATTGGGTTGCAACCACATTAGAAAAAAGTAGGAAAAATGGCCAGTTCAGGCTACACTTTTGGGGGCATATTTTACAAGGAATGGCCAATTCATTATACTTATACAAAATTATAGGTCCTTTCAAATTTTCCCTGATAGCATCCTCAGCCAGGTTGGCTCTTGTGCACATGCCGCATTTATTGGGTATCAAGGGTTCTACCTAGAGACATCTCTAAGAGGCTTTTAGGTCTCTACCCTCCCCTTAATTCCCAATACATGGAAGAAGCGAAAAGAAAGAATATAAACACTATCTAAACATCCAAAACCACATACAAAAGAGAATTTAATCATTCCATCTATTCAAAGAAGTGTCAGCAGAATAGAAACTATCTAAGCACTAACCAGTCTCTTGGCTGGAGCCGTTGTCACGGAAGGCATCCATAGCTCGAGATTGTTGGTAGGTGTTGGCAAGGACGGGTTTAAGCTGGTGGCTGCTGCTCCTCTTCACTCTCCAATTCGAATTTGGGATGAAATGGAGGGTAGGACCCCTATTTCTCCAACCCAAATAGCAAGTCCCTCCTGGCCAATCGATTTGGGCCAGGTGGCACCCCCTCATTGGTGATAATTAGTTAATTAGACCAGATTAGCATAATTAGGTTAATTATGCCAATAAAGTCCATAATTATCCATTGGTTTTATTAGCATAGCTAATAAAATCCATTATAGGTGAACCCCACTTGGGCCCTTAGGCGTACTACATGCTAGTGACGTGTCATGGTATGCATACGTATACCATATAAATACCTGGAACGTCACATTCTCCCCCCCTTGGGTTAATGTTGTCCTCAGCATTAGAATTAGTGGAGAGTCAATATGGAAAAGATAATTTCCATTTATTGAAGACATCAAAGGGTTACATATTCAGGTAGCAGGACGAAAGTCCTTTTTCAACATAAGTAGTAAGAGATTAACACTCAAGAGTACACTCAAAACATAAAATTTCAAAAACACAAGTTGGCCTGCGAAGTGAGGCCCAGGTTCTTTTGCAGCTTATCAGTACGCTCTACTGGCCTGCAGAAGTGAATACATCTTCTTTATTAAAACAGGATGGCTTTGATTTTTGAGCCGGAACGCCGCAGCGGCGTTCCCTTCTGTCACTTGCGTGTCACAAATGCGAATTTTGAATCCCGCCACCCCACATCTTTCAATTCTACCATCTCTCCATGTCTCTGCATTCGTATTCGAATTTCTGAAGCTCGAGGTTTTCGGTAGCTTAGGTGCTTCAGGATTTGGGCATTTCAGAATTGCTCACTCTCTCTATGCGCCACAAATTTTTGAGATGGGCCCTATTGTGTCGGATTTTGCATTCGTTTAAGGTGAGCCTATTCTGCTCTTTTGTTTCTCTTTGTTTACGGGATCCACCATAAACTTGCAGAACCCGTTCATTTAACAACTTGAGCACGTTCGTCTTCTACTGAGAACAAGAACAACTTCATAGTTGTAAGTATTTCTTGCCATTTGTTTTAAAAAATGCATCTAAATTCTAAAAGTTTACGTGGTCATGGAATGCAGATTCATCACTCCTTTTGTTGGCATTCTTCTACAAATAGGAGCAATATGGAATGCGGACTCACCACTCTTTCTGTTGGCATTCTTCTATAAATAGGGGCAATTGGCCTTAGGTATTGCGTTTATGCAAGGTGATTTATCCCTTTCTTTTTTCCCAGGATTCGGAGGTCCAGGCCAATGTATGTTCTGAGAAGCTTGGCTTTACCATAATGGTGCCATGTTTTTGCAGGCACTATTATTTTGTTTGCGCTGTCTGAAACTTTGCCTTCTTCTCAAAGCCATTGCACTGGCTTAGGTAAGTCTATCATATATGGAACATTTAGAATCATTTGTAATGTAATTCCCCTCTTTTCTGGGGTTTTGTTGTGCAGGCTCTATAAACTATGAGTTTTAGATGGTCCCATTGGAGACCTCTTTAATTATGGCCCATGTGAGAGCTAACAAGTGTCCTGCCGCCGGGCAGTTATAAATACCTGATCGGAAATGGATCCTTAAGAGAACCCACATCGAAAATTATCTTCCATCCTGATTCTTAACTTCATATCACAAGGATATGTTATTTTGGCATTCATTTGCAAAGACAAAATTATGAAGCAAAATTATGAGTCTTGCAGGCAAGAGTTAGTTCTTCAAAAAATCTGTGAAAGGGAAAGGACCCTTAGTGTGACCAAGGGATGCACCATTTTTAGTTTGCAATCCTGAGCTCGATACACGTAATATGGACATAGGGTTTTCGTTGAAGAAGGATTCAAGGATAAGGTATACCATCTCCAGCAGCCCTACTACTAATTTTGGACCAAAATTAAGAAGTAAGGTATGCCATCTCTAACAGACCTGTTACTTTTTCTTGACCAAAACTCTGCAGGTTTGTATTATTTCAGATCAGAAGAAGCGAGAATGGCCCAGACTTTGGAAGGAACTCAACTTGTTGACTATTCGAGGCATCCTTCTGGGATTATACCAACCCCACAGTAAGTTGTTTTGTCTGAATTAGGAAGGGGGACCCTCACTAGACAAGCGTAACAATTGTTCAATTTATGAGAAAATGATCTTATATAAACTTTCTAAATTTATGTTGAATTTATAGGAATATTGTATGAGCTGTGAATATGGATTGCAAGCTAGACCTTAAAACTGTTTGCCTTCATGCCGAAATGCTGAGTAAAATCCAAAGGTAAACAGTTTTTGCCATTTTGTTAGTCTCAGAGGTGCTATTTCTAAGTGTGCACTATCTTTTCACAATCAGTGTTTTGCAGCAGTAATTATGAGGATAAGGGAGTCCAAGGCATTTATTGTATGATGTCTGAAAATGGCATGGTCCCGCTGCGAAAAGTGAACAGAATTGCCATGCAAATCTAAGATAACTATTTCATTTCTTTAGCTTAAGATGGGCAGTTTATAGCTCATAGATTTGCATGTATAAAGCACCCCATTACGATTGGATTTCCTAAGCTTCATTGTGCTTCCTTTCGTCCTTCTCATTTAAGTTGAGCCATTAATATGTTTCAAATTTTGCTTTATGGTCCAAAATAATTTTGATTTTCAATTTGTTGCTGCTTGGAGTGTTGTGACAAGTACTATTGGAAGCATGTGTACCACATGTGCAGCAAGTAGATGATTAATCGTGGCAGGACAATTTTTTAAAAATATATAAGCCAAATTGGACATGGCAGGCTTGAGGCAATACAAGGTAGATCGTTACCAATGAAAAAACTCTATGTCCTATTATGTTGCTCTTGAAGGCCTAACTAATTTTTTATGGTGTGATAGACCGCATTGCATTTATAGTGTGATAGGTCCCTTATGTCCTATGGAGTTTTGTTGTGTATGACAGGACATTATTTCAGGGCAAACTTGAAATGGTACTTTTTCCTATTTATTAACTTTCTTCATGTTTTTCATGTGCTTTGTTGAGCAGATCTTCTCGGGGTTCTTGGATTGGACAACAGAAGCACAAAGATTGTTAGACGAAGTGAGATTTGTCGAGTTTCTAGATTGTAGATGGATGTGCTATGGCTTTTTGGAGCTGCATGTGATTATTGAGTCTTCCCTTGCAGAAATATTTCACGCTGAATGTTTTTCTTGCAAAAATATGGGGTGCATGTGGCTACCATATCATGGCCCCATCCCTCTCTGATGGAAAAACATATTTTTCTATCTAAAACATTGGAGGCTGATTGCTTTAATTTCCACATCATGTTTGCTCCAGCTATTTTCTGACTACCAGTGATCATAAGATTAGAACCCATTCCTTGGTATGCCTTTGGCTTGCCGTTTTTGCCGTTCTTACAGGTACATTCCGTCATATTTTTTTGTTTGGTTGTTCAATCCTTTATTCAGTTATCTCCTTGTAGGTCAAGAAACAGGGATGATATAGACCTTGACACATAAGGCAATAGAAACAAAAAGATCAAGAACTCCGTATATCATCTTCAAATGCTTTGAAGTGTCAAGTCAGCTCTTTCTTTCTCAACTTTGCAATAGTGTTGCCTTGCAATTTCAGAAAGAAGAAAATTCATAGCTGAGTTTCATTGTTTTGGCATAGGTCTGTTGTACATAAAAATTATGGTATATGGAAAATTGTTCAATTGCAAGCAGACAATACTGAACTGCTTTGTTCTTTCAAGTATATGCTTGCAGTGGTGAGCTAATTATAGTAATCTCCTGTACTCTTCTGATATCGACTGCTCTTATCCGAATTGTTGCTTACAAGAACATGTTTACTAAAAAAAATCATTTGAAGGTTGGAACATACTATGTTTCATATTCAATGTTAAAAATGTTGTCAATAGCACCCACGAATCTAAAACCTTGGATGCACTTTCTTTATGAAGGGGATAAACACCCCTGAGAGCCCATTACCTCAGATAAATGGGCGAGCCCGGAGGGGCGAGCCCATTTATCTGAGGTAATGGGCGAGCAGGGGTGTTTATCCCCTTTAACCGGGCAGGCAAGCTGCCTCATCCATACCTAGGATCTGAGCTTCCATAGCTCGGTTATCACAGCTTCGGAGGGGCCAAGATCGGTTATCAGGAGTCCAGAGCTCGGTTATCAAGTCCTAGCCTGGATTATCAGCATCCGAAGCTGAATCCAGGGCAAAAAATCCTCCCGAAGCTGAATCCAGGGCAAAGTTGCAACGCTGCTGCTCTTCTTCCATGTTTCCACTTGCAGATTATGCCCTATCACAGGGCAGCAATCAACGGCCAGGGATGCGCTGATCTGAAAGCCTGCCAGTTAAGGTGATATCTCCTATGCTATGCAAATCATTTATTCTTATTTGATTGTTACAAGAAGTTAAACCGACCAATTTCAACATTTTTGCTATCAATTACCTAAAATGCTACTTCGTGCATGCCATCGTAATATTCCATGTAGAAGCACCTTTTCTAAAAATACAATTAATAAGTGAAATACTTCATTAGAAGGGCAATTGCTCCCTAAAAATGATGTTTAACTTCTAACTTCAATTACCAGAACTTGCCACAAGGTATTCATGCTTGCCACACGTTTTTATATGGTCTACCATAATCTCAAAGGTGGAGAATTTGAAAAATAGGTAAATGCTTCTAAGGCACTAACATTTGAAAATATGCAATTGGACATTGGCTATAGATTCTCGAGTTTTGTCTCAAAGTGAGGACCCTATAGGATGTGAATGCAATCACCTTTTATAAATACTAGCCATAAGGTTTCTATTTCAACTTACGCGTAAAAAATTGGGCACCCGTTTACTTCTTTTTTTTCTTCTTTCATGTCCATATTTTTTGCCCATCACGCCTATGCAAATGCAATTTCTCTCTAAAGGTGCCTATTAACTTCAATTATCCCCAAGACAATAGGAGGGTTATTTAGAACCTTATGTGTCCAGCATTGCTTTTGGAAAACATATGACATTGGATTTAGTTCTAGAAGCCTCATCAGTCTAGAAGTTCGTGAAGAGCCATTATGATACTTCATTGCAGGCACAATTGCAACCTGCACTTTAATTGAATTCCCGGCGCAATATAGTTAAATAGCTTGCTCTTCTTCATTTGTCGTTTGCCCTTTGTTGTTAGCACAAATATTACCTTTTTTAATAGGAAAATCAACTTTTATGGAGAGGAGCCATGGAAATCCAAAATAGGGTAACACTATTTCTCTCCTCCTTCCAGCACCAGCAACATGCAAGATTCTACAATGAAAGACACAAGGTTCATATCATCCATTGTTTCGCCTATCATCCACTACCACAAGGGAAGACAAAAAATTAGTTAACAACTACATGAGCTAATTATTGCAAAATAGCTTTAGAAGACAAATAGCATTAGCACACACTAGCCATAATAGAAGACACATAAAGCTCTAGCTATAAGACACAAAAGGCACACAAAAGGCCATCAAATATACACAAAACACAAATCATACACTAGCATAACATACAAAAGGCAGTTTATGCCTGGCTAGCCATAAAGACAAAAGGCATTTATGCCCGGCATCGCCGGGCACACATTTCTAGTTAGTGTTTAAGAAATAAATTAAGTAGTGTGGTTGAAGGGACCACCCCCTTAAATAATAAGAGAAAATTATGAATGCAAGAATGCTATCATGCCTATGGCTGGCATGTCGTCGCGGCATAAGGAATGGCCCTATTCCCATTATAGCCGTAGACGAATGCGTCCTATCATGAATGCCTATATGCCCAGTTTCCCATCTAAGATGCATGTAACCCAACCCCTAGCATGATCCCTGCTGGATCGCTCATATGACCCCTGTCGCACTAAAAAAAAGACTATGCTTATCGTCAGAGTCAGGGATGATTGCATCTTGAATGGTTCGGCCCTGGCATTCTTTCATAAAGTTCGGGTAAGTCTTATCCAAATCAGCTTTAAGAACCCATATTAAGTCCTCTGTGGGTAAGTGTTTCCACTTAACCAAGTATTGCAAAATTTGAGTTCGACAGGTTTGCTTATAGGTGCGATCAAGGAGAGCTTCAGGGACAATCTCCAATTGATCCTCAGTCATCTCCAAAAGTGTTGGTGTGTCAAGAACTTCTTCTGGATCCGGATGATGCTTCTTGAGAAGACTTACATGGAAGACTTTATGGATCTTCAGATGTGCGGGTAGATCCAACCGGTAGGCCTGAGAACCTATCCTTTCGGCTATCTGAAAAGGTCCTGCCCATCTAGGTGCAAGTTTCTTGCAATTGCCAATCTTAAGTTTGACTTGCTTCACCTTGATCTTTAGCCAAACGGAATCACTGACATGAAACCCCTAGGGCATGCGATATTGATCAGCAAGACTCTTTTGCCGAGTCGTTGCGACTATCAAGTATGCTTGAACCTCTTCGACTAGCGCTTGCATGTCTGAAGCAACTGCTGAGAAACTTCCACCTTGGATACTGGATTATGCCACGTGTCTGGAGTGAGGCATTGATAGCCGTAATTTATCATGAAAGGAGACATCCTTGAGGACTCATGTCTAGTGCTGTTATAGGCAAACTCCACCAAATGGATGTAGTCTGCCCATTGAGATTGTTTGTTCAAGACATAGTTACGTAGCATATCCTCAATTATGCGATTGGTACGCTCTGTTTGACCATCTGACTGGGGGTGATAAGCTGTGCTCATGGCAAACTTAGTTTGAATAGTGCTGAAGAAATCTTTCTAGAACACACTAACAAACTTAGGATCCCGATTTGATATAATGGTAACGGGGCATCCCATGTAGACGAAATATCTCCTTAGTGAAGAGCAAGGCAGTATCCAATGCAGTGTCCGTGGTACGACATGGCAGGAAATGTGCCATTTTAGAAAGTTTGTCAACCACCACCATTAAGGCATCAAACCCTCTTAAGGTGCGCGGAAGTCCCACGATAAAATCCATGGTAATAACTTCCCATTTGGCATTGGGGACATCGAGGGGTTGCAACGCCCCTGGGATACGCAACTATTCAGCCTTCGTTTGCCGACAGATCTAGCATTGCTTAATGTACTTGACAATGTGTTTCTTCATTCCTGGCTAGAAATAACTGGAGCGGATTTTGAAATATGTCTTCATAAATCCTGCATGCCTCGCTATAGGACTGTTATGTGTATCATGGAGAATGTGTTTACGAACTCCAGATGTCTCAGGAACACATAACTTATCCTTGTAATAAAGGAGTTTAGCTTCCTTCTTATAATGGCAGATGGTCTCCCTCTACTTATCCGTTCTGGCTTCCTTAGATACACTTCGCCATATCTCCCGGAATTATGGGTCTATGGGAAGGGCCTGCTGTATTTGCTTCCCAAACTCACTGAAGAGTGTGGATATAGCATTACAATGCGTTCGAGTGATGAATGGATGTCTGGAAAGGGCATCAGCCACAACATTATGCTTGCCCGGCTTATAAATGACCTCAAAATCATATTCATCAAGGAATTCCATCCATCGTCTTTGTCTCAAGTTGAGATGAGGTTGCATGAAGATGTATTGGAGGCTTTGGTGATCCGTATCTAAATGAAATCGCCTTCCAAGTAAATAGTGCCTCCAAATGCGCAAGGCAAGCACAACCCCGAGCAACTCTTGATCATAAGTGGGGTATCGCTGTTCTGTGCCATTCATCTTTCGAGAATCATAGGCGATAACCCGACCCTCTTGCATTACGACTCCACCGGTAGCTATTTTACTAGCATCTGTGGCAACCCACTTATCCTTTTGAGGATTTAGCATGGTAAAAACCGGAGCTGTTGTCAAAACATCCTTTAATGCTTGAAATCCAGCATGAACCTTGTCTTTCCAATGTGCCATCCAATCCCTAACCTTTTCATGCTTGGTCAGGTCGGTTAAAGGTGCAGCAAACTTGGCAAAGTCCTTGACAAATGTACGGTAATAACTGGCCAAGCCTAGAAAGCTGCGGACCTTGGACACATTGGTTAGAATGGGCCACTCCTTTACTTCCTCAATCTTAGCAGGATCTGTGGCGATTTCTTCGGCAGATACAATATGCCCCAGGTAATCAACCTTGGTGCTTGCAAAGCGACACTTGGAGAACTTGGCATATAGTTGGTGGTGCCTCAATTTCTGTAGGGCCTACCGAAGATGTCGTTCATGGTCCTCTAAGGTCTTACCGTATACGAGGATATCATCGAAGAATATGATGACAAAATCATCAAGGTATTCCCGGAAGACATCGTTCATGAGCCTCATAAAAGTGGCCGGAGCATTAGCCAGGGTTTGTCGAGACAGAAGACCTATATGGTTGCATGGTTAACATTAGTATATTAATGTTAAGGTAACTTGTATAGGCACTAGGAGCCAATGTTATTAACACGAAAGATAAATATGTTAGTTATGGTTTTAATAAACCGTTAAAGAGACACGTGGCAGCAAAAGATTCGATGGGTCATTGAAATCTGATATATATTAGGGAAACGAGTCATGGAAGATCCAGGCTAACAGATTTATAAGTTAAGCTGTAGAGGGCGGATTGGGATGGGATAAAAGCCTAATCTGGCCGGTTTTGGGCTGGGAAGACTGATAGTTAACTCAAGTTGGCAGATTATAAAGCCTGGAGGAAGAAATGGGCCAGGCTACAGAAACCAGGTTAAAGGAATTGGAAGCCGATTCTACTGTGATCTCTGATTGATTCAAGACTTAATTCTGGTGGTCGGATTTGCAGCCCAAGGCTGTGTTTGTGGTCCCAAGGCAGATTGCTACTGCCAAGGATCGAATTGGGTTGAGCAACCGTTTGGTGCTTACCTGGAAAAGGATTCTCTGAAGGAATCCAGGCTGCTGTGAGAACTTCATACAACAGCAAGCCAATAGGGTCAGGTGGGGGATCAGGGATCCATGATGTGGGCGGTTCTGACCGGCGTAGCAACACGGCAAGGGTTTTCCTTTAGGAAAATTTTGTGCTGTAACAGTGGCATCAGAGCCAATGGCTGAATCTGTGTCTGATGTGCCAGCTGGACCTATTGACGGATTACCTGAAGTGCATCCGCCTGAAGAGGGCATAATACTCGCCCTCGAGGACATTCATTTAGACGATGAATTGCCCGAGTTCAAGCTGGATGGGAGAGCACCCCGGTAACGCTCCCTCGGCAGCCTATTCCCCGGTGCCGATCATGTTAATCTTTTAAGTCGCGCCTAATCTTACGATAATGTGAATGCCGGAACGCTCCGGAGCAAGTATTGGCTGGTCTTGGTGTGAACTTACCCGACGTAAATGTAGGTCATATCAACCGTCTAACTGGGGAACTCAACGAGATAAGGGCTGAACAAGCCAGGTTTCAGAACACCCTGGGGTTGATACATGAAAACCCTGCGTGGGGTCTTGAAGGAAGGCCCGAGAACCGCCAGAGTAGTGTAGTAGAGAAGTTTCTACAGGTGGCTGGGGCAGCTCCCACTGCTCCAGGGGCAAGCCATGGTGTTTCTCACGCGGTTGCACGACTGGGACCTAGCGCACCATCGGGATTAAACACGGGGTTGGCCGAGGAACCAGCAGCTCAGAATGTCATAGAAGGTGTTACTCAGCCAGAAGAGTCCCTGGGGGAACCTTCTGAGGAAGAGATTAAATCTCTAGAGCGCGTAAAAATGTCGGATTTCTATGGCAAGGATGTACACCTGAGCAGACTATATGATGGTTCAATCAAATGAAGTTATATTTTGCAGCCACGAAGAAGGGCGAGAATGCCCGACTTATGTATGCCACCCTGAAGTTGAAGGGACCGCGGCTGCATGGTGGGACATTCACACCGAGAATGGTCAAAAGCTGCGTACTTGGAGGGAATTTTGTCATTTATTTCGACAGGAGTATGCACCTCATTATGACCGGCGACATGCGCTCATACAGCTGAAGGAGCTCGCTCAGACAGGGTCTCTGTGGGATTATGTGATGGAACTGAGGGCGCTCTTTTCGCGTTTACCCGAGATTACTGCAGGGATGCGTGTGGATCATTTTATAAATGATCTACGGGATTCTAGCATTCGCACGCATTTGCTGCAGGCTGAACCTGGTAACTTTGAGTTGGCTGTGGAGATGGCCAGGAAACTGGTGGGTAGGAAAGAATCCAAGAAGGTTCAGAACTTTGCTAATTGGAAGGCAAAGAGGGCCGGGGGAAACTCCCAGGGATTTGCCCTTTATTCCAAGATCTGGACCGTACATAGCGATCCTCGTTTGTGGGGTATGCATGTACAAGTTTTTGTATACTATATATTAAGGTTTGCAAAATACTATAAGATTTGAGAGAATGTACTTAATGGTGTTAATTTTATACATGTGTTGTAAATATATTTTTGGAGCTCTCGCTGCCCTACGTAACCCCCCGTGTGAATATGCACCCAAATCAAAGGGGGTTTAAGGGGGATTTTAATTTAAATGTGTTAAATGCAATGGTTTGTGTTAATAATGTTAATGGTAGTTGTGTGTTGATTGTTATATTAAAAAAAAATTTTGGGCCCTTCGGGCCCTAACTAAAGCAAACATAGGTAAACTTTATGGGCCTAAATATTAATTACTAAAAAGCACAATAACATAAAGACAAACAAATTATTTCCATTGCAAACAACTATTGAGTACATTTTATGTAGTCATTATATTCATTATCTGTAATCTCAATATTGCAATACAAGAATCATGTAAACTATTGGAAACTGGACATTCATGCACCATTCATTTACCAGCTTCAATAGGCTTTTCGAGCTTTTCGAATTTCTGTAGCAGACAAGCAGACCGTGACATGCAATTCTATATGTCTTCAAGGGGTACAATGGTGCAACCGTCTGAAGAAATCAGACCTCCTATTTGCAGATCTCTTCAGTGCAAAGATCAAGGTCCAAAATCAGCTGTTTACTTAAATCTTGCATCCATAAAGAGTAAAAGATCTTGAGCGTTCAAAATGTGCACTAATATTCACTAGCACAAATAACTTATTTGGCATACACTATAGATGGCACTGTTAGAATGATATAGTACATCACAAGTATTGCTTTTTCAAATCTTTTGGTTTAATCTTGAACTGCTCCAAAATAAGAATAAAAGAAAAAACAGAAACAGATGCCATATCGCAATACCATCTGAAATTATTACCGAAAATCCAACAAGATGCCAAATATGTCCATTGCCACACTCTGCTCATAGATATATATGACGTTGTTATAACTGGCAGAGTTTTAAGGTTGCACGGCACAGAGTAGATTTGATTGCCCAGTTGCCATAGCTGCACATCTGAACAAGAGGATCCCGCGCCAAATAAAACTCTCAAAGAGCACAAGAAATACACTGGTATAAGCCTAGCTATTTTTAAGCTACAGATCTCCTAAGAAAAGGGAAAATAAGGCAAGGAATCAGCAGAGATATGGCATCACATTGAATACAAAGCTTTTACGTCATTAGAATTCGTTTGAATCTATAGCATGCATGGAGATCTGTCCCACAGATGAGGATTGCAAAACTTTAAGTCAAACTCGGACATAGAGATCACATACCTTGCCCGCAATTTCTATGGCAGTTTCGTAGCCCTAAGATAGAGATGCTGATAATGTTGTTAATGCTACTGGAGAGTCCTAGAAAGTCCAGCTATTTGAAGAGTGGCACAGTTAACGCAGCCAAAAGGACCCTGTTTATAAGGAAAGAATATCTTTCGCCTAATATCATCACAATATGTTTTTGGATAAGCAATGTAAAACATGGGAAGATTGGCAAGCTCAGGGATTCTTGGTCCGCAGCGATTGGTTACGCATCGTGGACCAGATACCTCTTCGGATTCGGCATGTGAGCCTGATTTTGACCTGAGATATATCAGAAGAAATTTTGGATGTGATACATGTGCAAAAGCAAAGAAAATGCATAATAGATATACCATACACTGCCTCTGCGATTATCTCCATCCGTAAGCTTACGCTGGATTGCGAGCCCATGGTTTACAAAGATAAAGGGCGCCCACCAAAGATAAATGCACTACACATTTTGCGTTTCCCTTTGCAAAGCTTCTAAATGTGCCAAAAGAAGCTATCACTTGCATCAGTAGCAGAGAAAAAAAAAGCTATGGTGAACGATAATAAACAAGGTCTCCAGTTCCGGTACTGCTGTGCTTGCCGTCGTAACCAAGATCAAGGGAAGCGTCATCGATACTCCACTGCCCATTGTCGTGCCCTTGCTGAGTTTTTGCGTCGAGCTCATAAAAAAATAAGCGATGTCCGCTACTTTGTCAATAATCCCATGCCGCTTAACGATCAGCATGAAGATAGAAATAAATTTTGGTGTGGTTTTTGCGATCTGGAGATTCAGGAAATTGGGAGCTCGCATGCTTGCTTACAGGCAATTGAGCATCTAGCTTAAACCTCTACGGCAAACGTAGTTCGAAATTTCCCAAACGATCTGTGCTTGCAGCTACTGAGTTTCTGAAACCAAATTCATAGATACCCTGCAGCATTGTATTGCTTTAGATTCTTGCCTTCTTTCTTCCTAACCCTAAAATAACCCTAAAACATGATGGCACGATGCTTGCATGCAAAACTCTGAAAATGGCAACTAAAATAAAAAGAGGGCTTTTTTGTGAGCCCTTGGATGTCGGACCATTGAAAAAAAAAAGCTAAATCAACGACTAAGAAATGGTGCACTCTAGATGTACGCATTAGTACATCCATTCGAATACGCCATGAAATCTTAGGAAAACCTTTGTGAAAAGCGTACAAAAACACAAAGAAAACCCCCTGTTATTATGCTACATATAGAAGCAGAAGAATGATTCTAAGGATAAGGATAAGGCCGCCGGGGGCAAGGACAAGGAAGGTGACGCAAAACGGATAAGCCTAAGGGGTGTTATCGTTGTGGGGTGGTCGGACACTTTGCCCGATAATGTACAAAGCCTTGCAAGAAAGTTTTGGCCAGCACTGCAAAGGTAAATGATAAGCCAGAGGTAAAGGCGTTATCAGTTATCGCTTATGAAGAGATGGTAAGTCCTACTCCACGCTCTTATGCGGATAAAGTTATCAGATTGTTAGGTACAATCAATTGTAGAAACATGGTTGTTTTGATTGATTCTGGAAGCACTCATAACTTTATTTCTACAGATCTAGCACATGATCTAGGGCTGGAATTGAACGAGGTGGCTCCGTACATGATCGAGTCTGAGGCCGGGCCACAAACTCAGTGTCACAATGAGCAAGAATGGGGTGTTTGTTTGGAGTTGTTAGACAAAGAGTCCCGGGTTGTAACATCTATGTCCATAGATCTAGACATCGCTCAGTTAAAGCGATATGATGTCATTCTCTGGCCAACACACACCTTAGTTTTCAATTTACTGTCAAATGGAGTAGTTAGGGTTCAAGGTTTACCGCATGTAGAGCCTACTAAGCTCATGTTAGCCACTCAGACTAAAAAAGTTTTCAAAGTTAATACAAAAGTTTTTTCTTTGATGTACTTGAGAAAAGATGATTTGATTGTCAAATCGTGTAACTCATTGGTGGTTAACACCGGAGTAAACTCTGAGGTAAACCAAAGATTAAAAGATCTTTTGCATACCTTTAAGGATGTTTTTCCAGAAGAGTTACCTGAGGGACCACCACCCTCGCGAGGTGTCGAGCACGAAATTGAGCTTGAGCCTGGGGTCAAGCCCATGGCACGTGCTCCCTACCTTTAAATCCTCTAGAGCTTGAAGAGGTTAAAAAGCAAGTGAGAGAATTGTTAAGCAAAGGTTTTGTACGACCAAGTAAATCACCTTTTGCGAGTCCCGTTTTGCTTGTTAAGAAAAAGAACGGTACTATGCGAATGCGCATAGATTACCAGGCACTTAACAAGGCAACTGTAAAGGATCGGCGCAAAATGCCTGAAAAACTTTGGATTTATACTCACCATGTCAGTGCGTAAAATCTTAAGAGCAAGGCCAATTTGAGTTTCAACAAGTTTGCGAAAAGCTTTGAAATATAAAATACATCTGATTTCTTTTTCAAGAGATAGGCAAAAGTATACCATATGTAATCATCAATGAACAACAAAAATAAGAAGAACCTCCAAAAGACAAAGGGAAAGGACTACATACATTAGAATGTACCAAGTCAAGAATTTGGGTAGCACGAATAGCGAAGTATGGAAAGGATTGGCAGTGTTGCTTACCCAGGGCACATGACTTACAAACTCCCAATTTGGCATGACTCTGTAAGTGCGGACCATGTACAGTGGCTAGACGTTCCATTTCTAGAAGTCTTTAAAAATTTGAATGTGCAAAACGAGAGTGCCACAGAGTACAGTCAGGAGTACTAAAAGTTGTAATAGCATATACAAAATTATTATCTATAGAAAGTTTCCATACATCATTACGCCTGTGCGCTATAGTAGGAAGCTTTCCATTCTGTTTTATCCTGCATTGTTCAAGAATGAATGTAACCTTAGGACCAAGATCTACAAGTCTTGCCACAGAAATAAGATTCTTACCTAAACCTGGTACGTACAAAACCCCCGGCAACACTCGTGTTCCTGCAGTAGTAGAAATAACAATATTGCCAATACCAACAACTTGTTGTGTACCATGGTCAGCCATGTAAACAAACTTTTTGACAGTCAAAGTACGATAGCTTTGTAACCACTGAATAGAACTAACCATATGAGCAACAACACCCGAATCAATAAGAAAATTAGCGAAATCAGAAATATGAAACACTCAGGCATAATCTGTTATAGCACATCTAGCATGCTCAGTGAGAATAATGGTTGTAACATGCTTTTCATCATAAGCTTTTTAGTGACATTTTGCCTCAATATGACCAGTCTTTTGACAATAATGGCAAATAACGTCCAAATCTAGCATCATGTTCAGATTTTGAAAAACAATCTATTGCAGGATGATTTGTTTTACCACAATGGGGGCATGGAGGAAATGGAGCACATGGCCGACGAAACATACGACCATGACTTCTACCTCGACCAACACTAGAAAGACGTTTGTCAATAGCAACATTGATTGTATCTAATGGTTCTTCGCAGTCTTTAGTCCTCAAGGAATGCTCAAGCAAAGATATGCATATACTATCAAAATCAGGATTGTCTTTTTCAGATAGAACGACCACAATTGTTTCAAATTCAATTGGCATGGACTGCAACAACATAGTAGGTAATCTATTAGATAGAACAGGTTCACCAGCTGCTACCAACTGTTCTACCAAGGATTTAAACTTATCAATATGGCCTTGTAAAGACTTAGAGATGTTATACTTAAGTGCATTTAGTTGATGACCTATATGAATGCGCTCATTCATAGTCTTTTTTCTGATATAATTTTTTAAGATATGCCCATATATCATGACTACTAGAATATGAGACAGCATCCATAATTAACGAATCTTTTAAAGACGATAAAATATATCATTTTGCCGCAGTGTTCTTTTTATCCCAGACCTGAGTATCTGCGATCCACTTATCATATACTGCTCCGGTTGTGATTTTGGCATCGGCAGCATCCACCAGTGGCTTTGGATGCAGGCAAAAACCTTGTACAATACTAAGCAAATCATCACCGTCAAGAAGTAAAGTCATCTTAATTTTTCAAATAGGAAAGCCAGTCCCATCAAAAATGGAGACAGTATTTTGGCCAGTAGGATATCCACTGATCACAACATTAGACAATGTTGTTACCATGCCTGTTCTTTCCTGTGAAGAATGGCAGAAGATGATTAGATCAAAATTATATATAATTTCAACTTTAAAGCGTGAAGAATAATCATGCATAGAGGGTCAACTCTCCATTGATTAAAAAAATGTTCACGCAAAATGCAATATATGAAATCATGGAGGCATCCCCCCATTGCTTTGATGAAAATAAAATTGGTAAATTGCATATAGGGAATGTCACTCCATGGCTTTCATGAGCAATATATTAGACAGATTTATTAACCATTGCTTTCACGAATAAAGATAAATTAGTATATGAGAATGTTACTCCAATGCTTTTCATGAGCAATATATTAGCTTTATTAACCATTGCTTTCATGCATAAATAGAATAGCAATATATTAGCTTTATTAGCCATTGCTTTTATGGATAAATAGAATAGCACTATATTAGTTTTATTAGCCATTGCTTTCATGAATAAAGATAGATTAGCATATTTGCTTTTAGAAAATAATAAATTCTTTATCAATTCAATTCAATATATTAGCAATACATTAGCTTTATTAGGCATTGCTTTCATGAATAAAGATAGATTAGCAAATTTGCTTTTAGAGAATAATAATTTCTTTATCAATTCAATTCAATTCATCATGCATATACAACCTATCGGAAGAGGCGTTTCTATAAATATGATTTACACTATTAATATTCTATTGCTTTTGAGAATAAGCAAATTACAAAGTTTATAAGTACGAAGGGTGCTTATTAATCTATTAGTGTGTGCAAAATAAGCAAACAAAAGTCGTATTTAATTAAAGTGGGACTCATTCCATTCCCACTTTTTTTGGGAACCCTGTTAATTTACACAAAAAGAAGCACCCCGACCCAAAAACTGGCCATAATTGGAATTTTTGTCTATTAGTGTGCATCCAAGCTTTTCTTCCAGTTTTCTTGGATAGCGTGTCGAGAATAAGAACAATGCAACACAAACATAGGAATTTCATTACAGCTTGAAACCAAAGTTCTAATTGAAAAAGATTCTTAGTTGAACATTTTGGCTCTATTTTCTTAGGTGGGTAGACAATAGATCACAAATTCCAACAAAAATTAAGCAAATTGTTTACTTAATCACCCAAAAATACTAGTTTTGAGATACCTTATATTTATAAATGGGCTCATTACAATATATATTACAGTGGGTGAAGAGACCATAGTGAAGAGACCATAGTGGTGGTATGGGCACAATGATTACACCCTCTTCACACATGAACCACCTTGTGCAAAGGGCGCGTGGAGCTCTCTCCTAGTCACGGAGCAACTTACAGACGATAGAAATTTGTATGAGGAGTTCCTTTATGGGCCACGTGCTTGTATGTCCAACTGATGTCACCACCCTCTTCTCGGCACCTTTCTTCAATGAACTGATCTTTTCATTGCTCCCAAGCATGTACTATCTGGGAGGGAAAAACACAGGTCAGAAGGCCTTTCTCGACTTCATGGTCGAGAAAGGCGTACCAAAAGCCAAAAACGCAAGTTTAGGGAAATCGAAGGCCTTTCTCGACTCAAGTCGAGAAAGGCAGCCCAAGCTTAAAAACGATAGGATCGGAAGGCCTTTCTCGACTCGTGAGTCGAGAAAGGCGGTCAAACGCCGTAAACGGGTTTAGGGTCGGAAGGCCTTTCGTACTCAGCGCGAATTCCGAAAGGCAAAATAAAGCCGGTAAAAACGCAGGTTTTAGGGTCAGAAGGCCTTTCGACTCGGGCGAGTCGAGAAAGGCGGATCAAACGCGGGTTTTAGGAAGTCGGGAAGGCCTTTCGACTCGCGATTCCCGGCTAAAAGCAAAAACGCAGTTTTAGGGGTGAAGGCCCTTTCGACCCGCGAGTCGAGAAAGGCAGCTTCGCCGAAAAAATGCAGGTTTTAGGGTGAGAAGGCCTTTCGACTCCGCGAGTCAAGAAAGGCAGTTCAACGCCAGAAACGCAGGTTCTAGGTTGTATATTGAAAGGCCTTTTCGACTAGCGAGAAAGGCAAGCAAAGCTTAAAAAATGCAAGTTTGAGGGCCTTTCTCGACTCAAGCCGAAAAAGGCATTTCGTAAAAAAAGGGCAATTTCAAAGCTCGTGAGTCCGAGAAGGTCGAAAATGAATAACCTTCAAACATCCTGTGTATTTTCTATGAAAAAATAACCTCCCCATAAATTTCCTACGTATTTTCCATGAAAAATAGACCCTCCCCATGTATTATCTAATGGACA
Source organism: Isoetes taiwanensis (assembly GCA_021234155.1). Lineage (NCBI taxonomy): Eukaryota > Viridiplantae > Streptophyta > Lycopodiopsida > Isoetales > Isoetaceae > Isoetes > Isoetes taiwanensis. The sequence goes on along the minus strand of JAJEKV010000245.1, from coordinate 298,497 downwards.
CATATCCAATGGACCCTCCCCCTTTCTAATGGACCATACCATATAGCTATATGAAGAGGGGACCATTGGGCTCATATTTAGATATGTAAAGAGTAATGCCTAATGCACATGTAAATAGCAACATATGCACCTATAATGCACATTATAACCTATGAGAGCCTATTAGACCTATGCATTAAATCTATTAATATGCATTAGACCTACTAATATGTACTTGTCCCCATTTTGTGTCTTGAACCTTCAAAATGGGTTAAACAAAGTGTAAATTATATCATGATCTTCGCAAAGTTAAATTTTTACCTTAGAATAAGAATATATGCCTAGAAAACGTGCACCATGGAAACATAATGTTTAACGTGTGAACATAGTAGCACACACATAAAAAGAGGAAATTGGGGACACGTCAAAATATAATCCTATATTATTAGCATTTATTTTACACTTTCTTTTTCAATGTATTATTTTACCCTTTTTTTTCTAATACCCCGCATTTTTTCCCGCCCATGCTTGAATTTTAAAATCATTTATTTTACACTTTCTTTTTCAACGTATTATTTTACCCCTTTTTTTCTAATACCCCGCCTTTTTTTCCCGCCCATGCTCGAATTTTAAACTTTGGTACATACCTTTGAGACAGAAGTTCATTTGTACCGCTTGGAAGAAGCTCCCAACGCCATAGCTCCCACCGGCTTTTACTCCACGTCCGATCCAAACTCAACCCCTTAAATCCTTTGCCTTGCACCTCCATAACCCATTTCTCCGTTTCCATTTTCATCTCCCATAGCTCCGGCATGAATCCGTCCTCTCATCCCTGTTATCTTCCCAGTTCCTCTATCCCCAATCGCTCGAAATGCAAGGGGCCCCGATTATCTTTGTCCCGGAAGATCTCGGTCGGGATTTGAGAGCAAAATCGACGCAATGGAGCGAAACGCCTTTGAAATGACAAGAAATCAAGAAGAAAAAGGCGATTTGGAATGGGAGGCAATGGAGCATTCGTCTTCTGGCCCAAAAACTGAGGAAACGTATATCGATCGAGCATTTGGGCATTTGGAAGGATAAAAGGAAATGCAAGGAGGGCGGATGAGGGATGAGAGCGGATCCAGACTGCCGCTACAAATCCCTCCACAAATGAGCCATTTGCAAAAAAGAGGGTGAGAGTTGGGTTTACCTTTGAGAGTTCTTCCCGGCACCTCTCATGACGAGAAAGCTCATGGAGGGCGAAGCGGCCCGATCGGCGGAACTCACGGCTATGGGGAGAGCCGGGCTATGCCGCGAAATCCGGTGACCCTAACACCAAGGGCGCCGCTTCGCCGGCACCTTTTTGATACCGAAGACGCCGCCTTCGCTTACGACCTCGCGGCTCGATCCATGCGCGGCAACAAGGCTCGCACTAATTTTGCCTACCCATGGCAGCTCTGAAAACCGAAGCCGCCCTTCGTAATGCCAGATGCTCTCTCATGCCCGAATGGCTGGACTGCCTGTCTAACAATCCTGCTCCTTCCCATCCCCAGCATTCTTCTTCCTCTGCCCTTACTCGCCAGCCTGACCTCCGCTCTCTCCAGGCCCTCTATAACGTCCAGCAGATCCACCATGTTATGGGGACTGCTATGGCGGAGGTGGAGGATATGGAGGGGGAAGTCCGGGAGGCTATGGCGGAACTCCGTTGGGAGGCGGTCCTACATTTTTTCATCCTAATTCTGTACAGAGCCGGTTCTTAATCGAGCAATTTGAATTGGTTATTCCAATTCTCGACTCACTAGTGGAGAAGAGAACAATGAGGGGATTTATGTTTTCCAATTCTCGACTCACTAGTCGAGAAGAGGAGAATGGTTTATATTTTTTTTATTAGTTATTTATTTAATTAAATTAATTAAATTATTTTATAATTAATTAATGGATACGTTCCCTTTATTATTTTGGCTTTCCCCTCCCCCCTTCCCCACTCTCCCCTTTCCCCCTTGCCCTTCTTCTCCCTCCTTGCCCCCTTGCCCCTTGCCCCTTGCCCCTTGCCCCTTGCCCCTTCTTCTCCCTTGCCCCTTCCCCTTGCCCCTCTTCTCCCTTGCCCCCCTCTTCTCCCCCCCTTTCTCCTCCCTGCCTTCCCCCCTTCCCTCCCCTTTCGATCTCACCTCGCTCAACTTTCTCAACTATTTATTTGGAAATTCTGTAAGAAAATATTATGAACCAGCCCTTGTTATATGATGTGAAATTTTGATGTCAATATGAGTCCCATTTTCAGTCCGAGTCCCAAAATTCAAGATTTGTCCCACTTTAATTAAATAGACTTACAACAAACAAACAAACTATATCTAGGTTAGTTCAATTCACAAATAGACCAAAAACAAACTCACGTTTGATGGAGTAATAATATATATGAAGACGTTGTTTACCATGCATCAAGAGGATACAATTTATTATCAAGTATATTTTCTCCTACAGTCTTAGAACATGATCAACTAAAAAAATAAAAAACTCAAAAAGTAGTCTTCCTTTTCAGTGATTTTATTGTCATTTAAACTAGACTCTAAGACCTTTCAAGAAGCCATAGATCACACAATTTTGAACTATATTACGAAAGTTATGACCATCCAAAGTTGACCTATTTCGCTCTATAACTACAACTTTTATGGAAATTATGGAAAGAAGATGTTATTACCTTCGTATTACCTTTTGTCAAAAGTTCCTTTGAAGCTTTTTGTTTTTAGCAAAAAACTTTCCGTCAATTCTTGCAGTACCTATGAACTTGGCTCTGATACCATGTTACATGCAAGGAATAAAGTGACGCAACAAGACGGAGAGAACGAGAGAAGAACACAACTTAATCCCAAAGTGGATGTACTATTCATGAAGAGTACATGCTCTTATATACAATAATGAAGGGCTAGGGTATGGTCGCCTCCTATCGCGACCGTCCCTGAGCACCCTAAACCCCGCCTCGACGCGACATCGCCCTGTGGCATGCCATCTTCGCCCTTTGGCACGCCACCTTGACCCGTGGACGTTATGTGCACGTCCCGAATCCGTTATGGCCTGGACGTTATGCGTCAGCCATGTGTCCCGGTGTCGTGCATATGGTACTAGTAACCGCGGACGGCTACGCGATGCGTCGTCCGACAGATTGCCGGTTGTCGCGTAACCGCTGACCATCGGCATGCAATAGAGCTCCGCTAAGCGTGAAGCCCTGCTTCCCGGTGTCGTGTAATTGTTGTCCACAATTGTGGAACAGATCTGCCCACTCGTGGCTGTGTTAGGCTAAGAGTCATATCGATTCGAAATTAGAATTCAATGCGACCTTGCTCGATTCGAAATTAGAATTCGCGCCCATTCCATAGCACTCGATTACCGAAATCCAATTTGAAAATCAAGCTCCCGCTATGGCTGCTACTAGAATAAAAGCCAATTTCATCTTCCAAATTTCAAGCTTATCGATATCAGGTCTTGAGGAGGATGATAGTAGACATGGTATCCACAAGAGGTCGGAGAGGAGACGATGCTGAAGCTAGTAACAGAGTACCTACATCAAGGAAAAGAGTTACTGCTCCAAGGAGGAAGCGTCGGACACCACAGATCAGTGCTGCATCTCCCACAATGCCAAGGAGGCCAAGCAAACGAGGGTAGTGGACTGAAGAACAAATGGCAGATATCTTGGATGAGGTGAGTGAGTATGGTATATCTGTTAGAGAGGCATCTAGAAGGCCTGAAATCCTTAATCAACAATAAGGGATTTGTCAGTATGGTCAGTATAACTCACAAACAGACCGGTAATCCACAAATCCCGACGACTCTACAAGAGGAAGAGTTAGTCAATTGGGCACTCTCCAGGGCCGAAAGCAGGAATGGGGGTTACACTCTCACCGCCAAGGAAAGAGCAAAGACATATGGCTATGGGGGGCAGCTCGAGAAATTCCCGGGTTCGGGGAGTAAATGGTGGAAGTCGTTCAAACAGAGGCATCCGTGAGGTAACACTAAGAAGTCGCAGAGACACTAGATGTGTCTCGGTAGCGCCGCTATGACACAAGAGAATCTGGATAACTTCTATCTTTGGTGCGAGACAAATCTATGACGAGTTCAATTTCCCGCCTCTAGGATCCGGAATGCCGGCGAGACCGGCATCCAAGCCGGTAAGGTGAAGGGCATGAAGATCATAGGAAGGAAAGGGGAGCATAGGGTCAATGAGGTGGTCATGAACAATAGGGAGTGGGTGACCATTCGGTATGTGTAAATGCCAAGGGTTTAGGTTACCTAATTTGTATATATTCAAGGGTACACGGATGAGGCAAGATAACATTGCCGGATGTGAGGAAGGGGCAATTCAAGCCGCGCGACCCTCGGCTTGGATGACTCTGAATTGTTCAAGTCTTGGTTGTCACATTTTGTTGCTAGGGTTCCCGTGGAGTATCTCCAACAAGGCCACATCCGATAATATTAGATGGCCATGGCAGCCATGTGGAGCTGGAAGTGATTTTGGCGACTAAGGAAATGGGCATACATTTTGCCCTACTTCCGACCACACATCACATAGGTTACAACCTTTGGATGTTGCATGCTTTGCACCATTCAAGGCGACTTTCAAGAGATTGAGAGCTTCTTATATGGTTAGCAAAGGGAGGATTGAACCGAAGAGGGAGGACATTGCGAGCTCATTTCACGGTGAAATGAATCGGGGCGACACCTAGCAACATCAAAGGCGGGGTTTAGAGCTCTTTGGGATTTGGCCATTCAACTCGGACAAAGTTAAGCCAGGCCAGAAAGTGGCGGGTTTGGAAGAGTCCCCATGGAACATTGTCCAAAGTCCGGGCGGGGAAAATGCAGCCAACTTGGAGGAGGAGGAATTGGAGCAGCTCAACATGGTCGACTTGCATGCGTTATGGGAGGCACCACGCCTACAGCCGGTGAGCATGGTGGCCAAGAGCCTCTTTGGAGTGCATCAACATGTAGTTGACAATGTGGACATTGAAAGACATGATGTGCATCCATCTCACCAAGAAGATGCACCACAAGGGGAACATCGTGCCATTGAGCGCACCTTACAACCTTCACGGCAACATGTGGTTCCACCCGCCGACATAAGAACAAAGACATGCATGTGTGCGGCCCCCTAAGTGAGGACATCACACAGCCCGCATGCAACAATCTCAATCCTCGAGGGCAAGGAATCGAGGTGTAGTCCCGCACACAGTGGGAGGGTGCATATCTCTAGTGATGGCTTCGTGAGGCCTTGGTCACGAGAGGGCTAGGAGAGCGAGGCGGCAAGACTAAAGAATGAGCAAGTTGCAGCCGAACTTCTTCGAACCGCTAGAAGGAAATTGGAAAGACGGGAGGCTGCCGGAAAGAGCTCAAATTGAGAATAGGGAAGAGAGGGAAAACAGGAAGAAAGTCGATGCAGAATTTGAAGCCTCTCTTTTCTAGACTTAGGGCACTAATGTACCCCTGGGGCATCTCAAGAGTTGCGGCCAGTCTTCAACTTCGAGACCAATGAGTGATGAGGTGAGGAGCAAAAGATTAGAGGTTAGAAACAGAATGAGGACAAGGCAAGGGTTGAGTCCAATCCGGGATCCAATTTTGAGAACATCATTCAACATGGATCCCGGACTTCAAAGAAGTTAGTGGATTGACCACACCGTTACTAGTGATCATGCAGGTGACCGGGATAGTGAAGATGAAGAGAGTGTTATGTGTAGCCCTGAGGATACTCACACCGCTTCGGGGAGATGTTGGTGGTGTGCGGGATGTTAGCATAGAAGGATACACGCCTCACAGTGGTCAGACCTGTCCCAAACTCAATTAGTACAATCAGGTCACCATTGAAGACCTGGGACTTGGTCAACAGGGAGGGAGAGTCACAGCAAGACGCAGGTATTGGTCCTGGGAATTCCATGAGGTTGGATACGCAAGGTTGGGTGAGTTATGCAGCATCACATTCTGGACCCCAGCATGACGGGGATAAGGCCATAGACAAAGCTAGGATCATTCGAGAAATGGTCGAAATTGGCGTGGAAAAGGACATAATATCTCGGGTCAAAGGAATGGATGTGGAGTTTGCAAAAACCTGGAGGGCAAATATGTCTGAAGGGTCAGTACCAACACCAAGATTTGAAGAGGGAAACACTTTCACTAACCAGGTAGCATTTCTGATACAATTCTAGCATTTCTAATACAATTCTAACTAGCATTTGCACATGGCAGAACTAGCATTTCTGATACAATTCTAACATCTAACATTTGCACATGGCGTAAAAACCAAGACAAAGCGATGTGACGAGACCATAGATGAAACCTTAGGCAACTAAGGTAGCAGCACTTGTAGCAGCAACACAACATTAAATATGAAAGCAAATATTATTTCCATTGTTTATTTAAGTTTGATAAATTGGTATAACATTGAAATCAGTTCTTCAAATAGAGGGGATCATCAGCCCAATTTGGAAAGTTCTGTTGCATTTGTAAATCTGTGAGTTAAGACAATAACTGAAGGGAATCATCATATTCATATCAAAAAGCCCGAGGGCTGATACAAAAGTTGGCACTAAGGCCCATCAAAAGATGCCCTCGACCCATGACCACATTGTACATCAAAACACAGGCAGGTGAGGGAAGCTTATCAGCCAAAAAAGAGGAGGTGAAGCAGATGAGGTCGTCCAATGGAGCCATTGCAGACAAGGCTGGAAGCAATCAATGATCAACATGGCTCTGAAAAAGAACACAGTCATCCTCACTAACCACAATCTGGCAGTGAATGAGGTCGGTTTCACAGCGCGTCCTTTCAACCTGGGTTGCAATCTCCGGAGATACCTCAACATGCAGGGTCGATGCTACAGCACGGGTAACCTCAGCAGGTGTGACAAGGCAATTACGGATTGTAAAGAAAATCGGAGTTGTTGAAGTCGTGCTCGAACTGGGACTGGGAACATTACTCTGCGGTGGGCGAGGACGTTTGCCAGGAGATGGGTCCCCTCCTGCCCGGACCTAGCAAAGGTCCCAGTGCGGCCACATCCGGGAAAGCTTGTGCGACATGGTAGATCCATGTTATGCGCTGCCACACCAAGAAAAACATGTTTAGATTAAACAAGAAACATCCAAAACATCTTTGAAGAGGTAGCGTAGTTTCTGTAACTTACCTGTCTTTGGTTCGATGGAGCTAATGAAGAATACCGAGAATGTCGGAGCGAGAAAACGAACTCAGAATTTAAAGAATGATTGGAATGATGAGTTCGGCAATCACCGATCAATCCAGATATCCAAAAGCTTCGCTTTAATGACGAATTCCTCTCCCAACCCGCAACCGACAGAGTCGGTCCGGGCAATTTAGGGGCGAATCGATACGAGAATTAGGAAGGGTTTTAAGGATTGAGGCTGGGAAATCGGCGAAGGTGGGCCGGGTTGGGGACGGTAGCCGTTACCCTAGGGCGCGATAGCTGGCAACCGTGGACGCGTGGGGCCTGGATATGGCGATAAGGGTGAAATCGTAAGGCACTCATTAATGCACCGCCCCCGTTAGCGGGAGACTGGACCACGTACGTAATGATAATTGCCATGTCAGTTGGCACACTCGGCGTCATAGCGGGTTAAATAGATGCAGCGACGGCAGGCTTCGAATATACTGCGAATGAGGCCATCGAGATTAACGACGGGGAGCCTAGACCCCCACTGAAAGATGCCATAACTTCTCAACCTTCGCGAATTTAGGAAAAATTCCTTCTACAAAGTTGTAGTCCAGGTCATTAGGTACTCAAAACACCCGGCGGTCGACAAAGCACGCAATTGTGTCTCGATCTACAAGTGTTTTCCTCTTAAGTGCGCGAAACATGGCGACCATACATGGCGCTCCTGCTAAACGCGTCTGGCCCGGCCGGCCACACTTTCGGCAGAAATCCCCATCCCGGCTCAAGAACCGCGATGGGCCCTTCGTCTACCCCGCACTCGAGGTGACTCTTAGTGCGGAAGGGAACACGAAGGTGTCTTGCGCGCCCTTCCCCTATGGGCTCCTATAACAGCGGAAGCGATAACACGTCAGAACTAGCATCAACATATACAAATACTACCTCGAAGGGTAGTGCATCACTCATAAACCAAGGCAAAGATGATAATCACGAACCATAAAACATGAGAGCTCCTACCCCGCTCCGGACTGTGGGAGGATGACCCGGCCGCTAGGCCTCAAGATAGAGCGGACCGAGTCATGGCAATGGCGTAGGGCTACATAGAACAATGGCTAGGGTTGACCACTCCATCCGCCCTCACATTGCATACTTTGCAGATGGGCTAAATCGGCTCGGCATGACTCTAGCCTTCCTGATATGCAATCCCATGGCATCACCCATCGGGACTACTCGTGTTGCATCTCCCCGGTCCGATGAGGCGAGGAAGGGTTGCATCTCCCCTTCCCGGGGTCTAGAGGTTCCGGTGGTGGCTAGAGAATCGTGGCGACACGATTCGCACTGGACTTAACCCCCAAAAACGAGAGCCAAGCCAACACTTGCGGCTCTCGAGGCAGGGCGACACCATTGCCCGGGAGGTGTGGGACCCATGCTCGCCCCCACCGCAGTGACCGACCATAAGCCTAGCCCACTATGGGATCCCCCCCGAAGCCCCCACTTTCGGCGGATCCTCCCTCCGCTTCCCCTCTAGCCCGTTATATGGTGTTGAGTCATATCATAGCCTCAATAGCACGGGTGGGCTCCTATGCACGGGGCATAACTAATAGGAACTAAGGGATCTACTCTAGGAGCATACTACATATGGCTCTAGGTCTCTACCCCCCTTCCCAATACAAGAGGAGCAAACATGATCAACCATCATCACATAATCATCACATCATGAGAATAATCATAAGAAGAACATCTTAACCTAATCATACAAATCTAACTAATAGTTAGGGTTCCTTGATTAGGGTTCAAGATGTTGAATATGGGTTCTAGGATGGCTCTACTCTAGATACAAATACTAGCATATCTGGAATGCTAATTTCCAGATGAGCTATCACAACCACTATCCTACATACACGCTCCTGAGCTCTCCCTCCGGATCCGGTGTGCCTCCATGGTCTCCAGACTCACGAGATGCCGCTCCTACTCCAAGAACGAGTCTACCCCTGTTGGAACCGCACCGTCTATGCCCACAACAAACGATGTTCGAAACGGGGTTTCGAACGAGTAGGTGAGTCTCTGGGTGCTAGGGCTGGAAAGAGGTCTAGGGTTAGGGTTTATGCCTATATGAGTTAGGTCCACCTAGGATGCCACGTGGCACCAATCGGGTGAGTCCTGTGTGGCGGTGCCCCAATAGGTTAAGGCCACGTGGATAATGGCTTAACCTATGGTTGGCTAAGTTATGAGAATAACTTAGCCATGCCCCCTAGTGCCACAATCTATGGTATACAAGGCTATGAAGATAGACTTGTATGGTGACGATCCGAGAATATCGTGTTTATGGCGATATTCCCCGGACCGTCACATTCTCCCCTTAGGACAATCTTTGTCCTCGATTTAAAAGGTGACGAATCTACCTTATGCCTGCACAAGCAACAACATGTCATAACCTTTAGTTTATTATAGTAATCAAGTTTTATTAGTTCAAGTCAAAAATTTAGGCTATATTTGTACTTATACAAAATTATATAGCCTTAACACGGTTATTTCTTACGATAATTCAAAACATTATTGTAAGAGTTATTAGGGTTCATAATCTAAATTATGGCTCCCCCTATCTTCTCGTAATCGCGGCTCCTCGTTGAAGTCCACCTTCTACTTGCCTGCAAAGGAGCACATTCACGTTAGTTTATTAATAGTTTGTGGTTTTAGGGGACCACCCCCTTACCTCCTTGAGCGAACTCTTGACTCAAGGTTGTCCTACTACCTTGCCCAAGATCATGGCCCTTTTTCGGTTTGAGCTTAAGGATCATTTAAGATGCTCCCATCATCGCCCATGATCGAGTGCTACCTTGTACTTTCGGTTACGGTGCGAGTACCCCTAGTGCATCATGCCCCACGGGTTTGAAGCTAGGAACGTCTCACGATCCCATCATCGCGCGCATGATCACTTTAACCTTCACCATGACCCTCCTACGGCCCGGTGTGCATACCCGCATGTCGTGGCATAGAGATCATCCGTCGATGTCCCATCATCGCCCACCATGCCTCATTCCTCACTCACATGACCCTAATGGTCATGCGCACCTCTTGGTGCGTGTGGCCTAGAAGAATGCCCTAAAGGCGTATCCCATCATCGCCCACACGATCCAAGGTTACGGCACATGCACCTAGTAACTAGAATGCATCGCCGGGCTTAAAACTAACTAACAACATACTAGCTAACCACACGGCAAAGTCGGGTTAACCAAGTTCGGGAGGCGACTTCGCCCATCAAACCTAACTTCATAAACTGCGGGTATTGCTTCTCCAAGTCTTGCTTCAATACCCATGTCACATCTTCCACGGGTAAGTGCTTCCACTTAACCAAATATTGGAGGAACCGAGACCTCCTAGTCTTCTTGAATGACTTATCAAGAAACAATTCGGGGCACTATTTCTACTTGCTCCTCCCAAATCATTTCCAACAAGGTTGGAGTATCCAAAACCTCCTCGGGGTTAGGATTGTGCCTTTTTAATAAACTTACGTGGAAGACCTTGTGAACCTTGAGATGGGCTGGAAGATCCAACTTGTAGGCTTGAGAGCCCACTCTCTCCAAAATCTTGAACGGACCAGCCCACCTAGGGGCAAGCTTCTTCTTGGCTCCCAATCCAGCGGCTTGGCTTGCTTCACCTTTATCTTCAACCCGGGCCATCTATAAGCCTACCTTGAATTCTCTTACGGTCGGTCTGTGCTTGTTCTGCTACACTCTTCTCGACTTCTTGCTGCCAATAAATAACCCCTTACTTCTTCCACTAGCTGCTTGCATATCCCCTAACATCTGGCTGGGATACTTCTACCTTGGACACGAGTTGTGCGGTATCCGGGGTTAAGCACCGTACCCGTAATTTACCATGAAAGGAGACATCCGAGATGACTCACGCTTGGCACTTATTGTAGGCGAATTCCACCAAGTGGATGTACTCATCCCACTTGACTTTGCTTATTCCACACATAGCTTCAAGCATGTCTTCAATGATCCGATTCGTCCTTTCCGTGCGGCCATCTGTTTGGGGATGATATGCCGTGCTCATGGAGAGCTTCGCCCGAATGGTCTTTGAAGAGGTCCCGCCGGAAAGGCACTCATAAACTTGGAATCCCTATCGATATTATCTCCCAGGCATGCCATGGAGTCTGAAAAATCTCCCTTACAAATAACTTGGCGTTATCTAATGCGGTGTCGATAGTCTTGCAAGGCACAAAATGTGCCATCTTAGATAACTTATCTACGACAACCATCAATGCATCCTTGCCTCGAAGAGTTCTAGGGAGACATGTGATGAAATCCATGCTTTTGACCTCCCACTTTGCATTTGGCACCCCCAATGGCTCAAGAGCACCTGGAATCCGAAGTTGCTCCGCTTTGGTCTGCTGACATAACTGGCAATCTCGAATATATGCAGCTATCTGCCTCTTCATTCCTGGCCAGAAGTAGCTACTTCGAATCTTGAAATAGGTCTTCATGAAACCAAAGATGCCCCCGCTATTGGGCTGTTATGTGTGTCATGAAGAATTAGCTTCCTTACCCCTGATGATTCGGGCACACATAACTTATGCTTGTGATACAACAGGTTGCCTTCCTTCTTATAATGCTTGAAGGCTTCCCGCTCCTTATCTGTTCTGGCTTCCTTGGAAAGACTTTCCCATACCTCCTTGAAGTCCACATCTGTTGGCAAGGACTCCTCAATCTTCTTGCCAAACTCACTCGAAAGAGTGGAAATCGCATTACAATGCGTCCTTGTCTGAAATGGTCTCCTGGAGAGGGCATCTGCTACAACATTAAGCTTACCAGGCTTATATATAATATCAAAATCATACTCCTCAAGGAATTCCATCCACCTCCTTTGCCTTAAGTTGAGGAGTGGCTGGGTGAAAAAATATCTTGAAGGCTCGGTGATCGGTATCCAACTCCGAAACTTCCTTCCCAGCCAGATAATGCCTCCATATCCTCAATGCCACGACAATGGCTAGCAGCTCGATCATGGGTTGGGTAGCGTTGCTTTCGGCGTCGTTCATCTTCTTCGAAGTCGTGGGCGACTACCCTTCCTTCTTGCATCAAGGCGCCCGCTATCTTGCTTGCATCTGTTGCTACCAACTTATCTTTACTTCGATCCGGAGAACAAGCAGTGTTTGTTAAAAGCCTCTTTAAGCTTCTTAAAAGAAGCTTGGACTTTCTCTAACCAATGGCTAGCCCAATCCTTAATCTTCTTGGCCTTAGTGAGGTCCGGCCGGAGGGGAACGCCACTTAGCAAAGTCCTTCACGAACTTTTACGTAATATCCCGCCAACCCGAAAGCTTCTTACTTCGCCACATTCCTTGGAGCTGGCCAATCAACTATTGCCTCAATCTTAGATGGATCTGTGGAGATTCCCTCGGACGTTACTACATGCCCCAAATACTCCACTTTCGGCTGTTGCAAAGTGGCACTTAGAGAGCTTCCCATACAACCGATGGCGTCTCAACTTCTCCAACACTTTCCCGAGATCGACAATGCTCCTCAAGGGACTTGTTGTAGATTAGGATGTCGTCGAAGAAGACAATAACAAACTCATCCAAGAAGTCTGCGAAGATGTCGTTCATGAGGCGCATAAAACGTTCTTTGGAGCATTCGATAGTCCAAAGGGCATTCTTGTAACTCAAAATGACCATACCGGCGTTAAAAGCGGTCTTATGGATATCCTCTTCTTTTATTCTTATCGATGGTATCGACCTCAAATCAATTTTAGAGAATACCTTTGCTCCTTGTAACTGGTCCATTAGATCATCTGCCCTTGGCAATGCATACTTGTTCTTTATCGTCTGCTTATTAAGCTGGCGATAGTCTATGCACATTCTTAAGCTCCCATCTTTCTTCTTCACAAAGAGTATAGGTGCTCCGAAAGGAGACACACTTGCTCTTATAAATCCAAGCTTCGAGCAATTCCACGAAATGCTTCTTGAGCTCAATCAATTGCAGGTGCTCATTCTATATGGCGCCTTCTTGGTAGGCTTCATGCATCCGGAGCCAATGTGATCTCACATTCCACACCCCTATAAGGTGGCGGTTTGCCGGTTTCATCCGGAAATACATCCTTGAACTCTGAAATAAGCCTTGCTATCTGCCTGGGCAACTGATTTCCCTTTGGGTCACTTCCATCCTGCTTGCCTGGCTCAACTGATTCCATCCTCAAGATGTAATCCACCTTATTCCTTTCTATACTCTTCCTTAGGCGGTTCAAAGAAATGCACCGCATAGGAGAATCTAGCTTCTTACCTTTCACTATCAACTTCTTTGCCCGTGCGGTGCCCGTCATGGTGACTTCATTAAATCGCAATCAATCATGGCTTTGGCTGGCTTCAAAAAATTCCATCTCCACTATCGGATCATATCTTCCGATGTCCATGACTTACTGCTCCCATCGGCCACTTAGCCCCACTAAGGTCTATATCAAAGGTGATCCTCCTCCCCTTAGTGTGTTAGAATGGCTCATTTTACCATAGCCTCTCTTGGCCTTGGCTTAGACTTCAATACCTTGTTCTTCATTATAGCGACCAATCTAGGAGATGCAAAATTATGAGAGCTACACAGTATCTATGAGGACTACATAAGGATTACTATCTATGATCCGTCGCGGCGATGGCGGTTGACTGATTCTCTATATCACGTCTCAATGTTTGCACATATGTGGCACTCACCATCTATGAAGTCCTGGCCCTCCTGGCGGTGCGCCGTCCTCGTCAAAACTACATTTGGGAGTCCCAATCCAAGATTACGCCAAATTTGGCGCATGACGAATGGACAATCGTGTGTTCGGTGCCTGGGCTGGAAGCACACGAAACATAGCTTTTCTCAATGCATTCTGTCTCTTTTCAGCCCGGCCCGTTTGTCTAGGAGGCGGCAAAGAGCGCCCCCTGATGCATTCTCAAACTTACGGTCCCCAAAAAGCTTTGCTCGACCCTTACCTTCTTCTCGGACTCCACGATGGTGTAGGCTGCTGATTGCTTACCCCGATATTGTCCCGACGATCGCCCCGAACTCTTACCCCCGAAGGTTGATTTTCTCTGGCTGGAGTTCTTTGGTGCCTCTTCTAAACTTATAGCTTTTATCTTCGGCTGTTACAACTGACTTGGGTTGATTGCTCTAACAAGCCTCTTGATATTGCTGTTTCAACCCCTCAATGTAAGTATCCACGGCTCGCCTCTCACGAGACTTCGGGAACATGCGATCCCGAGCCTCATAAATTCTTCCCGGTATACTTAGCCAGCGATAAGCTACCCCGATTCAACTTTAAAAAGCTGCTTTGAATCGTCTACTAGTATGAGACCTTGGCACATAGTGCTTGCGGAAAAGCCTTGCTTGAAGGTCTTAAACCTGCAATTGTTCCTCTTGACTTGTTGGATTTAGCATATCCCTTCCACGGATCCTTGCGGTCCAATAAGGTTAGGCTGTAGCAACTTTCCCTATGTCCTTGTCTTTCATACCGTATGAGTTGCCAAATTCTTCCATTTCATCAAGCCATGCTTCAGCCTCCATGCCTGATCTGTCTTTCCCTGAGAACTGGCCGAGCTTCCTTGTCTTCCATACATTGCTCATAGCACTATCCACCTTTTTCTGATAGTCATCTGTCTTTCTTGCTCTTTTCCTTGCTTTAGGTGTGCCCGACCCGACCGTCGGAGGCAGGTATCCTCCTCACTTGGAAGAGCTATCTCGATGAGTACGGAGCTAGATGATGATGGACTCCTGGTTCTCCTCTTCCTTCTCCTATCCCCGGCGTTCCCCACAGTTTGCCCTCCCCTTCTGCTTTGAGGGACTTCGTCACCACCCGGAAAACAAGGTGGAGGTGGAGGACCATCTTCCTGTGCATTCATGAGAGGTGTCGCCCAGTTGATGAGGTGTTGCATCTGGTTCCTCATCTGCACCAACCTTGCGTTGACTGCCTCTGGTGACATATCCTGCTCAAAGTCTTCCTGTTCTCTGCCAAACAAGTTCCTTGGTACCCAATTGCGTGGTGGTGTCTTTGATCTTGAGATCCTCGCACTTGAGTTCCTTCTTTGCAAGGATTGATCATCAATACATTTTATTTGGGTTAGATGTTGATCAATTTTACTTGCAATTTAATTATCTTTAGTTATAAGAAATCATACAAAGCCTTACATTGACAAAAGCAGGTTAATAGTCATTAATACATAAGGATTACATGATAAGGTAGATATGTCTTAGCGTAATGGGTACACGAAACATTTAGCACAAAACTTAAGAAAATTTCACAATTATTCATGGCCTCCCGAAAACCTGAAGAAGTTCTTGACATCCCCGAATCGGAGGCCTTTGCCGAGGTTGCATAAGATGTTCCTCGTCGATCTTCCTTCAAGTTTCTTTCGGCCATCTCCGGTTCGAAGTTCCGGTCTTTGTTCTTTGCTACCACTGAAAGTGTTAGCGTCCCTAAGGTGCCCTCTCCAAAAGTCGAGGCAATGGAGCCTTGGCCCCCTGAAAAAGAATGATGTGATCGGCATGGGCGATATATCTTGATCTTTGCCCGGCCCGAAAGTGCTATGAGAAGTGCCACGGATTCTTCCCCCCTTGGGCTGAACTCCTTGTGGAAGACTATCATTTGCCCTTGGCTGAGGGCTGGAAGATAGTAGCGAAGTGTCGTGCCCTTCCCTCGCCTCGCCAATCCGGCCCTTCCTCTCGAGCTGCTTCACCGTAGGCATCCACCGCCATCGGTCTTCATGATCCCTCCACATCTTTGGTTGCATTGTCCAAGTTGATCTTCTTTGGACCCTTCCCTCATGCTCACGGCTCGGGCTGGTCGGCTTGAGCTTGGGCCTCTCCCCGGTTTGTAGAGTGTGCTCTGTATCTGCTGGAACTCCTCCTCTGAGATGATAGGTTCCTGCTGTCGATAGATCTCCCTTATCTGCTGATAGGCTGCTATATCCGACATTGTCTCCCCGACATAAGAGTGTCTCTCGCCCGACTCCCTTGGGATCTCTCGGTATGAGTAGTCGATGAGGTCATTATGCTCTTCCGGTGTGCTATCATGCCCAAGAGCTCATCGATCCGGAGACCACATTCCCGACGGCGATAGGACAAGTTGAGGATGTCATTAGCAAAAATGTACTCCTCCCCGTCCGATGACTATCGGTGACAAAGCCGTGATGCCGCATTTGTGGGTCGGTGAAGTGTTCTCACGCCGTCGTCATGCCTCAACGCATACCTCCGCATTCTTGTTGCCTCCCCGCTCTCCCATTAAGGTTCTGCTCCCCTAGCTGCTTTCGTAGTCTTCATGGATCTGTAGAGATGGTGCTCCCGACGTCTTGCCATAGTATTCGTGGGCGAGGACTCTATATTCGAGGATTTGATCCCGGGCTCTCTGGGTATCAAGTGGCTAAGTCTAAGGGGCTGAAACAGGGGTTCCCCCTACTTTGTTGATTGACTTATTGTGACGCTCCCGAATATATAATGACCTCGGACGTATACATACGGGGACTTTCCCCTCCCATGGCAATCATCTCACCATGAGCAGGGCCCTCCGTCTATTTCGGGTCATCTATGAAATGAGGCCGAAAGAAGGACACGAAGGGGTCATTCGCCCACGCCTTCAATGGGACTCCTACGTCAAGGAAGCATGAATACAAGGGTTAGCACCACAAAGATGAATATACATAAATAACCACCACGAAGGGTGGCGCATCCATCTAATATACCAACGGCATAGAATATGCATCTAATCCTAAGAAAACACCCAGAACCCAGGTTCTACCCCGGCTCAAACTCCCGTGAGGATCGACTGACGGCCGGCCTCAAGAGATCAGCCAGGACCGAAGTCTTGGCATGGCGTTGGCGGCATAGAACATTGGCTAGGGTTGTCCACTCCATCCGCCCCTCCCCGTGCACACTTTGCATGGGTCAATTCATGCTATGGCTTCGCTATAGCCTTCCCAGACATACTCGGGCATCACCCTCTCGAGCCTACTCCCGGGTTCATGGCCTTTGGTCCGATGAGGCGGCAGTCGGGGCGTCCCCTTCCGGAATCACAAGTGGTTCCATGGGTGAGCTAGAGAATACGTGCCACATCAGCCCCCCGCATCCGTGCCGACTTACTCACCTAAATCTACTCAAAGTGCGGGGGTGCTCCATACGGATCACACCTCTACACCCGGGGAGTGTCGGACCCATACCCGGCCCTCTCGTGACCCGGCTATCGGGCCTAGCCCATCTGTAGGAGTCTCGGGGAGCCTTGTATGCTCGTGCAAGACCCCACCCCTCATGTCACCACCGTGTTCCTTGTGCGGTGCTAAGCCATACCATAGCATCTAGGACCCGGTGGGTTCTTGTGCACAGAGCCATTTAATAGGACTCTACAGTAAAACTTTCTAGGGCATACTACAATACACTCGGAGGGTCTCTACCCCCGTAATCCCTCGTTTGGTCGATTAACAAAGAATTAACAATCCATCCTTTCGGTAGAAACCGGAATTGAATATAAAGAGAACTTGCTTGTACAATCAAGGGTTAGTTTCTATGATTGAATCACAAAGAGAACAGAGAAACGGACACAACCAAGCGTTATCTAGAATCCACATAACCACCTACCTGAATTCTGGCTGGACTCATTTCCATGGGGCGCCTCCATCTCCTGGGAGTTGAGAATTCAGTTGTTACTTCACAGGGACGACTGTTATGGTGATTCTCTGCAGGTGTATGATGGCGCTCAGCTCTTGGCCTTCCCTGGTCGATCTTCAGGAGTCAATCCCAGGGATAGGGGTCAAGTTGGCATCCAAACTTGGCAATCCCCATGCTGCCCAATCGATTGGGGCAGGTGGCGCCTTCCCAAATGGTAATTAGCCTAATTTCCTAGGTTATAAGTTATTATTATTAATGTGTTAAATTAGCATAGCTAATTTTAATCCTTTTTAAGGTAACCCCCTAGGTTGCAATTAAGTTCCCATACCCCCATGGTAGTTTGGTGACGTGGAAATACACGTACAAAGACATGACGTAGACCGTATAACTACATGGAACGTCACATTCTCCCCTCCTTAAAAAAGTAATGCTGTCCTCAGCATTGGGGTTAGTTAATTCAAGACATATATAGGTGAAGCACTGAATTAGAGAATGAAGTTAAGAATATAACATTAATACGTTGAGATTATAGTAGTTCGGATAGTAATACATTGAAGTTAAAATATCAAATTACAAGCACCGGGGGTGCCCGGATACAAACTTATCATCAAAGGAGTTTAGGACCAGAAGTCCCATTTAAAACATTCTCGACAACAAAATTCATACATGTAGACAAAACCAATACGGGAAAAATTGGGTCATCGGCAACCCTCTATACAAAGGCGGTGGCGACTTGTTCATTGGCTTTGCACAACCATATACCCGTAGGTTAATAATATGATTAAGCTGTGGTTGAAGGGACCACCCCCTACAAATAAAAGAAAAAGTATCTAGAAGGGAATCTATCATGTGTATGCGGCTTGCAATTCATTGTGGCATAAGGAATGGTTGAGTTCCCCTCAGATAGCCGGAATGAACGCGATCTATTTACTAGATGCCTTTCTAGCAATTCGCGGTCATGTCAACATCAACAATACACCACGTCCTAGAACACGAAGGTGATCTCATCATCGGTTTTATTATAATATCACGATGCATCTACCCCTCTAGCACATGATTCTCGGTAAATCAAGTCTTCAAGCTTACCACCTGGGGCGGGGTTGATAGCATCGTTGATGGTGCGACCTTGAGATTCCCGCATGAAGTCCGGATAGTGCTTCTCAAGGTCTATCTTCATCACCCGTAGCATCCTCAACCGGTAAATGCTTCCACTTGACCAAGTATTGTAACATTTGAGTCCTTACAATTACGTTTGTAAGCTTCGATCAAGAAGAGCTTGGCACTATTTCCACCTTTGCTCTTGATCATTTCTAGGAGAGTTGGGGTATCCAAAACCTCCTGCGGGTCAGGGGTGTGTTGCTTCGAAGACTCCACGTGAAAGACCTTGTGGATCTTCAAGCGGGGTGGCGTGTCCAAGCGATATGCTTGTTCTCCCGACGCGTTCGGCAATCTTGAACGGCCCGACCCATCTGGGTGCCAATTTCTTCTGATTACCAATTTTAAGTTTGGCTTGTTTTACTTTGATCTTAAGCCAAACCGATTAAGCCCACGGAAGATCCGTGGGGTTCGGTGCTTATCCGCTAGACTCTTCGGACGACTGATGCGTCGCGGCCAATAAGTAGCCCGAACTTCCTCCACCAAGGCCTGCATTTCTAAAAGGAGTTGTTGAGACCTCCACTTTTAGAAACGAGGGTTATGCCACGATAATGCGAGTAAGACATTGATAGCCATAATTTATCATGAAGGGAGACATTTTAGAAGACTCACGCTTTGTCTTGTTATAGGCGAATTCTACCAAGTAAATATAATCCTACCATTGTATTTGTTTACTCCATACATAGCCGTAGCATATCTTCGATAATACGATTGACCGCGTTCGTTTGACCATGCAATGCGAGGATGGTAGGCTGTACTCATGGCAAGCTTGGTCTGGATGGTGGCGAAGAAATCCTTCCAGAATGCACTGATAAACTTAGGATCCCTATCTGATACAATTACTCTCGGCATCCCGTGCAACCTGAAAATTTCCTTTGCAAAGAGCAAAGGCGATTAATCGAAGGCGGTGTCCGGTGGTGCGACATGGCAGGAAGTGAGCCATCTTTGATAATTTGTCGACCACGACCATTAAGGCATCATATCCACGGAGAGTGCGTGGAAGGCCCACAATGAAATCCATGGTTATGACTTCCCACTTGGCGTTGGGCACATCCAAAGGTTGCAACTCCCCGGGAACTCTTAATTGCTCAGCCTTGGTTTGCTGACAAACCTGACACTGCTTGATGTACCTAGCAATATCCTTCTTCATCGAAGGCCAGAAATAGCTGGAGCGGATCTTAAAGTAAGTTTTCATAAAACCCGCATGTCCCGCTATAGGGCTGTTGTGCGTGTCATGGAGAATCAGCTTTCGCACCCCTGAAGTCGCTGGAATACACAACTTATCTTTGTAATATAATAAATTGCCCTCTTTTTTATATGAACGGAATGCTTCACGTTCTCTATTGGTACGGGCTTCCTTACCCAAACTTTCCCAAACATTCTGAGAATTCGGGGATGCGTGGCGAGGTCTGTTCTATCTCTCGCTTCCCAAACTTCGGCCAGTGAGTGTGGAAATGGCATTACAATGGGTCCGGGTTATGAAGGGATGACGTGACAAAGCATCCGCAACCACATTGTGCTTTCCTGGCTTGTATACAATCTCGAAGTCATATTCCTCGAGGAATTCCATCCATCTGCGTTGACGGAGATTTAGATTTGGCTGGGTGGATAAATAGCGGAGACTCTGATGATCCGTATCCAGCTGAAATCTTCTACCAAGAAGGTAGTGTCTCCAAATACGGAGAGCACGAACAACTGCCAGCAACTCCTGGTCATGGGTAGGATATCGCTGCTCTGCATCATTCATCTTCTTTGAATCGTAAGCAACAACTCTCCCCTCCTGCATTAGAACTCCACCAGTAGCTATCTTACTAGCGTCGGTGGCTACTGATTTATCCTTTTCAGGATCGAGGGCAGGTAAGGGGCGGTGCGGATGTTAAAGGCATCCTTGAGCTTCTGAAAGCCGACTTGGACTTTTGTTTTCCAATGTTCCATCCAATCCTTTACTTTCTCATGCCTTGTGAGATTAGTAAGAGGTGCGGCAATTGTGGCAAAATCCTTAACAAATTTGCGATAATATCCTGCGAGTCCCAAGAAACTTCGGACCTCTGAAACATTAGCTGGAATGGGCCAATCCTTTACTGCTTCTATCTTAGCTGGGTCTGTAGCAATTCCTTCTGCTGACACAAGGCATCCAAAGATTTAACTATCATAGATAACCACTACAAAACCACTATGATAGTGGTTTTCCATGCAAAAATAATTTTCCTTAATAAAATCCACCTATTATAGTGGTTTTTAGAATGGAACTATGGTTTTGCATGCTAGTTTATACTCTTATGTGGTTAATTGAGACTGATGAAGGTTTTTATCCAGGTCTTTGCTACGAGTTTGGCATGTCATAGTGGTTAATTATGCAATTTGCAACATTGAGAGTAAGAAAGTAATGCTTAATAGTTTTTTTATACATGTAGATGGTTTTGGGAGTGGTTTTAACTGGCAATACTTCAATGTTCATATATATGGTTTAGCAAGTCCTTTTATTTGTGATTTTCATTTGGATTCTTTAAGCAAGCACGGCTTGCCAAAATGTTAGTGGTTTTTGACTGGAAATACTATAATGTTTCTAGACATAGTTTAACAATGTCTTTTTATTTCAGGTTTTTCATCGTAATTTTTTAGGCTAACATGAGTTGCCAAATTGTTAGTGGCTTTTAACATGGTTTGGTGGTTGACTTTTTCACTTTCCTGTTGAGAAAGAATGCTAGTGGTTTTTTGTTAAGGAAGACGGTTTTACATCTAATTTCCTAGGGTAATATGATTCTAAACTTCTTAATGGTTTTTTACATGGTTTTGTTGATTGATCTTTGTAATGTAGTAGCTAACATGGTCTATGGTCGAGTTTTTTTTTATGGTATTTTATAGTGGTATTATCCAATCTTAATGAGCATATTTTGGAGGTATTAAGTACACCATTCATTCCCTACATACTAATATCAAGGATGTTGAGGGAAGAGAGTTATGAATCAACATGTTGTTCACATCGTCATTTGTTGTAGTTGAATTCATTGCTAATAATCATCACCTAAGTGAGCAGTGTGTGTGAATATCAACCACTGATTCAATAGTAAAAATGCATTTAGGTCTGGTTGTGTCTGACTATGAACCATTGATTCAACGATAATAATACATAGGTGCTCAATAATGTTTGACATTCAGTCTGTCATTAAAAAGGTTTGAGATAATGATATACATTTTGGTCTGGAGGGGAAGGAAGCCATAAATAGTTTCTATGTGTGAAAATAATTCAAACCAAATTTGCCTTTTTCAGCAAGACCATCATGTTGAAGTAGTTATGAAATACTTGTACTTCACTGAATGGTCTAATTAGTTATGCCATAACACATTTATGGCCTTCGAGTCTAGGCATATTAAACAGCATATTCCCTCTCACACGATCTAGGCCAGAAATTTTTTTAAGAAACTGATGTGGAGGACTGAGTGCTAATTACCTTAACATTTAGCTATTTTCCCATTGAGTGTGGTGTTAGATTGATTTATTTTACCCTACAACATATGTACGCTGAGGGGCAAAAATTAAGTCTCAAGACCACATAGTCAGTGTGAAGACATCAAACTGATTTTGTAGTTGTGGATTTGCATTCATTATCTTTGGGTATTAGTATTTTAATTGTTAAAGTTTGTTTCTTCTAGATCATTTGTGATATTGAGAAAGAAACAAATGAAAGTAATTTGGGGTTAAATAATATTTTAATTCAATGATGTAGTTTATTCTTAAAAGCATGTGGTTTATGCACAATCACAGTTCTCTCGATGGCATACAACATAATTGGAAATAGTCTAGACAAACATAGTCTGACTGGTCTGGTACGTGACAATAGGCGAATAGAAAACTCAGTCATGGCATGTGAAAATAGGCGAATGACCTGAACCAGGCAAAAACATTCCGTGGCATATGAAAACAGGTGAATAAAAGAGTAACCTAAATCAGGCAACCGAAAAACATTCTTCCCTCCTTCTAGTGCGTAGGCTTTCATCTTTGCCAAAATTTGCATTAAGAAGACTTGACAGTAGCATTTTAAAGTTGTTCCATGTGCCTATTGCCTTTGCCATCATTGTTAACAAAATTAAGGAGGCTTGACAGTAATATTTTAATGTTGTTTCGTGCCTATCAACCTTTTCATTTTGCAACACCATGGTTGTTAGCATTATAGCCTTGATTAATATGTAAGCTTATGGACCCACCGATTACATGTTGCATTTCGTTTGACAAGATATCTATTATGACTAACTCACATGACTCCTATAATGGTACCAATATTTTTGGCTCTGAAATAGAAGGTAGATTAATGTGCTGGCTGTTAGAAATTATCAGAGGATAGAACAAAATATCATAGAGCAACTTAATGACTTTGCTTGATTGACAACAACAACAACAAATGTAGAATCAAATTGTTCTAATGGCATGTGTCATATCCATTCAAAAAACACACCTTATGTTAATGGTCTAAGCATTAAGCAAACTTCTCCTCCTCATTAACATTATTACATGTATTCAAAACCATTGGAAATAATCATAGTGGCACTGTTCATATGGGATCGATGAAAACACTGTAGCATCGAAAATGTCATTCATCTTAGAACCAGATAATGCTTACCTGTTCTCCGGATCGCACCTTGTATTTTCCAATACCAAACCATCTGCACTGCTCATTCATTTATTTTTGCAGTCTGGCGGTCAAGCCAGACTGCTTGCAGGTTGCCGAATCCATCTGAGCTTCATGCCTTCATAATATTGGACCGAGCTGTTTGAACCGAAATTGGCTCCAAGGATCTCAACGAACTCATTCGAATATTCCCGTATCTTGATTCAATGGTTTTAACCATTAGTTTAATATTCCATACCTAGGTCAAGTTAATGACCTAGTGTATGAAACGTTGATCCCTTCCTTAGCTGCTTAACTTGAACAAGATGAATTTCTCTGCTTGCTCAGTTCTTCAATTTTGTTCTTCTGCATAAATACTCTAAGTACTCAATCTCCATTATCAGTACTTAATTGCCAATAACTTAATATCAGGATTTTCATCTGTCTCAGCATTTTATAACCGTCTTGAACATCTTCAACACAAATTATGACATGAACTCCAACACTGCCAGCACCTCATTAAACGTGTCATCTCCTCCAACATCGATTACAGCAGCAGCACCATTGCAGATGGCCTGAAAAATATTCAATACTACAATTCAAACCTAATATACACACAAAGAACTCAGAAGACAGAAAAACATTCCATAGATACAGGAGGAAAGATATAAAAAGATATCATACTAAATATATCTTGCAAACAGTGAGATCATTCGTTCAATTTTAACCTCAAATGGCACACTTATACACAGTTCTAATACATGGGCATATATGTGTCCTCACAAATATGGCAGATGTGAAATGCATAAAGAGATATGAATTTGTGGAACACGCATGTACATATCTTCCATGTTAAGAGTATTATCCTACAGTATTCTACCTTATTGTACCATTGTGGTATTTAAGTACTCGTCTACATGCTCCCAATAAAAAGATACAATTATGCCACCTAGGCTCCAACATGTCACCTAAAACATGCCAAGGTGTCTCAAACATGCCACCTAGGCTCAAACATGCTAACGTGGCTCAAATGTGCCACCTAGGCTGCAACATGCCACCTAGACTCAAACATGCCATACAGACTCCAACATGCCACCTGGGTGCAAACATGCCAAGGTGGCTCAAACATGCCACGCGGGCTCCAACATGCCATCTGGGCTCCAGCATGCCACCTAGACTCAAACATGCCATGTGGGCTCCGACATGCCATCTAGGCTCAAACATGCCACCTAGGCTCCAACATGCCAAGGTGGCTCAAACATGCCACATGGGCTCAAACATGCCACATGGGCTCAAACATGGCACCTAGGCTCAAGCATGCCACCTAGGCTCCAACATGCCAAGATGGCTCAAACGTGCTAGCTATGCTCTAACATGCCATGGCTTTTAAAATTTCTTTTACACCATGACATTTCCACATGAATACTTGATTATCTCATTCTCATGCTCCACGTTACAATTCATATCCTCATGCCCATAATTCATATCCTCAAAACAAGAATCGATCAATGTTTGATCCAGGTCCAGAACAAGAGCAGGCTTACCCTTGTGCTCTGGAGCTTGCTCTAGAAGCAAATAATGGTGTCGGCGATGGCCAAGATGCTTGTGCTAAGATAACCACAACTCTGATCAAAGGGGTGAAAAATATGATTGATAATAGATACCATTTTAAGGATCACAAAGGACCAACTAGGAGCTATTCTACAATTTCGAGCAGAGCAAAAACGACGAAGCTATGATAAAGCTTTGAAACAAAATGGGGCCAATTTCAGGTTTTATTACTAAGATTAACTCCAAACCGCAAAAACCATACTTAGCCTGTTGGATCCAGTCCCCGTCTTTCTTTTAGGGCGATGATATATGTGCTGAAGGTGCTCACAGATGGTCGAAGAGGGACCCTGCCATTTTCTAAAGCTTTTTTAATTTCTTAGGCCCCAGGATCAGAAAATCTAAAATCTAACGGTTGATATCAATTTTAGATGAGGTGGCATGAGGTGGCTTACCACGTAGACACCTTAGAATTGCATCAAAGCATGCATCTCGAGTTAGGCAACCTTGCTAATCAAACTCAAGGAAATACAGTCAATAAGTCAGGACAAGTCAAATAAGCATGCTCTTGGTAACAAAAATTGCTCTAAGTTTTTGAAGTTCCCTTTGCCAAATACTTGCTTTGTCCATTTGTTGCAAAAATGCCTAGTCATCATCAAACATTTGCCACATCACCCATGGAAAACCAAAGTTGCACATTTTTTTGGGTTGCCCCTAGGGGGGCAAACCCTCGGTTATATGGGTTTATCACATATCCTAGGTATATGCTGGAATATACCTAGGATATTCTGTGACTGCTAAAAACCGACTGTTTCCTGTAAATTGGCGGTCTGGTGCGTTCTGAATCACAGACGTTCTAACCGGGTAACTTTCTACCATATCCCGTCTATTGCAAGCGAGTTTTTGGCATTCTGAACCTGCTGAATGCTAGAAAAGAACATTCTTCAAATGTCAAAGCCTGTTTTCCATCACGTAGAAAAAATAATCTTCTTGAGGAAATAGTGTTTTCAGCTATAACTGGTATTCCGATAGGAAGAAAATCTTTTGTAGCAGGAAATATAGCAACAAGATACTCGGATGTTGGAGTGGATGCATTAGCATTTCAATTTGCTCAATACTTGGCATTAGCTCATTGTAAAGAAAAAGCAAATAATATTGTTTGCGCAAAACATTCAGATGTTGGAGGGGAGGCATTTACATTGTTCTCGGCATTTTTACAAGCATGCAACTCTAATTCCAACTAGGCACGACTGTTCACGGGCGGTTTCATAATCGAGGAGGTGACGAGAATGGAGAGTCTTGGATAAGTCGAGCAAAAGAGATTTGTCAGCTGGAGGGAAGGGATTCTAAAGATGACAATTGTTCATCCAAATTTAAGGGATGCCGATGAAGCTCAATATTGGATCAAGCCCTTCAGTTCGCGAGAACATAATCGGCAACAAGGTAAGGGTTTTCCATATAGAAAGATCTTGCTCATTGCTTGGTCCAGAATGTTTAAGATATGGAGATTTGGCAATTGGTAGGCAAGTCTGATCATTATTAGCTCGATAAGGTTGTAAAACCCTAATCGGTACACACGGAATATGGTTATTGATGGACATGCAAAATTTGGTGAGATGGATATTACTCTTCAATTTCACAATTCAATGTCCCCGAAGGCACAAAACCAGATGTATTGACATTGCCTAGCATATTAAAGGCATGTGGGAACATGGGTTACGTAGAAGCGAGGCGGCGCGTTCATGAACAGTGCTCCACAATGGGTTTTGATCTACATGAGCTGAGTATTCAGAATGGGATCCTACGACAAGATTGCGGGGAATGTTCTTGTCGATATATATGCTAAATGTGGATGCTTGGAGCAAGCACATAAAGCTTTTCAAAATTTGTATCGAGATGTTGTCTCATGAATGCAATGATTGCAGGATATGGACCGGAATGGCCAAGTATGCTTTGCTTTTCGAATGCTTCGAGGCAACAGCGACAAGGTGGGGTACCTCACAAAAGTGACATTTTGAGCATTTTAAGAATATCTGGCGACACAAGATGCATGCAAATGTGAGGCAGATTGATCCATGTGCAAATAATTGAGGCAAGGTTGCAATTCGATCTACGTAGTTGCCGGTGCCCTTATTGATATGTATGCAAAAGGTGAAAACTTGGATGAGGCCAACGAGTTTTTGGACTGACCGCCACAAAAAGACGTGGTTGTGTGGAATGTTCTTATTGCGGGATATGCCTGACATGGCAAAGGCTACCTAGGGCTAGAATGCTTTGAAAATATGCAGCATCATGGCATGTTGTAAGATAAGTTTACATATTCCAGCATCTTGAAGGCTTGTGGCAATGTAGGAGCTTTGGGCGAGCGCACAAGTCCACCGGACAAATTGTTGAGGCTGAATGCCAATCACATGTCATTGTACAAAATGCACTTGTTGATATGTATGTGAATTGTGGAAGCTTGAATGAAGCATGTAAGGCTTTTGACATAGTAAAAAATCGACATCAAAGACATCGAGAATATGCTTTCGGTATGGCTTTGCGGGCTTGGTGCCACGGTGTTTTCGAGGAAATGCAAGCTAATGCCATTAGGCCAAATGAAATGACATTTAGTGCTATTCTTCTTTGCATTCACTTGTGCGGGCACCTGGTTGAAGAGGGCATTATTCTCAACCTGTTTATATCGACTACTTGAGCATGGGTTTTAGTCATCCGAACCAAGTTTTGCTTGATTGAAAAAAAGCGGGTTAATTTTCGATATTTTTTCTTTAGCTTTATCGTAAGCTACTCCACTATTTCATCTTTGCTTTGTGACCCGGAGAATGTACTCCTTATGTTAGATGGACACCTAAAGTTAGTGGATTTGGAAGTGCAAAAGCAACAATGCCTCCTCTTTACGAGTTGAATTTTTTGAGGAAGGTAATAGTTGGCTTTATTCTTAACCAGCTAGAGGAATACATGCTCCCTGCCCGGTAAGTTAAGGAGTTCTGATTCAAATTCTCGGAGACTTTGGGCTTAACGGTTAAACCATGTGGTCGACATATCCAAGGGTTACATGCTTCCATCCTCCATGTAAGAAATGATCGATAACAATAGTGCAGTGCAGGGCCCACGGTAGAGGCTTTGTAGTTTGGCATGGAAAGTTTGCCAAAATTACCGCTTTATATTCTAGGAGCCATGAATAGAACTGATCATCTTTGTTAATTATTTACATTGCCTATAGCCCATCTGCAAAAGGTCTTTGTTGTATCTTGAATATTCATTTTCTTACGTACCAATATGGACTTGTTTACCATTTGCATGTTGCAAACGGCCAAAAGAGTTTAATTGTAAGCATGAAACATGTTTGGTAATGCGCCATGGATTTTTATCAATTAGTTGAGCTTTGAATCATCATTGTCTTGCATTTATGGTCTCTCTTGGCTCGTTGTTGGTGTTGTGCTCATTGTGTTGAAGGTTGTATTTTTTTGTCCTGTGCTATTATTTGTTTTTGTATCTTTTGTAATTTTCTAGAGATTGAGCTTGTCTTTGCATATGTAGATTGTCTCAATGGGCGAAAAAAAGATTCGATGATGACCTTTGGGCGATGTTGATTACTAAAGGCTCTGCAGTTCGTTGGATTTGTTTCAATCATAATTATTCTTTTTGTGGTAGTCGATTTAACTCTCGGTGACCTTTTTGTCGACATTCTTGCATTCATGCCAACAAAGCTAGATATTATTGCGGGTAATTATAGAGCCATGTCATTTGATTAAGTATGCAATGTGCGGTCGATCGAAATTACAATCAACGAGGTTAGTCTTGCGGCAAGACCATTACTTATCGTTTTCAACACTTGGGACAATGTAAAATCTCTTGCTTTCGAGCATATGAATTTTCATGGCCTTAGTCCTTTTTACCCCCGGTTGCCATCCTTGCTTGGTTTCCCTTTGTATTTGAGTGTCAAAGCGCTTACTATTTAATCAAGCATTTAGTAGAGGATTGCAAATATCCGAGGATTCTTCTTTGGAAGAAAGAAAAGATGTAAAAGGACCACAAAATAGCGGCCCGTGTGTTCTAGAAGTATTGTCTTGTACCATATCAACCTTTTTTCTAGCGCCAGAGTCCAAAGGAAGATAACATTGATTGTCAGAAGGAATGTCTTTTGAGAAAATTATATTGAAAAGAAGATTACAAGTGTACCAAAAATAGGAATGCCTTCATGTGGCTCTCTATAAAATGTATAAAATTCTTTTGAGACCAGTCTTTCGATTATTTTCCAGTCAGTTTATGAAAACTTTGCTACCTCATTTCTGCTATTCTAGACTGCAAGCATCTGCACGGCTAGGTTACATATAAAAAATGCCCATGTCCATTTTCTTATAAGTAGAGCTTCTGTGCATCTCTGTTGTCTTAAACTGATTATCTGCTTGTATTTAAATTGGATTTCCACCTCACGTGTTACTTGTTGGTTGTATGATGCATTTCTATGCCAACTCTGGTTTGGCTATTGCAGGACATGTGCAGGACGTGCAACATATTTTACAGTGTGCAGCATCATAGTAATGATGAAGCTTTAGCGATTTTTGCATAAAGGCAAAGAAACCAAGTACTTATCAAAGTTTTAAAAGCATGCAATAGAAGTTGATTTATGCAAAAATCATACATTTGGATGATGCGGCTTGGTCCATCTAGGAGGACTTTCAATAGAGACAAATAAGAATAAGGTGGTCATGAAATATGTATTTAGAAATCTACAATTCTCTCTTTGTTTGATATGCGTTTTGTTTTGGCATTGCCTTCCAGGACGAGGCAATCTTCAATCTTGCTTTGTCTCATCTTATCTTTTGTAAAGTATATATTCTAGCAATAGCTAGAAGATTCACATACTAGCTGTTCAGTTCTCCTTTTCGGGTTGCCCCTAGGGTGGCAAACCCTTGCTCAGGTCATACAATAAAAGATGTTCCTAAGCTCTTCAAAATAGAAATAATTTTGCTAAAAACATTTTTGAATTGCAACAATTCTATAAAGCTTCTTCTTACTGGGGTCTTAAACTAAATAGCATGTTCTCAACCATTACGTTAGAGAATGGACCAAGATAGGCAATTTTGTGTAACTTGGGCCTGGCTCTTCCATATCAAGCGAAATTGCCTATTTTGTCAAATAATTTATAATGTATAGTCTTTCAAAATAGCAGTCTGAATGTGCTATAATGGATTTAGTTGCTTACTCTACGTTGCTTGTTCCATTGCTACCAAACTAATCTATATACCTAAGGAACTAGCAATCAACTCGGAGAAAAAAGAAAGATTAAAAATACAAATTTTACAAATGCAACTAGTTTGCTAAATACATTCTAGGAGTGCTGCCCAAACTCTCACCGTAGAACTAACACAATTTTGAATTGCCGTAACTAATCACCTCCCCCCGTTTGCATCAGCCTATTTCTAGATGTTGTGCTGCCGAAAGGGACAATTGTATGTGTTTGCTACATAAAACACGTTTAAACATTTCTAGAACACTCAACTACTCAGTTACATATACAATTCCATCGAGGGGCTCGTAGATGAAGATACGGGATCTTTAAACTGATTATAAGAGTATGGTAGGGATCTAGTTCAATTCAAATATTGAGATGGCAGATATCGTGTAGGGTTTGAAGTAGAAATTTTGATTTAAATATAGATTGTGAAGATATAACTTCACGGTTTGATTTAAGCCACTTTACCCTCAGGGCATCGGAGGGCAACCCTCCGTGCGCAGCACCTTGTTTACTTTTGGCCTAGTCAAAAGTTGGCCTTGCTTATATGGCATGACAGATGTGCCCTGGCTTTGGGACTGTTGAATCGGCCTCTTGAGGTGGCACTCTCTGATGAGGCCTCCCTTCCACGCTTCAAGCCGTTGGCTATAATTTTTTGTTGAGAGTAATGTAATATGTATTTGGATCCATTGGTTTTTCTTGGTTTGGTTTGCACCATTGAAAGTTTCGTGGGGTTAAAGGCAAAAAAAGAAAAAACCGAGGCCCTTGATGTGGCACAAGGGAGGGAATATTCTCCCCATCAATGGCCCACAAAACAAGATTAAAACATCGCATTAAGGATTACAGAGTTGAAACAACATATATGAGTCAGAATGAGAGATTGAAAATAATTATTTTCATGTGTGATTAAGTAAACATTGTGATTGAATAAATAGTAAAGCATCCAATGGTTTGGATGAATGAGATAAAGGGTCGAGATTGTGATCCTAGTCCTTTGATCTCATTGGCCAGAATTAAGGGCCGAGATTGAGGGGGCTAGATCGTAACCCGGCCGTTTTTCCTTTTGCTCCACAATTTGGCGCCTTGTTCTGCGCCTTCTCTTTCTTTATTCTCTTCTTCCGATCCTTATCTTTGGCTATGGAGATAGCACAGTGGCTATGGCGGCATTTTGGGTAAGCTTTTGTCTAAAATAGAGCAAGGGCGTGGAGTAGTAGCTGTTTGGCCGAATTTTTGGATATGCAGAAGCAAATTTACAGCTATATGGCTGGCGTAGCTGCATGCATAGAAGGCCGGATTCACAGCTGCAGTGCTAATGAGACCTTCTTCGCCCCTTTTTCGCATAGTTGATCGCCTGAAATAAACCCATCTCATTCTAGTTTTTATACTGCTTCTGATCATGTCAATCTCTACTTCTGATCTGCTTTTATCTGTTTGTTTGTTTCTTAGTTCCGGATTTTGCATTTAAGATATGGTCTTTTCGTTCAGAATGTGCAGGACTGAACAAGATAATGTGCCTTGCAGACCAATCTAAGATGTTCAATCCATTACAATCTGCTTCTGCTTCATCCGCTTGCAAGATATGCCCTAGTTTTTGCAGATCCGGCCTCAATCTTTATGCATATTCTGTTTCAATCCGTTGCAATCTGCTTCCACTTCATCCGCTTGCAAGATATGCCCTGGTTTTTGTAGATCCGGCCTCAATCTTTATGCAACAATGGCCCTGGCAGATCCGTTGCTAAGCTAAGGCGCTGGGCTTTGTCTGGTAATTTTTTCTTAGATATTTTTGCAAAAAAACGTTCTTACTTATAGATCTGTTCACTAATTTCGCAATGGCAGATCTGAAGGTAAGCTAAGGCGCCAGCAAGCTTCTTCACGCTTCAGGTACGATTTAAGAACCTTTCATTTTCCATTTGAATACTTGATGTGAGTTGGTCGCAATAGGCTAATCTGGGCTTGCTATTTCCAGGTTTCCAGGTTATATCCGAAACTATGAAGTGGCGATGGTAGAAAAGCCCCATTGATCTAAACTCGTCCTTGCACATAATCCATGGCAATCTATGCCGATTCTTAACCTTCAAGATATTGGCTATGGATTCTTAAGAGTTATGGCGCTGACTATTTTTGAATCCCTTCATCTTTCCTGAATCTCCTCTTCTATATTTGCATTTGTACCTTTTGAGTTCTGCTATGGCTTGCGATCTGCACTTGTACTACTACTGTTTGTTGCCTTAAGCATATATTATTCTCTGCCTTAAACTGATCTATGCTTGCGGATTCCAGGTTCCTGCAGTGGCGATGGCAGATAAGCTTTCTGCAGAACATGGCAGGATTTGAGGCAGAATCGGGGCTTTCAAGTATGGCCACTCCAAGCAAAACCTTTGAAAGGAATCAAAAGATGTTGCTGCAGAACTAGAAAGGAATAGATAACATGCAGTTGAATTTGTGTTAATAAAATACGTGAGCATGAACTAATTTTATGAACTGGTTTGTTGTAACAAAATATGTGAATAAACTGGTTTTAAAACATGCTGTAAACAGTAGCATTACAAGAAATGCTGAATAAGAGTATTCAAAGTTTATATATTTTGAATGAGTGTATTCAATGCAACAATTCCTTGTTTACTATTACAATCATCTAACTGCATTCTCTTGTGACAATAGAAAAATCGCTAATCTTAAGTTTGATATCTTTGTTGTTTTTGTTTACTTTGAACACATTGTTTCTACACTACCAAAAAAAAAAAAAATGTTATTGTAACAAAAACAACACTAGAAAAAACATGTGTTATTGAAAAACAACACGTGGTTGCAATACAAATACTAAAAATAATATGTGGAAAATTGAAGAAAAACCGTGCTAAAAAAAATTATATATAAGGACCATGCATTGTTTTTAGCTAAAGGCCACATTTAAGAACCGTGCATTGTTTCTTTTTTTGAGCGAAACCACTACGAGACCACTACATTTTAACTGCTTCTTGTAGTCTAATCTTAAGTGCTTGGACGTGAAAAACATTTATGATAAATAGTCTTAACCACTAGTCATATGGACATGAATAACATTTATGGTTAATGATCTTAACCAATAGGCATATGGACGTGAAAAATGTTTATAGTTAATAGTCTTAACCAGTAGTAGACTACTATATTTTAACTACTTGTTTTAATCTAATCTTAAATGCTTGGACGTGAAAAACCTTTGTGGTTAATAGTCTTGACCACTAGGCCTATGGAATTGAAAACATTTATGGTTAAGAGTCTTGACCACTAGGCATAAATGTCAAGAAACTATGCGGTCATAGAACACAAATGCATACATATATAATCAATAAGACTGCCCTTGTTTTCATTCATTAACCAAAAGTTCTTCAGATCATAGAAAGGTAGTGATTTGTCATCATCACCATTATTTGTATGATTGAAGAAACTATTAGGTCTTCAGTGAAAAGATCGCCATTCTTTCTATGCAGTAACTTAAGAAGCTTAACTCTAGAAATCGTTTAGTGGTTTATCATTATTAACAAGTACATTTTGAGTGGGAAGGGCGTCATGCCTTTTATGCATTAATTGAAATGCTTTAGACTAGAAGCCATTAGTGGATTACCAACTTTAATAAGTACTACAATACATACGAAACCATCCATAGTTCTTAATGGTTTTAGTCTATTAACTTGAAATGCTTCAAACTACATAACATTACTAGTTTATCAATGATAACCATGAACCTGATGCATTACAAAACCATGCACATTGTGAGCAAAACAATTATATCTAATTTTGATAAGCACAATAGTGCTTTAATAGAAAACCCTAAACACTTTGACTAATCAACTAATAGTGATTTATTGCTACTAAACACAATTCAAACCATGCAGGTTTACCATGAAAATTAGCCGGGCCAGTTTTCCACAATAACAAACCACAACAACTACCACATTATGAAATCACATGAATAGAGCACTACATTGAAACCACATCCACAACAATCACGTTATACCACATGGACAAACCGTACCCTAAAAACGATATAATGTACCACATCCACGTACCAACATATAATACCACTTTCACAAACACTAGAAATAAGCCATTTATAATCACCACGACGTAATATCACCTTAACAAACCTTACAAGAAGACCAACTAGTTTAGCCACATATGGTTTTTAATGAAATTAACCCCCAAACACCCATTAGTTTTGTAGAATGGTTTTCTAGTCACAACCATAGAAAAAACCATGTAGTGTTTTAATTTTGGGTGCCTTGTGTGAGATAATATGCCCCAAATAGTCTACCCTCGGAGTGGCGAACTTGCATTTAGAGAACTTGGCAAAGAGCTGATGGCGCCTTAGCTTTTGCAAAGCTAATCGAAGATGTTGTTCATGTTGTTGCAAGGTTTTACTATAGATGAGAATGTCATCAAAGAAAATGACAACAAAGTCATCCAAGTATTGGCGGAAGATGTCATTCATCAACCGCATAAACGTTAAGTTGGGCGCTATCAATCCAAAAGGCATGACGGTGAACTCATAATGCCCATATCCGGGCAAAAAGCGACTTATAGATGTCCTCTTCCTTAATCCTTATCCGATGGTACCCGGAGCGCAAATCAATCTTTGAGAAATATTTTGCTCCTTGTAATCGGGTCCATAAGATCATCCGCCTAGGCAAAGCATAGCGATTCTTGATGGTATGCTTATTGAGTTGCCTATAATCAATACACATCCTTAAGGAGCCATCTTTCTTCTTGACAAAAGAATAGGGCCAAATGGTGAAACATCTTGGGCGAATAAACCCCGGATTCAAGAACTCTTGTAGCTGTTTCTTAAAGCTCGCTAACTCCGGAGGACTCATTCTGCACGGGGCTTTGCTTGGTAGGCTTAGTACCGGTTCAAGAGTTATCTCACATTCCACCCCTCCTCGAAGGAGGAAGCTTGTGGATCTCATCATCCGAAAAAGATCGCTAAATTCTCGAAGAAGGGTAGCAATGTCGATGGTAAAGGCGTCGATTACTTCTTCTTTGTTTGGAGTCCGACTCAATGGAAGCAAGTTTAATGAGGCAAAGGAGTTCATTCCTGCGTATAGCTTTTCCTAGTTGCTTTATTGACATTGATTGCATAGCGGAGTGTAATGAATCACCTTTTATCGTCACACATCGTGCCCCATTAAGCGGCGTTGAAGGTGACCTCCCCGTTTCTCCACGATCTATGTGGGCCCCGCGGGACGCTAAAAACTCCATTCCCACAATAAGATCATATTTGCCAATGTCCATTAATTGGCACCCAAGGCAACCGGGTGCACACGGCAACCATTTTAAAGGTTAATACGGGCGGCCATGAGTGTGTGCGATCTTCCGGCTAGCTAATGTGGACCGGGCTTAGGGTCGGGATCTCAACGTTTCCAAATTTTAGTGCACAGGCCATTCTAGGAGAAGCAAAATTATCATTACTACC
Source organism: Isoetes taiwanensis (assembly GCA_021234155.1). Lineage (NCBI taxonomy): Eukaryota > Viridiplantae > Streptophyta > Lycopodiopsida > Isoetales > Isoetaceae > Isoetes > Isoetes taiwanensis. Next base: position 262,771 of record JAJEKV010000245.1, on the reverse strand, counting down.
CGCGTGTCCATCAAAATTATGAAGGGCTTACTGTCTACTTGGCCTATTGTAGAAATAACGTAAGGTGACTTTCAGTTACTGTTTCTATAGCGGCAAGAATATGAGACGCACCATGAATGTACTCGGGAGCCTCGTCCTCCATGACAAGATTGGACTCCAAATCTTCCCAATCCAGCCGGCCATGGCCGGTTGAGGCGATCTGCGTGGCGTCATGCAATTCTCGCATGAAGTGTCCAGGCCTCATGCACCGTAGCATGCCTTATCCGTGAGCTGTTCTCACGCCTCTTTAGGAATGGACGTAAGAGGCCCCGAACTTCCTTACCAAAGATTGTTCTCGCTTATCCGGGCGTGCTAAAGGCTTTCTTTCTTCTCTGGCGGCCATAAGAATTGTCTTTGAGAGGGCCCCGGACTTGGCGAATCCGGTTTGTAAGGTGTGGGCGGCCGTGGCTGCGAGTAAGGAGCGTGTCGCGGATCTTTGGGTTCCTTGGCGTGTCTTCCTCAAGGCTTAATGCCTTAGCTTCCTACCTCTACTTCGATTTTGGGTCTATGGCCTTGACCATACGTTTAATGGATGGGGCCAACCCTTCAATGTAGCCCTCACGCCCTTTTCTCATTCATTCCCGTACATACAACCTCAAACGCATGAATTAAAATCGCTGTAGGCTCAGACCGACATGCCCTTCTGTTCCAACCCGTAGAAGGTCTGAATCATGTTGGCATTTGTGCGCCTGAGGAGGCACGTAATCACGATTTAAAAGCCTTAGCGAACTTCTTGAACTTGCATCTGCTCCCCGCCCGGTGCTTAGCTCGGGCGTAACCCTTCCACCAAATACGGGGCAGCTCGGTAAGGTTAAGTGGTGGTGACCTTCCCCTCGTATCTTTCTCTGTCATTCCATAGGACTTCCCGAATTCCTTCATTTCGTCCCAACCAAGATTCCGCATTCAAGCCTCCTCTGGATTTCCCATCAAACCGAGCCAACTTCCTGTTCTTCCATATACTAGTGATGGGTCAGTATCAACGGTTTTTCGGTTACTCCTTATCCTTACGCCTTGAATGGTCATTGTCGATAGCGAGGATCCCAAGAACCCGAAGTGGTTGAATGTGAGGAAGCGGCGCTATCCTTAGAGGAACCGATGACGCTTAGCATGAGTCCTCCTTTATGCAGTGCACGGGGCTAGCTCAGGAGGAGATGGCATTTGTGCAGTGGACTCAATGGTCGTGGAGGTAATTCCGGTCCGTCCTCCCGAGTATGTGGCAAAGGGATTGGTATGCAACACATAAGCACGTAACTTCGCCGAAGTTGCCTTTTCATTAACATCAATTCTGTTCGGTGAGCCTCTTTGGCGTTGGAGGGTGTTTGCCAAGCGGGCGTTATGTACACCGCCTATAGGAAGCATTCATGAATATATAAGCGATTTACATTAATGTACAATCCCTTTTAAGTTAATCGAGACAAAAGTATATACAAAAGAAAACAATATTTGTATTTCATTCAAGTTGAGTACAACAACGGGTTGATTGATACATGGATTGAGACAAAAGTTGATACAATGGAAATTTTTAAAGTGCTACTTGCACCGCGTAACCACAACAACGAAACATAACGGAAGAGACCAAGCCTAGGGGTTGGCGAAGGAATGCGAGGATCGGCGTGGCGAGGTACTCTCCCGTCTGGCTTCGGACGAAGTTTATAGCGTGCCCGTGCTTGGACAATGATTGCTTGGTACTCCCATGTTGGGCTGATAATCGAAGGTTAAAGAGCCTTCGCGACGCCATAAAAGAGTTGCCAAAGGTGGTCGTGGCGTCCTCGAAGGCTTCGTGCTGGTCATATTCCAATAGTCCCCGGTGCGACCGAGGTCATCTTCGGATCCTCGGCTCGATCCCCGAGGATGTTAACTATCTCCGACCCTTTGTCGTGGTCGTAGAGTTCCCCACGGTGGCGGTGGTTCGGGTTTCATAGCCTTCCTCCCACTCTGGATATTCACCATATCTCGGCCATAGTCCCGGGTCTCAAGCGGCCCGATCGTCCCTCCTAACCATATCGGTGATTCTCTCCTCATATTCCCAAATGGTTTCCTCTGCAACATAGTTGGAATAAATAGAGAACATTTTGTAATTCCATTATATTCTAAAGTTTTAATACTTTTGAAGAGGATGTCATAAAAAAAACACACAATTCAATAATACTCCTCAAGAGAACTTTGTATTTAATAAGTAAATAAGGTACACCATTTGTCAATATGGTCCATTCAATTGCCAATCGAAAATCCCAGAACACACATATATAAATATATAAGAAAAACTAGCAAAACATATATATATACATTTTTCATAGCAAAATTATACTAGGAACTAGGCCCTGCCTCTTGATCCTTAGCCCTAGGAGGTGGTGGAGGCGGTCGGTGTCGCAGCAGAGTAACCCTAGGGTCTACTGTGGCAGCCGCAACAGATGCAACCTCTGGTGGATAGGCAACGGCCAATGGGGCTGCCGTGAGGAGCTTCATGCCCATCCAAGGCGCAATGTCCTGACCCAAGGCCGTCAGGGCAAGATCCCGTCGTACGAGTACATACGTAAACATACGATAGGAAAGCTTCTTGTGGCCGGCCAGTGTAGAGAGTGCACGGAGGGCCCACCATGAAGCTTCAGCGTCTGGCCCTAGATCTCGGCCTATGAGGAGGACTTGCCCATGTCGGAAGGCCGACAAAAAGAAACGGGTAAGGTGGTTACCCAGCACTTTCCCTTGCGAAGTCTCAGATGCTGCCACTTCCTTATCCAAGTCCATGGGGACTTCTTCCTCCTTGAGCTCCTGTTGCTCCTCCTTCTTGTCTTGTGGTTATGGTATAAATCTTCTCCCTCATCATCTGAGTCGGAGGGAACCTCAACCATATTAATGTTTGGGACGTGAGGTCCCATAGCCGTGAAGGCATCTGGTGCAGGTTGCGAAGCTGGTTCCTGCATCACGAAGTCGCGAAGACGTAATAGAGTCTCCGCCGGCTCTAGGGTCTCCTGACGGAACCGAAGCAGCTGGTGCACCTCCGGAGGAAGCTCGGTAGAAGTGAAGTCGATGAAATCATCCATACAATACTCCGCAAGCTCGTAAAGTACATGGTCTTTGCGCTTGCGTCGAAATCCGCCACCACCCGGATGATCGTCCAGATAATATCATCCAAGAGAAGGTATTCCTGCCCTTGGTGATAAATAACTGGAAGGCCGTCTAACCCTGACAAGCCTATAGATTGGTCACGGCGCGGTGGTAGCTCCTCCGCTAGCTCCTTCCAACGGGCAAAGTCGCCCATTCCTATATGCTCGTCATCCCCCTCCTCGGAGGATTCCGGCAGTTTGCCCTTCTCTACTGGCAAGGTCTCATCCTCCACGTATTGGTCCATGAGGATGGCTAATGCGAAAGTAGCTTCCAGATACTGCTGCCCCTGATGCTGGACCACTGGTAGGTGTTTACCCCATCGGAGTTTCCCCTTCAAGACGTCATAAGCATGTGTGTCCCCGCCTAGCATCTGCCGAACTATCTCCGCTCCAAATACAAGTGGGAGGATCCCCAGGAGGAATACACCTGGAGGAAGCATTTCCTCCATGTAAAAGTCAAGGAATCCGGGCGTAGTCCGGATGCCGCCGTACATATTAACAAGGAGATCTATCGTTGGCATAGCAAAGGCTGCAAGCAGTCGAAGGGAACACAATGGATCCCATTTCTCTCCATCAAGGTACCCGGGCGGAAAGGTCGGCGATATGGGCGCTAGAAGGGAGGAGAGGAAAAAGAAGCGTTTAAAATAACCTTACAGTCCCCTTTTAAACCCTTTTTATTAAAGCCGACGTCGGCATTTTATTTTAAATTTAACATAAAAAAAACATTAAACTTTTAATTCAAAATAAAAGCCTCTTTATTAATTATCACAAAAAATATGTACAAATCGGGATCCCCGCAAGTCGGCTAAGGTTGCTCCCCGTATCCTACGAGGCAGGGCTAAATCCTTAGGCATTATGGTGACCCTCTTTACGTGGATAGCGCCAAGGTTGGCGTCACCAAAAAGTGCCACCAAGTAGGCTTCAGACCTCTTGGGCCAAAAATTGCAAAGGTCCGAAACGGAGATCGGTCTTAAATTGGCTTTGCGATCTCCCCCCGCCTCACGAAAAGGTAGCTTCCTGATCGGAAGGTCCGTGGACTTCTGGAAATTCTGCGGATCTCCCCGCATGCCACGATACCGGGTCAAACCGATGAGGCTTCCGGCGTACTCCGGTCCCGCGGTGTTGGCACCGTCTTAGCCCGAAAGAACCGTGGGAGTTGTCCACTGGCTTCTTTGCCTCCCGGTCGGAGCTGGTCTTCTTCCCAAAAGCCCCGGCGGTCCTTAACTTATCCTTGTATTGGATTTGTTTTGGCCTTATAAGCGACTCCCTTCGCCGAGCTTAACGGTCCGGATCGTCGGTTTTGGGTTCGGGCCACTCCGGATGCACCTCCCTCCTGCTTGGTCCCGGCTGGTCTTGTCGGTCCCTGCTCATCTTGCTCTATCTTCTCCGCTCTTCCCGGCTCTCCTCGGGTCTTCTTGGATCTGAACAAAAAGTTGAGGCAGCGGCACGGCGATTAAGTTCAGCCAAGGTACCGTTTGTGGCCGCATAGACCCATATCTATCACGAATAGTTGTCGGATAGTCTATCTTTGATGTCGGGGATTTCTCCCCATACAAAGCCGTTGGAACCCTCATGCCGGTATGGGGAACCTCAATAGCTCTGCCATCAATGGCGGCAAAGCAAATCCCAGGTCTGCCCATACTCCCTACCCCGCCTCTTTGTGTCAGCCCGCTCGATCTCGGTGGTCGTCCTCCCCGCAAAACCCCTCGATCACGGTTCGGCCTCCGTCCCCGACATCTTCCTCCTCCGTATGGCCTTCCCCGTTCGGAGGATAAAATTTGATGAGCATCATCACCATATCTGGTTGCTCAACAAGGGTATATGGGAGTCGGGCGTAGGTTCAAATTAGGATGAGGAATGGCTCGAAGTGATAGATAGGATATGGAATCCTATCGTTGTTCTCAAACTTGTTGACCAGCTCATCCAACAAGATGTCGATGAGGGTTGGGTCAAGAGCCATGTGCTTAGCAATCATGGCGTAGATCTCCACGATGCTCATGGTGGATGGATCCGGGCGCTCTTGGTAATGGCCATAGTGGGTAGTGAGGCGCCGGGCGGCCAAAAGGATGGCAAAGGGGGCGAGATGCACAAGGCACAAGGGCGCAGGAGCAAGGTCCTGGTCCGGTGGCGATGGCGAGGGCGGTTCATTCGGCGGTTGGAGGCACGGAAGCAAAAGCAAATGACAAAAAATGGTTTGCTAAACGGCCACTTAACTTTTTAAAATTTCAAAAAATTTTTTTCTTATTAACTTCAAATTTTTATTATTAAAAGAATTATCTGGCGGAAATCTGGCGCCATATCTGGCCGGCGCCGATGGCATTATCTGACCTTCGCCTCGACCGGTAGGCGTCGTCGAATGCAAGCGGCCGGGTTGACCTGGCGCGGGCCAGCGTTGACTTCGAAGTCGGCCAGATTCGGGCAACTGACATTTAAGGCCCGATCTTGATGGCGACAAAAAGGCAAGCGGCGCCGAGTTCATTATTGGGCCCCGCCCTTGACCATTTTTTTTTCGCCTAGAGTTGACTGTTTTAGGGTAATTCAAGTCGCCCAATCCAATGGAGCCATCATCTTAAGTCATTTGAGCTACCCATCGCACCTCGCTAGGCCTCCAATCTTGGCCCCTCCACTTCAAAGCTACAATTTCTTAACTTAACCTAACACCAAGCCAAACAACAAAGAGAACTAACGACACATTGACTTAGCCTCCTCCTAACTACCTGGGTACTACGAGTTAGTGTTTGGCCGGTGCTATGATTTCGAACAACCCAAAATCACGGCTCTGATACCATCTTGTGGCGCTCCCGAATATATATCGACCCTCTGACGTATACATACGAGGACTTTCCCTCCCATGGCAATCATCTCACCATGGCGGGGCCCTCCGCCTCTATTTGGTCATCTATGAAATGAGGCCCGAAAGAAGGACACTGAAGGGGTCATTCGGCCCACGCCTTCAATGGGACTCCTACGTCGCGGAAGCATGAATACAAGGGTTAGCACACAGCATGAATATACATAAATAACCACCACGAAGGGTGGCGCATCCATCTAATATACCAACGGCATAGAATATGCATCTAATCCTAAGAAAACACCCAGAACCCAGGTTCTACCCCGGCTCAAACTCCCGTGAGGATCGACTGACGGCTGGGCCTCAAGAGATCAGCAGACCGAGTCTTGGCATGGCGTTGGCTGGCATAGAACATTGGCTAGGGTTGTCCACTCCATCCGCCCCTCCTGTGCACACTTTGCAGATGGGTCAATTCATGCTATGGCTTCGCTATAGCCTTCCGGAGACGCATACTCAGGGCATCACCCTCTGAGCCTACTCCAGGTTCATGACGCCTGGTCCGATGAGGCAGGTCGGGGAGGCGTCCCCTTCCAGAATCACAGTGGTTCCATGGGTGAGCTAGAGAATACGTGCCACATCAGCCCTCGACCCGCATCCGTGCAGACTTACTCACCCTAAATCTACTCAAAGTGCGGGGGTGCTCCATACGGATCACACCTCTACACCCCGTGGAGTGTCGGACCCATACCCGCCCCCTCTACGTGGACCGGCTATCGCCTAGCCCATTTGTAGGTCTCAGAGCCTTGTATGCTCGTGCAAGACCCCACCCCTCATGTCACCACTGTGTTCCTTGTCCGCGGTGCTAAGCCATACCATAGCATCTAGGACCCGGTGGGTTCTTGTGCCTGTGGCCGCATTTAATAGGACTCTGGGCTTTCTAGGAGCATACTACAATACACGCTCGGAGGTCTCTACCCCCGTAATCCCCTCGTTTGAGTCGATTAACAAAGAATTAACAATCCATCCTTTTCGGAGTAGAAACCCGAATTGAATATAAAGAGAACTTGCTTGTACAATCAAGGGTTAGTTTCTATGATTGAATCACAAAGAGAACAGAGAAATGGACACAACCAAGCGTTATCTAGAATCCACATAACCACCTACCAATTACATTTGGACTCATTTCCATGGGGCCTCCATCTCCGGGAGTTGAGAATTCAGTTGTTACTTCACAGGACGACCGTTATGGTGATTCTCTGCGGGGTGTATGATGGCTTCAGCTCTCACGGCCTTCCTTGGTCGATCTTCGGGGAGCCTCAATCCCGGGGATAGGGGTCAAGTTGGCATCCAAACTTGGCAATCCCCATGCTGCCCAATCGATTGGGGCAGGTGGCGCCTTCCCAAATGGTAATTAGCCTAATTTCCTAGGTTATAAGTTATTATTATTAATGTGTTAAATTAGCATAGCTAATTTTAATCCTTTTTAAGGTAACCCCCTAGGTTGCAATTAAGTTCCCATACCCCCATGGTAGTTTGGTGACGTGGAAATACACGTACAAAGACATGACGTAGACCGTATAACTACATGGAACGTCACACTTATAGTGCATGAAGAGGGCAAGGGTTGTCTGAGCTGAAAGGTACCTATGCCTATTATGTCTGCAGGTCATGTAATCGGGCATGGTCCTAGTCCTATCCCATAGCTGCTTCTTGCCTTTGGATCCTGCCAACTCTCGACCTAAGGCTTGGGTAAGTGTCTCAAGAGAAACCCAATTCCCTCCCCTAGGAGGCAGTCTAACTTCCCAAGGCAGGGACCTCACTTTGGTCATATTGGCACATAATGTCCGTGTAGTAGGGTGTTCTAGTCAAAGTTGCGTGAAGATCAAACAAGTGATCAAACACAGAGAAGGCTTGATCTACTGGAAGCTGATGGATATGGCTGGCAGCATTGTACCATCTCTCAAAGTTGCTGGGCGCCATTGAGCAGGAAAGGGTGTAGAAAATGGCTTGCAAAGATCAGTGGAGGATCAGAAAATCGCCTAAGGGGCTGGGAGCAGTTCTGTAGAATGAAAAATGGCAAATGAGACCTATTTTTATAGACTATGGGTGACCTCGGGGTTCGTGCAAAAAGGTGCTTACTTAAGAGGACCTTGGTTCTATGGCTCTGGGTGTCCAAATGAACTACCATGAAGTGCAAACTTAAGCAAAACAAAGCAAGAAACACTACATGGCAATTTGTTGGATCAAATTTGGCTAATTTGGCTCAAAGATGGCCTGACCCGGGTGAATCCGCGCGGATGGCCTCCGCGTCGCGAGACCTTGAGACGCATTTGGCACCTGTCTCACCCGGTTGGCTGTTTTTTGGGCCAATTTTTGGTCAATTTAGGGAATTTGAAATGCTAATATGGCTAATTGGGCCGATTCTAACCTAACTAGCAACTTATTTTGAGCAAAACTGACACCAAAAAGCATGTTTTTGGGGTAGGCGTGAATGAATCCCAGCGTAAACGCCTTGTCGCGACGCAGAGGCCATCCAAGCGGTCTCACCCGGTTGGCTAATTTTTGGCATTTTTGATGATTTCTTTGCCAAAATTTTGTTGTAGTCATGATTTCTAGGGTGTTTCTAGACATGCTATGAAGAATTCTACCACAATTGGGTTCTATTCCCTACATTTCAAGCGTCTAACATTTTTCTAATTCTAGGAGGGAAAATGACTTTTATATTAATAAGAAACACAATTACATGAAAATTTTAATTTTTCTACAAAATTTACAAAATTTGAGGCCTAGGGCCTCTCCTGCCGGATCCTCCGGTGCTAAGTGAATATCCTTGGGCATAAGGGTTACCCGCTTAGCATGGATAGCGCTAGAGGTTTCCCTCCTCGAAGAGCTGGACCAGCTCGCCCGGAAGCCTCTTGCGGGGCCGGGTCATTAGAGGGGTAACCCTATAATCGGTCCGAACTGCTGCAACACCTCTCTAAGGAGGCGGCTCGAAGGGCGCCTTCCTTATCGGGGAGATTCGTGCACATCCGAAAGTGCGAATCTCCCTAAACACCGGGCGATGCGTCTTTTTAGGCCCGTGGTGAACCCTCTTGGGTTTTTCGGCCTAGGTGGAGGTGGCTTGGGCTGGTTCTTCTTCGACCTGCCCCCCACCACGGCCTTGCACCTCTGGCGGCAATACCACTCATTGTACCTCGTCCAGCGGCGAAGGTACTCCTTGTATCACCACCATCTTCAAGCAAACTTCGCGGTCCTGGCTGGGCCCTTGAATGCCCGCTCCCCTACCTTTTGCTTCTTCACCACCTTAGGTGGTTCCGGCCACTTAGGGTAGGGTGGCCTAGCGTCGGGGTCCTGCTGCCCCTCCTCCTCCTCTTCTTCATCCCCGCCCTCCTGCTCCTCTTCCTCCCGCTGAGGCTCATCAATAACGATGGTCCGGCGAGGGCCATCGTTCCTCTTCTTCGTCCGTCGCTCTTGCTCCCTCAGCTCCCTCTCTCTCTCCCTTTTCTTCCTAGCGGCCCTCTCCTCCGGCCACTCTGCTACTTTTTCCTTTCCCTTCTTTTTGGGCACTGAAGGCCCCGCTTCCTCCACCTGCTGCTGCACCTGCTCTTCCACCTCTTGTTCCACCTCGGTGTCTGTGGCCCCAAAGTGGCGAGACTCATCTGTTCTCTGTGTGCCTCCCGATGACGAGCTGCTGCTGGGGCTCTCCTCGGCATCATGATACGTATCGCCGCCGCTGCTGCTGCTGGGGGGAAGCTCCTCTTCCCCTTTCTTGGGTCGGAGGTGCTCCGGGATCTTCTTCACATGTAAGCCTGCTGCTGCGCCATGGAGAGGGTAGGTCTTGGTCCAGACTTCACAGTAGGTTTGTTTGGTGCGAGCCATATCTTATGGATCGAGAAAATGGGTGACGAAAAGGCTGAGCAAGAGAGAGTTGGAGGTGAAGGGTTGGAGAGAGAAAATGAGGTGTCAGATATTTAAAAAGGAGGGTCCCTGGGAATATTCTCCTACCATAATTACCCCTATTTATTAGCCCCCCTTATTAATTACAAGGTATTTAATAATTATTTAACTATTGATGTATATATTAACCTATATTAATTGATATTATCTTAAATTTTCGAATTTTCCTAATGGTTGAAGTGCAAATTATGAATTTAGCCATTTTTCACACAGGTCTCCGATTGGCATGATTCTTGACCCATTTTAGGTGAAATTTGATGCAGATGCATAATTTTCACTCCAAATTTACTAGAAGGTTCGTTTGACTCACTCAAATCTTCGTCTAACACTTAGCCTAATTCCTGACCCACTACCTAGGAGAAAATTTTTCCCCATTTTCGCGGTTCAATGGTGGAAATGTTTATTTCACACCCCCTATAGGCCTGTTAGACTACTTCATGGTTATGGTCGAGTGCTAGTTCTTGGTCAACCAAGAACATCGCCTCTGATACCATTGTGGCGCCTCCTGCTACGCGTCGCGGCGTCGTACACTTTCGGCAGAAATCCCCATCCCAGGCTCGAGAACCGCATGGGCCCTTCGTCTACCCCGCACTCTGAGGTGACTCTTAGTGCGGGAAGGGAACACGAAGGTGTCTTGCGCGCCCTTCCCCTATGGGCTCCTATAACAGCGGAAGCGATAACACGTCAGAACTAGCATCAACATATACAAATACTACCTCGAAGGGTAGTGCATCACTCATAAACCAAGGCAAAGATGATAATCACGAACCATAAAACATGAGAGCTCCTACCCCGCTCGGACTATCGTGGGAGGATGACCGACGGCTAGGCCTCAAGATAGAAGCGAGCCCAGGAGTCATGGCAATGGCGGTGGCATAGAACAATGGCTAGGGTTGACCACTCCATCCGCCCCTCACATTGCATACTTTGCGGATGGGCTTCATCGGGGCTCGGCATGACTCTAGCCTTCCTGATCACGCAATCCCATGGCATCACCCATCGGGACTACTCCAGGTTGCATCTCCACAGTCCGATGAGGCGGGGAAGGGTTGCATCTCCCCTTCCCGGGGTCTAGAGGTTCCGGTAGGCTGCTAAGAATCGCGTGGCGACACACGATTCGTGCCCGACTTAACCCCCAAAGCGAGCCAAGCCAACACTTGCGGCTCTCGAGGCGGCGACACCATTGCCCCCCTGGAGGTGTCGGACCCATGCTCGGCCCACCCACAGTGACCGACCATAAGCCTAGCCCACTATGGGATCCCCGAAGCCCCCACTCGGCGGGGATCCTCCCTCCGCTTTCCCTCTAGCCCCCAAGTATATGGTGCTTGAGTCATATCATAGCCTCAATAGCCTGGTGGGCTCCTATGCACAGGCCGCAACTAATAGGAACTAAGGGATCTACTCTAGGAGCATACTACATATGGCTCTAGGTCTCTACCCCCCTTCCCAATACAAGAGGAGCAAACATGATCAACCATCATCACATAATCTTCACATCATGAGAATAATCATAAGAAGAACATCTTAACCTAATCATACAAATCTAACTAATAGTTAGGGTTCCTTGATTAGGGTTCAAGATGTTGAATATGGGTTCTAGGATGGCTCTACTCTAGATACAAATACTAGCATATCTGGAATGCTAATTTCGGATGATGCTATCACAACCACTATCCTACATACACCTGCTCCTGAAGCTCTCCCTCCGGATCCGTGTGCCTCCATGGTCTCCGACTCACGAGAGATGCCTCCTACTCCAAGAACGAGTCTACCTGGCTGGGGCTGCTGCACCGGTCTATGCCACACAAGCGATGTTGAAACGGGGTTTGAGCAGTAGGTGAGTCTCCTCGGGTGCTAGGGCTTGGAAAGAGGTCTAGGGTTAGGGTTTATGCCTATATGAGTTAGGTCCACCTAGGATGCCACGTGGCACCAATCGGGTGAGTCCTGTGTGGCGGTGCCCCAATAGGTTAAGGCCACGTGGATAATGGCTTAACCTATGGTTGGCTAAGTTATGAGAATAACTTAGCCATGCCCCCTAGTGCCACAATCTATGGTATACAAGGCTATGAAGATAGACTTGTATGGTGACGGATCCAGGAATATACGTATTTATGGCGTATATTCCCCTGGACCGTCACAATACCCTAATAGGAAAAGATCCTTTTAGCTCTATGACTGATCAATAGACAATGAACTATCAATAAACAATGAATTATCAATAGACAAAGGCTAAGATTGTATGGATGTATTATAATACATTCCAACATGATGCTCACTATTCACAAAATTTCGTTGAATCTGTTGGTAAAATGCAACCTATACCAGAAAAATAACCACTGAAAGAGAAAATATAGATGACGTGGTAAAGAGGTTGGTGGACCCAGAGAGCAAAAGGGTGGAATCTAGACAGAAGGAATAGAAGTGAGGCAGAAGAGCCAAATCAAAACGGTGTGCACATCATCTTATTAGAATTAGGCAGATAGGCCAGAATTGGCCGAGATAGGATTGGAGCAGGTCAAGATTGCGAAGGACTAGTCTGATCAGCCAAGGACAGATTGTGGCGACCCATTGCAGGTCGGATTTGCAACAGGCTTAAGCCAGAGGAGTTCTAGAAATAGGAGTAGAAGAAAGCACTATTTAGTGTTGTTGGCAAGGTATACAGTAAATGGATATATACAGAATTGCAGCATATTGCTTGCTTGCTTAGTCTGCTGGAGATAATATTCAAATCTTATAGAATTATACGGCGCATATGCACAAATCGAGCAACATCTGCGGATTGCAGGTCGAGCAGATCCTTTTGCTGGAGATGATGTCAATTCTTTCTCTTAAACCTTTAGAGCTGCCTCGGAGCCATGGAAGGTAGACTTTTTGGCTTTGGTCCTGAGCGTTGTGTCTTGTTTCCATTTTTGACAAGTCTTCAAAGTTCAGAGCTGCATATAATCCTTTCAAACCCAGCTGTAGCATTTAACTAAGACAACCTGCCTAATGAAACAAGTATTCCAGTCTTTGAGATTGATTCTTCAATTCAATCAATTCCTTGGCCAAAACTTCTGGTTCAAGGAAAATGCACATGGACAGATTGGGTTTCTTCAACTAATGCTACTATCATCATGTTTTGTAAGAAATGTGGAGTATAACATCCTTCTGCATTCTAGACGTGGAATTTTGAGAAGATTGCAGGCTAGTATTGTTTTTATTATCTGACAGAGCCATCCTTCAGCTTGCTGGAAAAATGCAGATGAATTTTGCCTGATCGATGCTTTGGAAGAGCTAATTTTCATGGCAATAACATCCAAATCCAGCACACCCTGCGTGGATGTACCCAGAAACAGCAGGATCAAATCCGCCAGAGAGATGGGGTCACTCAGAGTGCATGTTCAAAGGCAAGCTTTATGTATAAGAGAATGGCCCGGTGGGCGTCATTCTAGCACAGGAAAAAAGCTCGGCGGCCGGGCATGAGGCTGTTTGATCGTCTTTGGAATGCCTTTAGCCATTCCTTTATACGTAAAGCGGTAAAAACATTACCGTGGATCTTAAGCTAGGTGGATGGCTAGGATTAATTTCTTGCAGAATACAGAGTAGCATCAGAATACAGAATACTAAATACAGAATACAGAATATAGAATATAGAATACAGGCTTGGGAAGCAGAGTTCTGATAGCAGAATCAGACCTGGGCATGGATTCCGAAAGCTGACTAAGTAAAGTGATTATAAGTCAGGTAAGCGACCAGTTCGCAAAAATAGATCCATTTTTTGAAAAGATTAATGTTACAAGGTATCAAATGAGTTTTATTTTAAAATTATTATTATTATTATTATTATTATTATTATTATTATTATTATTATTATTATTATTATTATTATTATTATTATTATTATTATTATTATTATTATTATTATTATTATTATTATTATTTATTATTATTATTTATTTATTTATTTTTTTTTATCTTTGAATGAATGGTTTTCAACGTGGACTCAGTGAAATTGAATTCTCCGTGAAGATGCGAAGTACTAACGGCCAGACAGTAAGACCCCGTGCACCTTTATTAAGAGATCCCTCCTCCTCATGAATTCATTCTAAATCGTGATATTTTAGCTCAACTTTATCCAAGTTTGAAAGATTGCCGGAAAGAGTTCGGATTGTTCTCTGCAACTTGAGAACATGAAGTTGGAATCGTTAGTAATCGCGGATCAGCATGCCGCGGTGAATATGTACTCGGGCCCTGTACACACTGCCAATTCCGGCATTACTCCAGCAGGCAAATAATCTATATATCCACCACCCTTCTCCCCGCAGGAAGAAAGAAGAAAGGGTGGGTGCCACATGGCATACATCTATCTTCGAATCTTATTTGGTGAATAAAAATATAGAAAATCGTAAATCCTAAAGTAATTATTAAAAAAACAATGTTAATGAAAAAATAAGAAGAAAGCCTACATCAAGAATGGGGTCAAACATCCAGTCCCATTGCTCATTCGCCGAGTTTTAAGCGATCAGCTCATCGAGGCGTGCCTGAAAACCGAGGACGAAAAAGGGGGATTAGAGGGAATTTCCAACGCGAGCAGAGGTGGACGTCCTGATCTGCCATAAATATGCTTAATCATTTTTAACACGCATATTGCTTCCATATAATAAGTAAGGAAGAAAATAAGTTGTAAACAGAAAATCCAAAAAATTTAGATCAATTAGGTTTTCGACCATTGCAAAATGCTAAAATCCGCACACGCGTCACTTCCATGTGTAATAAGTAAGGAAGAAAGAAAATGAAAAAAGAAAAGGCAATGCAATGAGATAGGAAGAATGATGACATGGCATTAAGAACCTTCTCATAAAAAATCCACACTAGTTATCTATTTGGCAATGGTGTTCTGACTAACTATCTATGGTTAGTCTATGAAATTGGTTGGAGAGTTTCATGATGAGATGGTCGACTAGGTAGTAAAATTTCTACTACTCTAAGGACTAAGTTAAGTACAACGTTTAGATACAGAATTGTATGACGTCTTTAAGATGCTTGGCATCTTATGTTATAGAGAGAAGGTTTAGTGATTATAAGACTTTCTCTAAGCATATGTTATATGAAAAGGATGCTTATCCTGAGATTCTGGATGAATTTCTTGGGAA
Source organism: Isoetes taiwanensis (assembly GCA_021234155.1). Taxonomy (NCBI): domain Eukaryota; kingdom Viridiplantae; phylum Streptophyta; class Lycopodiopsida; order Isoetales; family Isoetaceae; genus Isoetes; species Isoetes taiwanensis. The sequence goes on along the minus strand of JAJEKV010000245.1, from coordinate 247,748 downwards.
CTCTTCGAACTTGAAGACATGGATTGACAATGTGAATATGCCTTTTTTAAGTAAGAGATAATGTAAGGATTAGGACTAAACTGGATATGTGTTTACACATGTATTTGTATAGTGTTTTTGTATATGTCTTTTGGTTCATGCCTTTCACATGGACAAAAGGCCACAATTTTGTACATTTTTTGTTAACTTGGAATAAGAGATGTAGTTTAGATACTCGTGCTCTCTTCATGGATGCATCTCTTGTTCCTTATTCACTATATGTTTGCAGGAGGGATTTTATTTTTTGGGTTGCCCCTAAGGGGCAAATCCTTGTTGATGTGGGTTTGTGGCATATTCCATGTATATGTCAGTATATACTCGAAATATGCTAATAACTGCTTCAAACCCATCCAAGATTTAACAAATAATGAAGCATCGACCTCAGAAGATCCGGCATTCTTGATTCATCCATCGGCCTCAGCAGAATTGTTCAGAATTGCAGGCTAATTATTTGATTTGAATGTCTTTGTGGCTGATCTTTGCATTAATTTTTGCTTCGAAACCCGAAATTATTCAGATTTGCAAAGAATTGCAGGCTTATGGTTTGAATTGAATATGTCTTTGCGGGTGTCTTGAGGGATCTTATCTTGCAGAGCGGAGGAGATTTTCAATCTAGCTCCGGATACCATAACCAAATATTCACCATAGCTGTAGAGATTGCAAAAAAGGTAAAATGAGGTCCAAAGCCTATGGTGCTTTATCCAGTGCCAGGACTTCCACAGAAGCAAGCGCCAAATCTCAGCGATTAGTAAGAGTCTATAACAAATAAAAGCTCAAGAATTTCAGGGAATTGATACATATCAGGCATTCTTTCGCCATTGCTTGCCATCCTCTAGTTATTTGAGATGCATTGCAAAATTGCACCAAAAGCTCCATCTTTGCATCGCCTCAGTGCTAGGAAAATATCCGAAATCCAGCTGGAAGAGAAAAGAGAGTATATGGAGATGCTCAACGTGCATTTCCGGCGAATCGATGCAGAAGCCCAGAGGCATGCATAACGCATAGGGAAGAATCGTAGAGATTACAGTATTTGCTTCCAAATTGAAAAAACGCGCCTGTCCGCTGAACTCTGTCTGCGATAGCCATAGCCATAGCCATGGCCATGACGTAAGAAGTGATTGGTTCACGCTGCAGTTGTACAGTCTGGGTGTCATCAAATCATTATTTGTTGTCAGCACTTAACAATATTTTTCTTTTGTACAACTGTCATTTTCCATTACTATCATGAATCTCTTTCAATAGTTTTGCAATAGCTAATTGGACAATTAACCACTCGTCAACAAACTTAACAAGCTATTTTCAAGCACTATGTCATATGCCATTTCATAGATTACAATTATCGCCACACGTTGCCTTTGAAATTATAGATTACTTGTACGAGTACGAGGTATGGATCGAATATGAACGAGCAAAGATATCCTTGTGATTATTTACAAATACAGGTATGTCTCGTAAAATGAGCACGTAATTAATGTATTTTTTACATTCTCTAAATACAATGCTTATTTTTTGCATTGTGCTGGTGATAGTAGATTTTTTTCTATTACATTGTTTCAGGCCAAAGCAGACCATATTGTTAGTACTGCGATTTAAATTGTTTGAATGTACTGTGGAATATGGGAAGAAATCTTTAAGGTTATTAAAAAATTAGTTTAGTCAAATTTGATGTATTCATGCTAGAAATCATTGTGCATGTCAATGTGCTATGTCACTTTGTACTGCAACATTATGTCTGCAAATCAATATACAGAGATAGATTCAAAACCACAAATAGTTGACAAACCTGCTTACATTATAAGAATGATTGCACAATCGTTATATCATGCTTGCCGATTTACGGATGATCGCATTGGCAAAGCTTAAGCAACCGAACAATTGTCTACTTACAAAGCACAAGGAGGACAACTCTCCGATGCTGCCACTCTATCTGTGTGTTTTTCTCCACACAGTGGCAATGCAGAACAATGTATGCTTTTCATGTATAAATTTGAGCTCTAAACAAGAAGGACAAAAACACGAATCATGAAGAGCTCAATGTTTTTCCAAATAAGCCCATCGTATAAATGGTCATGCTCTTCAAAACTGTCTCTTTTGCTAGCTTCATCTTCTTATGTCTATAACCTTGAGTTGTGCTGCTTATAAATATCATCCACTTATGATTCCCAATTTTCTTTTCGCCTCCAAGAATACGCAAGCACACCATCAGGACATCGGATGGCAAGCCTTCATGCACAACACCTTGTTATATTAATGTATGTTATTTTGTCCATTGTTTAGTGTTTTGGTTACATTTTCAAGAATTGAGAGTTTTATGGTTAGCATCTCCCATGTCAAGCATGTTGGTTGACTAGACTGACAATCCATCTAGATAACATTTTAATGCCAACGACAACTTCGAGTTATGTTGTAGCTTCCTTTTGTGTACAACTAGATTATGTTGTTAAATTATCATTCCTTTTGTCTACAACTGCCTACTTCAATGAAAGCCGAGAGGAATATTTGCCAAGGTGATCTTTTCGATATTGAAATGAAGGGAGACACATCCCTTGCTAGGTGGAACAAAGTCTACATGGCAGTTTCCTTGAACATTATCGAGACTTTGGAGTCAAACGCTTGATCTTATTTTATATTTAAGAAGAACACATCAAAATGCAAGGATTCGTCTATGATTGGAAGTGTTGGAGGATTAGATAATGTGAAACATGAATACTAAGCATTATGAGATGAGATTACTAATCTTGGATAGGATGGGGGAACTAAATTTTCAAGCACGCAAGACTGTAGGCAAGAAAGTTTATAATTGTTGTCTTCTAGTATTCATAAAAGTAACACAATGGAAAATTGAATTGATTTCTAGGATTCATGGACGGACTATTGGACCAATACAAGAAGAGCACAATAACCCTATTACTTGAGAAAAACTTTGAAATACAAGAAGAGTATGGTAATTGATGTTTTTTATGGGGTTTATGGGTTTTTTCTATCTTTTGTATTGGGCCACTGATCCGGGGAATATTCTACAAATTGTGCCAGATCAAGGACCAGGGATTTTTCCACCAGAAATCTTAGCCCCACTTCCAATGGTGCAAAAGTGCTCAATGGTCTACGTGCACATTGGAAAAATCGAGGGCCAAAGAAAACTCAATGGCAGGCATCATTCCTGGCGACACATACAAACTAGGATCGCCCAAATGGATCCTCCATTTCTTTGCCAAGATTTTTGAATCGCATGAATGAATCTGCCGGTAATCAATCCTGCCAAATATCAATCCTGGCTTGGCCGCTAGTGCAATCTGACTACTTCTTGGACCGAAATCCATCCTCTTCACAAAGAACCAAATATACTGCGAGAACACACGTATTACGGATATGCCCCTGCGGAAAAGAAAGAAAGATAAACTTCGCCCCTTACGCTCTGTCTTTGAGAAATAGATAGCGCCAAAGAAGCCAAACAAGGCATTTAAATAACAAGCCAAAGAAGCCGATTCAGTAAATAGGCGCTCCACAGAAGCGGGAACAACCACGACCACGAAAGCTCGCCCGCGAACAAGGCGGCATGCCGCTTGTTGCCGGGACCGGAAATATAGACAAAGAAAACGAAATAAACAAAAAAGCCCATGCAACCGAAGCCTGTGTAAAACCAAAACAAAGGAGCCACGGATCTTCACGCCCTTCACCACAGCAACATGAAGAGCCCACGTTTGCAAAAGCCTCACTTCAAGCTAAGCCCACGCCCGCACTCTCCCCAAAATAAGGAGCCTAAAATAGAAAGCAGCACGCCCTTTCATCCGCACAGCATTACTTTTTCTATTCCAAGATGGCAACAAATCATGAAAACACATCAAAATAGATTAAGCTGCTCAAACAACGCAAAATATACCCTTTTCTATACAATACGACACTAAAATCATAGTCCCAACCACTGATTCCCAAATACGAAACAAAAATCGCAGAAGTTTATTGAGAAAAACTTTGAAATACAAGAAGAGCACAACAACCCTATTGAGAAAAACTTGAGCATTTGACACCGAGAAAAATAGCGAATTATTATTATTTAGGCTAATGGAAAGCCCGGAAAAACAAAAATCCAAGTTCTAGGTCTAGGAGGAAGAAGCTGCTTTCATTTCTCTCATTTTGATAACAAAGGCTTTGAGCTTCTCCAAGTCCGGCAGAACAGCCTTCACATAAGGAACCTCGGTTATGGCAGCCATCCATTGATAGAGAGTAGGGCATACGTCTGGTGGTGGAACATCTGGGCTCCCTAGTGCTGCCAAAGCAGGCATCCATGCTGCCAATGGTGCAAGAACTATGTCAGGTAGCCCTACGTCCTTGCCTCCAAAGAAAGGCTTTTCTTCCACTTTTTTCAATGCTTCTTCAAGTATAACTGTATTCTCAGCTAGTTTCTTCATCGCCTTCTCTTTTTCTTCCCCGCTGGATCTCATTGCTCCCGTGAATACTTGAATGTACTGTTAAAAACAAAACAGAGCATGTATTATGGCTTCTCAGGAGTAGAATAAAGTAGATTTTGTACTGTTTAAAAAACAGAATTTGTATTAGGGCTTCTCAGGAAGAAGAGAATAGAATAGAGCGGAATTTTTTAGTATTTTTAACGTCCACTGGCGACCAACTTGGTTATGAGACATATAAAATAAGCGACGCTCTCATATTTAAGACATTTAGTATTATTGCAGAATAAAGATAACTATGCTCCTGTTTCTGGACTAAATTCTTGAAAGATTATTTACAGAAACAAAAGTTCTGATGTGCATCTTGGTAGTTTCTGCTATATTAAGCTGGGAAAGCATAAGCAAGCACTTGCTGCTTACTATGAGGCACTAAACATCCAGAAGAAAGCACTGGGAGGATCTGCATTTATATTTGATCATAACATCTGATCTTTACACTTCTCGCAGAATGGAGACCAGAATTAGAATTCATGCAAACGTAATTTAAAGAAGCAAGTCTATGATCTTATCTTTGCAAGGGTAAGGACAGAGATTTTATTATAAAGGAGAAGAATAACAGCCAACAGATTACTTATAGGCATATGCAGAATAGCAAGAAATGGTGCAACATCTAAAACCAGAGCTGTGATCCATAAATAAGAACAAAAAAAGAGAGAATTCTAATATAAGTTACCTCCTTATCGATGAAATCGGCCCAGAATCTGGCATTGGCTCTTTCAAGAGGATCTTTGGGAAGAATAGAAGGGCCTTGGGGCCAAGCTTCATCAATGTACTCAAGGGCAACCATGGACTGACAGATTGGATTGCCATTGTGGATCAAAACGGGGATTTGCTTGTAGATCGGATTAGACTGCAAGAGAAGCTCACTTTTGTTCATCAAATTCTGTTCAACAGTCTCATAATCTACTTCTTTAAGGTGCAGAGCAATGGCCACTCTCATGCCAAAAGGGCTAGGCCAGAAGGTGAGGAGCTGAACGTCGGATTGAGCCATGGCAAATAGATCTGCAAACAGGGCACAATGTTAGAACAAATGCTAAAACTCCCAAGAAAAAAATGGTATGAATTCTTACTTGAGTGGAGCTCAGAATAGGCAAGCAGAAGAGACTAGATAGGGATGGGGTTGCTTTGCATTATGTTTGTTTTTATAGACAAAATATGAAGGTGGCGGCATTGTTTAGAGTTTTATTTTTGTTCTTGTTTAGAGCGTTTGGCTTATTCTTTTGAAAGATGTGCGATTTTAATGCATAAATAGACGTGCTGAACCTCTCTTGCCAAATCTTGGCACCAACTTGGGCCCTTTTGCATTAAACTATTCCAAGCATCTCCTTCTTCAGAAAGACACCCTCTTGCTTCTTTCTCCAGATTTTCGTTTGTGGGTTTCGTAGGAAGCTGCATACGCCTTATTTCGGCAATGAAACTACTATTGCAAGCTTTCTTTTATATTTTTATAGTTATGCTTCACCCATACAACCACATACTAACCTTCGATATTTAGTACTAAATTAGTACCTATTTAGTATTTAGTATGACGTTAAAACCACTAACTAACTATTGTTTTTATTGCTAAAAGTTGTATAAGGGCATGGTTATTGGGTAGAGATTCCCTGTTTGTTCGGTGGCTGCTACGGCCGTCGGCACTCGGGAGCAGCCCACCGGCAACCAGAAAATCTTTTATCAACAACCTTATCCTTACAGTATCACAATTGGGGAGCATCAAATTCCCATCAATTGTTTGATTTGACCAGTTCTTGAACAGTGCCACCAATGCTGCAGAATTGGAGGACTAGAATAGCATTTCTTAACGCGAGCATTCGTCCTCCTTAATCCTTATGGGATAGACGAGTTCAAAATTAAGCCATTGGAAGTTATAGCAACTCAAATGTGATATTGTATGGCGGCATGGAATGTGGGAAGCGGATTCCAGGGGCCCCGCGACCGGCGGGAGCCGGGAGCGGGTCTGGAATCTGCGACCACATTCCATGCCGCCACAACATGGCAACTGGGAGTTTTCATTGATTTTTACCTGCAGGTGACCGCTTGAGCGGAATCGCTGTGCCACTTTCTATTTCGGAGGCGGAATGAGGCGGAATCGTCGACCCAGTTGCCATGTTGTATAAGGCCCAACTCATGGGCAAGTATCTTTCACTTTATATTCACAATCTAGACGCCTTAAATTCTAGTTAGTTTTAGACACCTTTTTGGGTTGTAGTTGGGGCAAACCCCCTAGTTTCTATAGTGGGTGTGAAATCTTTGTTCCTTTTGAGCGAATGGGGTGCAAGTGGAAGGGCAATCTTAACTTTTTTTGGTACGTCATATCATTTTACTTGCCTATAGTACCTCTTCTAAGCTGCTAGTGTTGAAGTTGGATTTTCAACTTTTGTTTAGTTTTGAGATTATATGTTTGATGAAGGAATGATGCTAGATCTAGTTTGGACTTTTTTTTGTTATGATATATGGAATCATAAAGCTGGATTAGTGGGTAGAATGGATAAAATGATGATTTTGAATTCTAAAGAGAGGGTTTGGCCATTGTAGGATTGTCAATATTAAGGATGATATATTGAGCATTTGTCTAAGTTTGATGATAAGATTTTGGTTTATAGTGTGAGACTAAGCATGATAGATGCCATTTTGTTTAATTCTCCAGGTTAGGTATTTAATATTTTAGTATTAGTGGCTTTCAAAATGTCCTACCAATTTTAGATTCCACATGCGATTTGAGATTCTACTTTTGAAAAGCTTTAAGAAGACCATTGACAACGAATGTAAAGCTTAAAGGAGCCTCCATTCGTTCTTGCAAACTATTACACTCTAGAGTAGCATCTTATTAGTCCATGCATCTTATTGCCCCTATTTGCATTGTCAAATCTTTAAACTGTTAAGTGCTTAAAACCAGAGGAGCAACCTTCATTGATGGTCACTTTCAGAAATTTGATGCAACCTTCTTTGAAAATGTTATAAGAAATAATGTTTTGGGAACTTATATTATGTAATATACTAAGGGAAGTAGATGCATAGAGGATATAGTGGTATATGGGACAAAAAACAACCGATGCCTTTGCAACATTTTAGAAAAAAAAATCTGGCCTAGTGTTAGTAGAGCATTAGTTGATTTCGTAATTTCTATCTTCAAATTAGCTTAGAAAAGCTTTCTGAACATAAAGAGTGCTTACCTTAAATAGTTACAATACATGTACATAGTGTAGGATATATATATGCCCTTGTAGCCTTTCGAGAAAGGTATATTGACCTATTCTTAGTAGAATAGTAGTTGGTTTTATAAATACTACATCCACAATTTACTTGATGCAAAATGAGAATTCTTTGGGTGGGTCCTTGTTTCTTTATGTATTCGCTTCGCTATACTTTTTCTATCTTGGGGTTCATACCACGTATATCATCTCGTCTTGTCTTCTTAGAACACACATGCTCGCTTTGAACACCACACACGCAAATAGACGGATCAATAAAACATACAACAAATTTATTGGAAGCTTCCGATCCTGAAAAAAGATGTTACGGAGGGATAAACCAAGTCCGACTCATCTAAGCTGGCACTATCTTATAATCACAAAAGAGCTTTAGGGTCCCAAACTTTTTGGTCAGAGTGTTTAGTTTATGATCAATCGCAAAGGAATAGTGCTCGTCAGTTTATGATATGAACCATTGAGATTATTTGTTTAAAACGAATTCAAAGACTATTGATACGGGTCCCTTCAACATTTAAAAAATAAACCCTGGTTGTGATCATTGCAAATGATAGGTGGAGAAACCAGAAGCCCAATTATTCCTTGTAAAAAATATGAACTACCATAGTGGTTTTATTTTGTCATTTCAACTTGGTAAATCCCATTCTACTTGCTCTACTATGGTGGTTTTTATTTTGTCATTGCGACTTATTGATTGGGAGTTCGAATTTTCCATGCTCTCAATCCGAATTGGTGAGCATTTATATAGGAAAGGCTAGACGAATTGGTAAATACTTAATACAGCACAGCTTAGATGTTACCTTAGCTCATGACGTTGCATCACATACGACTTTTCAACATGGTAGAAATTCATTAATAGATGCCATTCTTGCCAGATAAGCTCAGATAGTGCATTATATATCACTAGTAATTGTGCCCAACATTGCTGGGCATAAGTCGAGAGCACATGAATAGTTGTGTTACGTATATCTTTGGACCTTTAGAAATGTTGCCTACTCAATTGCGTGAATGGTTGAACCGAGTAGTTGCACATATCTTATAAATGCTATCTTCAAACTTTGTTGCATAGCTTTTATAAATGCTATTTTCAAAGTTTATTGCTAGAGGTCTAACAAACCATCTCTTTCCAATCTTTCAGTAACAACTCCTATAGTGTAGTTCTATGCGCAGGCATCTTTATCATAGAAGGTGGACAACAAGAAGTATAGTGTAGTTCTATGCGCAGGCATCTTTATCATAGAAGGTGGACAACAAGAAGGACAAGCGTCACCGTCACACTTTATCATAGAAGGTGGACAACAAGAAGGACAAGCGTCACCGTCACGTTAGTAAGGGAGGAGGGATTTGAAACCGTGACCCGTAGTTTAAAGGATCGTTGTTCTACATTTGGAACTATTCTCCTAATCCCATCTTGAAGATAAGAGTAGTTCTACAAACTACTACGGATAGACATATAGACATGGCCATGTCTATCCGTAGAAGTTCTAGAAATAGTGTTGGAACTATTCTGCTAATCCTATCTTGAAGATAAGAGTAGTTCTACAAACTACTACGGATAGACATGGCCATGTCTATCCCTAGAAGTTCTAGAAATAGTGTTTTCCTTCGTTTCATCGAATAGAAGTAAAACACGTTTCTAGAACTATGGAGGTGGTTGCATTTTAATTATTTTTGTCCTTTTCCCTTCTAGCATTTTTGTTGGAGGCTAAGATAGATGGCCTAAATAACAACACGGAGGCAGGTCACAGGCTAAGATAGATGATTTGAATGGCTCTAAAGCTGGAATCGTTGCTGCATTGGAATACAAGATCTCTTCTCTGCAAGAAGAAATTGAATGGAAGAGCAGGAAAGGAAGAGCCCCTGCCTTGAAGTGAGAAGATCAAACAGTTCGATTTCTTGGATCAATTCGAGGACTTGTTTGCAAATTTGGAAGGCCATTTGCAGTTGGACAAGTTTTTGGACGCAAAAACCAAAGCCATCATTGATAAAGGTAACTCTTTAATTTCTAACAGAAAGAATTTGATCTGTATCAAAGATAGAGAAGGACCAAGAGTTGCAGAGTTCTATGAAATGGGGAATTTAGAACTTTTTGATGTGGAAAGTTGCTCTATCTGATGTGGAAAATTGCTCTGAAATGGGGTTTTTCCCTGATAAGGCCTGCGGTAAGTCTGATTTTAAAGCTCAGAATGTTTTGTCCATTTTAAGACTAATTTATTTAGTATAACTTGTTGGTTTTAAGTTAAGTTTGAGTTGGTTAAAGAGGTAAAAACTGCCTTCTGGTTGTTTTGAAAGAAGCAGAGCTTCATAAGAAAGCTTAGAGAATTGACTGGTTTCTCTTAGTTTCGAATAATTGTGTTACTCTATTAACGATTTTTTTGCTATCATTTACTATACTCGTTTATGTCCAGTTTGGCTTCTAAAAATAGGTACCTGTGTTAAATCCTCAATTGTGACAAATATTTGTTTGTGGCTCCCTTGTCTGCAAGGAAAGCCATGCGAGATCTGTGTTCTTCATAAATCAGCCTTTCATGAACCAACCTGTTTTACATGTTTAAGTCAACCTTTTTTTATTTTTTACCTGCTTGTCTCTTTCTTCTACTGTGTTACTTGTCTCCTTAATCTACTTATAGGATTCATGGCTTCCTATGAAATGGTTTGCGGAGGGCGCCTGGTAAAACATCGAACCGAGGCAAGGTCGTAGCCTGGTGGAACATGCCCATGGTTTTCTAATAGACTAACCTATTTCTAGTTTCTCCTCTTATGACCCCCCTCTTATAACCCCTTCCGACCATTACGTTTCCCCTTCTGCTGCGTTTCCGACCATTATGTCAAATATTCAAAAAGGACCTTGGTCTTTTGTTTCAAGACATATCCATGTATCAGATTAACTCATGTTTAGCTCTATGCTTTAATCAAAGATTCACACACGCATTTCACTTTTACACCACCTAAGAGATCATCCGGAGAACTGAAGGCATCATTGAAGCATTTAAAAGAGTTTGATATTAGGCCCGTGCTGATGTACATCATGTGAAGATGCATATTTAAAGTTTCATTATGAAATAAACCAATGAACCAGGACAAAAGTTTAATGTTTTTCATATTTGTACCTATCTTTTGTTGATGTACTCAACTATTTCTAAGTGTGTTATTTTGAGCATAAGTTTTGGGTCTGTCTTCCAAATTTTCTACTTTAGAGAAAGGTTTACTTGGCCCCCACATTCCTTCTAAAGCATTGTTTTCTGTACTAAAATACATCCTTAAATGAGCATTAATACATTGATGATACTGTCATTAGACAGATTTAAAAACAAAATAATTACAAAGGCAAACAATGTCCATTCTTGCCAATATCAAAATGCGCTGTTGTGGTTAGTTGCACATATGGATCTTAAAGGCCAAGTCAGAAAACATGCCAGAACATTAGCCTGGCAACGCCGAGCGCACGTTTACTAGTAATGATTAATAAAAATAAATTTTATTTTAACCAAGACATGTTATTTGCGACTTGTTAAATTTATTTAATATTAACCGGCCAAGATTGGTGTGATTACTTTGGGCCTCTGCTAGAAGTCAGGGAAGCCTCCCCTTTGCCTTTTGTTGCTCCTGCCTGACCTTGTCATTTCTGATTTAGCTGTTTCTTTCCGTGCGAGGCATTGCTCGTTTTCTCTGTCTTCTAAAGTGTTGTTAAGGTCATCACAGATGGTGAATGTTGGAATAATAGTTAAGAAATGAGCTGATGTTATTGGTGCTAATGTGGGTTCATATGAATAGTAAGGTTGCAAGATTAATCGCAAAATTATCCTTTCCACCTTGACCTTGTTGCATCATAAGTCTATACTAGAACATAGTCATTCATGCCTTTGTTTCTATACCAATTGTTTTTCTTCCTACCATGTGTTATTGCTCCTTAGAGAATAGTTTTTGGGTTGCCCCTAGGGGGGCAAACCCTCGTTTATGTGGGTTTGTGGGATATACTGAGTATATGCTAGAATATACTCAGTATATGTTGATGATTGCTAAAACCCTTTGTTCCCTGTAAAATGCACGGTCGATTCGTTGTGGATCAAGGATGTTACGGGCCGGATGGATTGGCGGCAGCTCAATCGATGAATAAGAACACACAGCCAGGGGCGATAAATTTGCTTATGGCTATATAGAAAAACGAGTTCCGCTCCTCAATCATGTATCATCCTGATTCATCAGGTTTGTTTTGGGGATCGGATGATGATGAACTGGAATCTACTCCTTAAGACTTGAAGCTCAAGTTGAAGAGCGAGTCTTCTTGTTTGAAGGAAATTGATCCGGATCTTTGGAGAATCAAGATGGCAAGATATTCCAATGGAGTTGCTTGTTCGGATATTGGCATTGTTGGATAGTCGGACAATCATTATTGCTTCAGGAATATGCACTAGTTGGCGTGATGCATTGCGTTTTGGAATCCTGGACCTCTCCTTTTCCTGGTAAAGTTCCATTATTTTTTCTTCTCAAGTCAACCTCCTAAGCCCTGAGACAGTAGTTTTGAACATGTTGAGATTGATGCTTTCAGGTTGTTTGCAACCAGACATAGCAAAATTCTATCATGTTGTGCCTACTTTTTAGTCAATCAATTCATTGACTGGTCAAACTACAAGACAAAAGTATGAATAAAGTATTGCAAGGTGCTCAAAAATGGGTTTTTGCCTTTAAAGGGAGTTAGCGTTTGTTATATGCAAAATTTGAATTCTCGTGTGGATGGAGAGTCAAATTTGATAATGTCCTTTTGCTTGAGCTGGAGACCTACTCTGTGGGGTAAACCACATGCTATAATTAAGCTTATGGCAGACAGAATGCGCTAACTCAAATCTGCATATGGTGTTGGTTTACACGATTCACCTGGTCATGAGATCATACAAGTTAGGACATTTTAGGTTTCATGGATTCTGGATCCAGTAATAGGGAGAAGCAAAATTATTTGGACTGCAGTACTGCTGATGTCACTATAACCAAGAGATGTTCCCTCCAGTATTAAGGTGAACAAGGTAATAGAGAAAAAAAAGGCTGTGCATGCATATTCTAAAAGAGTCTGAATTAGAATATAAATAATTCCTCATAATGGCTGGCATTGTCAAATGCAAGGGCTTGTTTAATTCTACCATTCCAAATGCACGGGCTTGTCCAATTTTATCACTCAACAAGCATCTGTGCCGACTTACTTCTATTGGCTACTCTTCAAGAACCATAGGTGTCATTCTATTCATTGTTAACTTATAAGAAAGTTCTATGCGTAGAGAGAGGCTTCTGTTGTAGGTAGATGGATGATGATGGTCTTCATACTTTCCACAACTATATTGAAAAATGTGAGGTTATTTATTTGCTTTCATTATTACAAGAGAAATTCTATGGTCTTTAGCCTCAATTTTCCTTGACGTAGAGATCTTTACATAGAGATCCTACTAGCAATTTAATGATCATCCATCTGCTTTACAGGTGTGGCAAAAACGTCAACATGTTGGTACGATCAATTGCCTCAAAGTTTACTCATCTATGAAGCTGCACACTCCGGCGGTGTCCCGCACTGGATGATCAAGCCATCAGAGCACTGGCTAGTAATTGCCATGATCTTCACTCACTTGATGTATCAAATGGTACCAAACTTACAGATGCCTCTTTGGACCAATGTTGTTAAAAAACCCGTTTTTTATTTTTAAAGTACCTTTATAAAAATCCTCATGTTTTTTAAAGGATTTTTATGATTTGGTATGGCCAAAAATTAAAAACAAAATAAAAAATTGCACATTCTTTGCACTGCTTTATTGGACATATTTGCTACTGTTAGCATGCACATTTTTGCTACAAGTTATAAGACGTAGCATGCCAACAAGTGAATCAGAAGCTTATACTGCTATTAGAAAATATCAAGTTCAAGTACAAAGATATCATAGTTGTTTTGCGATGCAACTCTTAAGATAGTCCAGGAAAACATTATATAGAGGTTAAGAAATGTAAGAATTCTATATGTGGGGATAAATAAGTTCAAGAATATCATGTATTTGGATTAAAAAAATTACAGGCTAAGGATTTTTTAAGAATTTTTAAAGATTTTTAAAGATTTTTAAGGATTTTTAAGGATTTTTACGGATTTTAAAGATTTTTAACGTATTTTATATGAAATACGTTTTTAAAGATTTTTTCCAAAAATTTTAAAAATCTTTAAAAAATCTTGAAAAACGTTTTTTAAACGAACGGATTTTGACGTACTTAACAACATTGCTTTGGACTCACTTGCCAATGGATGCAAAAAGCTAGAGAGGGTTGGATCTTAGTGGGTGTTCGAGGAGATCCGCGAGTGCAGGGTTGTCTTAATAGCGTAAAAACTTTTCAAGATTGAAGCATCACGAATCTGCGTGGATGCCTAAATCTTTGGAACCGATAAAGCCTTGATGGTAAATTTCGTTTAACAAATTACGTGTTTAAAACAATGAATGCATGAGATTGTGCTAAATCGATACATATTCCGGGCCTTGGCACAAAATTGTAGTGGCATCAAATTCTAAATGTTGGATGGTGTGAGAGAATAACCGATGATGCTTTAACTTGACATGCAACAGATGGATTAAAGCCAAATGCAATTATAATGTTTGAGTGTTTTGAAAGCATGTGGGAGAACATTGGGGCCATTGGGGCTGGCACGAGGAGTTCTGGGGAAAAATTCGAGGGGCCATGTGGCCATGGCCAAAATACGCCCGTGCTTTTTGGCCATGGCCACATGGCCCTAACCATAATTTTTTTTTCCTGATGACGCCCAGGGCAAGGGTTATCGCCCCTTAACACTCCTGGTCAAGGGTTTACACCGGCTATGGAAGATCTGCGAGGTCTTCTTTGTTTTGTAAAATCACAGGTCTTGTCGGTGGCTTTGTTTTAGGGCTAAAACAATGTTTTTTTCTTTGAAAAGGCTTTGTGTTTTAGGTGCCATTTTGGGGATGAAATATGAAGAAAACCGAAAAGGATATTGAATCGGTGGAGGGATTTTCAGAAATCTTGTGCCGCAAATGATGATCCTAGCGTAAATGATGATCAAAAGGGCTCGGTTAAACCACAGAAATCCGAACCGAAAGTGTAGAAGAGGGCAAAAATGCGAGTATTGTAATCTCTGGAGAAGAAGGCAGAGGAGCCGTCAATTCCGTAATCGAGCAAGTTTTAGGCTGTGATAATCCATACGATTCATAATCTGAAAAACCGGGATTTGCCTCAATCCAAAAAACTGAGCTTTAGTTCAAGCCGAAAACGAGCCTTAAAAACCACGCAGAAAGAAAGCCCTAGAAAAGCATGCCGGCAAAGTTTTCACGATCGGGGCTATGATGCTTGCATAACGCCCTAGAAGAATCGGCCTTGACTTGTAACATCCTAGGAGAATCGAGCTCACCGTGTGAAAAGTTTTGGGCGGTCGTGTTATTAGTGGGTAACAAATTTGCTCAAGGAACGGTCAAGATTTAATCTAGCAGTATGGTAAACCCAGAGGGCCTGGAGTGTTAAGGTGTAAATAGCATACGGCACGAGGGCTGCACGAAAAAATTAGAGGGCCATGTGGCCATGGCCAAAATGGCGGGGGCGCTAAAGACGCTGAAACCATTTGGCCATGGCCACATGGCCCGAAAATTTTTTTCCGATGACGCCGAGGGCCGGCGTTATCGCCTTTAACACTCAGGTCCAAGGGTTTAACTATGGAAGATCTGCGAGGTCTTGTTGTTTGTAAGCTCTGCGAGGTCTTGTCGGTGGCTTTGTTTTTAGGGCTAAAATGCGGTGTTTTTCTTTGAAAAGGCTTTGTGTTTTAGGTGCCATTTTGGGGATGAAATATGAAGAAAACCGAGAAATATATTGAATCGGTGGAGGGATTTTCGTGAAATCTTGTGCCGCAAATGATGATCCTAGCGAAATGATGATCAAAAAGGGCTCGGTTAAATCCTCAAATCCCAACCGAAAGTGTAGAAGAGGGCAAAAATGCGAGTATTGTAATCTCGGAGAAGAAGGCAGAGGAGCCGCCCAATTCCGGCTGAAATGAGCAAGTTTTAGGTCTGTGATAATCCGCCCGATTTCGCAATCTGAAAACCAGATTTGCCTCAATCCGAAAACGAGAGCTTTAGTTCAAGCCGAAAACGAGCCTTAAAAACCACGTGAGAAGAAAGCCCTAGAAAAGCATGCCGGCGTAAGTTTTCTGATCGTATATGATGCTTGCATAACGCCCTAGAAGAATCGAAAGCAACTTGTAACATCCTAGGAGAATCGAGCTCCCCGACCGTGAAAAGTTTTGGGCGGTCGTGTTATTAGTGGGTAACAATTTGTTCAAGGAACGGTCAAGATTTAATCTAACCGTGTAAATTGGGACCGGAGTGTTAAGGTGTAGATAGCATACGGCTGAGGCGTTATCGGAAAAAAAATTCGAGGGCCATGTGGCCATGGCCAAAATGGCGAGGGTCTTGCAAATGGCGCGCGCCTTGCCATTTTTGGCCATGGCCACATGGCCCGGAATTTTTTTTTTCCTAAACCCAGAGGGCGTTATCGCCCTTAACACTCGGGTCAAAGGTTTACAACTATGGAAGATCTGCGAGGTCTTCTTTGTTTGTAAGCTGCGAGGTCTTGTCGGTGTGGCTTTGTTTTAGGGCTAAAACGGTGTTTTTTTTCTTTGAAAAGGCTTTGTGTTTTAGGTGCCATTTTGGGGATGAAATATGAAGAAAACCCGGAAAAGGATATTGAATCGGTGGAGGGATTTTCGGAAATCTTGTGCGCGAAATGATGATCCTAGCGAAATGATGATCAAAAGGGGGCTCGGTTAAACCCTCAACCAATCCGAACCGAGTGTAGAAGTGGGCAAAATGCGAGTATTGTAATCTCTTGAGAAAGAAGGCGAGGAGGCCGTCAATTCGGCATGTGAGAGCAAGTTTTAGGTCTGTGATAATCCATGGGTCGCAATCTGAAACACCGAGTTTGCCTCAATCCGAAAACAGCTTTAGTTCAAGCCAAAAACGAGCTTTAGTTCAAGCCCGAAAACAGAGCCTTAAAAACCACGCAGAGAAGAAAGCCCTAGAATAGCATCTTGAAGTAAGTTTTCCGATCGGGGCTATGATGCTTGCATAACGCCCTAGAAGAATCGAAAGCCAAATTGTAACATCCTAGGAGAATCGAGCTCATAGATTGTGAAAAGTTTTGGGCGGTCGTGTTATTAGTGGGTAACAGCTGTTCAAGGAACGGTCAAGATTTAATCTAACCGTGTAAACCCGAGGACCCGAGTGTTAAGGGCAGGTATATTCATGAGCAAGTCATTGAAAATGGGCTTCAAACAGACATTTTTGTGGGGAATACTCTTGTAGATATGTATGTTAAATGTGGGAGCTTGAGGGAGGCACGAAAAGTGTTCGAAGAACTGCAAGACAATGGGGATGTGGTTTCATGGAATGCTATTATGGGTGGATATGCAGAACATGGTAAGGGCCGTCTTACTCTAGAGTGTTTTCATGACATGCAGCAAAATGGTGTACTGCCAGATTCGGCTACATTTTCTGCTATCCTTAACGCATGTCGTTATGCAGGTTTAGTTGAAGAAGGCCAACAGTTCTTAAAATCTATGAGAGAATCGCATGGCATAATACCCGATATGCATCACAACAACTGCATGATTAATGTTCTATCTCGTGAAGGTTGCTTAAATGAAGCCAAATTTTTGCTTACACAACTCTACAGCCTAACACTGTTGGCTGGATGACTCTGCTCAATGCTTGCAGATTACATTTAAGTGTGGACCTAGGAAAGCAATGCTTTGATGAAGTTATCAGTTTAGATGCATTATGTGGTGATATGTGTTAATGGCAAGTATTTATGCTTCTAATAATATGTTGAAGGACATGGCACAACTGGAAGAACTAGTAAAGTATCTTTGGGAGCAACAAAGAAGCCCGGTATGGTATCTACTAATTTGTAGTAAACTATAATTGTTTAGTCAATCCATGCCAACTCAGCCCCATTTTGTAGACATCAAACCTTTCTAGCTTATCCATATAAATCTCGAAGTCTATTATGGCCATGAAGGTATGCACAATTTACACATGTTGCATTGAAGGAAAGGACGCCAACATGAGGATCGAGGCAAGGATCTGAACAAGGGCATAGCCTATAGCGCCAATCAATGGCCATTGCTTACTTGTTTGAGGGTACCGTGTTTTGCTTCTTCTAGGGCACACATTGATATTGCTTGAATAATGTTGGGAAGGCCCATCATATACATTACGCTCGATTTAAGATGTTATAGTCGGAAAGCAACAATCTGATAATTTGAGAAGGCTCATCATATACAATCTGTTCAGTTTAAGATGTTATAGTCAGAAAGCAGTTGTACCAAATCACAAAGTTGATGAAATGGGGTATCAAAGCTCGTTATATTGGTGTTTTGAAGTATATATGTTCTCATTTATAAAAGTTATTATGTCGGCGCCCAGACTATGCAACCTCGTACTGCTGCATAGAACGATAAACAGTAAATCAAAGGATAATCAAGCTACAGTTTCAGTTAATGTGCAAAAAGCTGCACAAAAGCCTATGCTGCAACAGATAATATCTAGTGCTGAGTTTTAAAGGATTGAACAAGTTGCTAAATATATGGTCACACTAGACGCATTTTACTCGGACTGGAGAATGAGAAACTGCTTACGAAAGGGACAATGGTGTCAGGAAATCTACAATGGTTAGTAGAGAATGAAGAAATGCCATTTGGGTAAGAGAAACAGAGCATCTATAACAGAGCATCTATTTTTGCCCCTTTTTGCACACATCAATACCAGGTCATCACCACATGGACGGGGAAATGGTATCCCCACAATTATTACGTGGGGAGATGGCCGTCCGCATGCCATTATCAGAGGAAGCGGACTGGCTCACCCTAACGGGCTCGCCCGGACCCTTATCCCCATAGTGGCCTACAAACGGCCATTATACCTAATGTATGTTCCAGCAGAAAGGACTTCGAAAAAACTGGGCCACCGGAGCTGCCCTTCTGGCCAATTTTGAATCTTTAGAAAAGACAAGTGTGATAAGGACCTGAGATATGTGCAAGACTAAATAGGAGAATATCTTGTCAAACTACAAGATGATTAAGGATTTTGAAAGGAAAACAAGAATCCAGCTTAGTTTTCTTTGTCAAAGAATAAAAAGAAGGATTTCAAGATTCCTCTCCAATTTGAGCAAAGTGTATGAAACTCTTGATACCTTCCAAGGTAGGAGGCCAGCTGTTATGCCACCCTCTACTATAGATAGCAGTAGGGATGTGGGAGATTCTTGCGTGAAAATAACTTACAAGAAAAGCCCTTATATGAGATGACCCCAAGTGTACATGTCTCTTTGAGACAAGAGAAAGATTTGGAAAAGTTAAAATAGAAAGTGTGAACATGGAACAAATGTTGTAGAGTGAGTTTTTTCAAGTTCAACGAGGATCTTTTTACGCAAATGTATTGGGCCATGGGAGTCGTTTGTATTTAAATGTTTGCATGGTGCAGCATAAAAGACTCCAATTCAGGCAGCAGATCAAGCTTTTCATCATTCATAAAAATGATATCGGGCTATGGGAGCCATTTGGCATTAAAATGTATGAGTGTGCATGGTAGAGGATAAAGGACTCTAGATCAGACATTAGATTAGGCATTCCATGCTCATAAAATGAATATAATGTTTTAATGTTTACTTGTGGATGGATGAATGTAGCGGAACTACAAGCTGATTGCAACAACATGGTAGGGGTCGACTTTAATTTAAATATAGATTGTACAAACCGACTTCATAGTTATATTTAGGCCACTTCACCCTCAAGAAACTGCAGGGCAACCCTCTGTGCGCAGCACCTTGTTCTTTTCGTTTGTTTTTTAACTTGGATTTGTGCGAATTCCTATGGAAGTTTTTTATTTACCCCTCAACTTCTAGACCTTTCCCAATATATGTAAGCAACTTCTTGTTCGTACTCTTGACCCTTGCTTAATTAAATTACATTGCCTCTTGTCCTGCCTCTTTTTCAACATTCTTGCCACATCTATCCGTAGTAGTTCTAGAATTGGTGTTTTCCTTCGTTTCATCAAGTAGAAAGAAAACAAGTTTCTAGAACTACGGAGGTCACCTTGACAACACTTTAGAAGACAGAGCAAAGTGAGCAATGCCTGGCAAGAGCAACAAAAGGCAGCAACAGAAGGCTTGCTTTCCGAACTTCTAGCAGAGGCCCAAAGTAGTCACTCCAATCTTGCCGTTTAATATTAAACAAATTTAACAAGTCGCAAATATCATGACTTGGTTAAAATAAAATAAAATTTATTGTTATTGATTTTTATTATGTCAATTAAACCATAGAGCTAAACATGAGGAAATCCAATACATGGATATGCTTTGAAAAAAAAGAGCAAGGACCTTTCTGAATATTTAACACAATGGCCAAAGGAGTTATAAGAGGAGAAACCAGAAAAAGGTTAGGTCTGGGTGATGCTCGGCTCCCGCACCTGGCTTACACTGTGGCAATGGGCCCGCAGCGGCTCAGGGCCTGTTGGAGGGGTAAGAGAGATCAGTGGTTCGCCCGGATGGAACGTCTGAGAACACGGATCGTCGCGGTGGACCTGAGGCCGATCGTGATAGCTTGCGGGAATACCTGGATGCTTGCTTCCTTGGCAAGCTCTGGGACCCCGGCGCTCTAGAGCAGGTCAAAACGGCCCATTACAAGGAGCACATCAACCCCGCGTTGGCCCGGGGCCCGTAGCTCTACCTGCGTTCCCAGCTGCCCCTGAAAAAGCGCAGACTCATTGCCTCCATTCGCACAGAAGCCCACCATCTCTGCATCGAGGGTGCCATTGAGGATGAGTCTCACACTTTCCAGAGTTGCCCAAGATTCAGTCAGATCCGGGCCAGATACGTTCCTTTAGTACGACCGGACTTGCCCCTACATTTGCTGATGAACACACCGTCAGTACGTGCCCTAGGGTCATACATTAAGGAGGTACTGGATCTGCGAGCCCACCTTTGCCCCCGCCTGGCTACTCGCTGATCAGGCACTATGGGTACGGTACATCAGTGTATATATTTGTGTGTTTTTGTATTTCGTATATTGGAGCGGTTTATCAACGGTGATTGCATACGGTTTTCCTTCAAAAACCCTTCGGGGCTGGGGTTTTTTAATCCGGGTAGTAATCCGCTTGCTTCGCTTTTGTATTGGGTCCCATAGACCGATTGGTCTCCGTGGACGATAAAAATACCTTCCTTCCTTCCTTCCTATTATAATAATAATGCCAACAGCTGGCTGCCATTGCCAACACCACCACACAAGAACCAAAGGCAATCAACTTGCACAGAGGCTCATTGATGAACTGCTCACACGTGTGCAAATGCAACCTTGAAACATATCTTAGAAATTTCATATCCAGCTTATGAATCCTTATTTATGCATGTGGGTATTTCTTGAGCAGGATCTGGTTTCCTCTCTTTACGGTATGCCGGTGGCTCTGCCACCAAAGATCATTGCCCGCGATGATTTGGGTGTTATGGTTACGACCTTGGCATGAAATATTCCCCGGCTCTTGGAGGCATCTATAAAAATGGGTCCCATGGGTGCATTGAATGTTTTCTTATGTTCTTAAACTCATTGTTTTTGAAATGGTTAATTTTTTCTGTTGTTGAGTTCTTATGCGTGCGACTGTCATCTTCTTTATTAAAAAGAAATGGTGTTGGTATGTGTGCCAGAACGCCGCATGTGCAGACGCATGCGGCGTTCCCCTCTCCCCTTCCGGGACTATTTTGGCCGTGTCGTCTATATTTCCAATTAGCATATATTTTGAGCCTGTTAAAAAAACGAAGGCGACCAATGGAGCTCGTTAACCTAGGCGATGGAGAGGAAGGGAATGGACTGGGAGGAAGGTCATCCTCCTGTTCTATTTTCACATGGTAGAGCATCTATTATACTCACATATGAGACAAGCGCCAAGTCCTCCAAGTTTTTGCACTAACAGAGCTCCAGCAGCCAACGCAGGTCTAACTTGGATGTTTTTTGTTGCACCCTGCTTATGGCGGACGACTCTGATCTTGCATCTCAATTTAGTTAAGAACAAAATGCTAAAGCAAAGAAGGCCCTTCGAATCCATCTTCAAGGCTTTGACGTTCGTAGGTCTCAATTTGTTTCTTGATACTGCCATCCGATGCCGTTTTCAGAGTTCCAGTTCGAGATTTTGTGCTACCCACAAGCTCTTTAGAAGCTTCTAATTAGTTGCCAGGTTCGTGTGTCTTTGCAGTTCTTATTTGCTTGCTCATCTACAAATCTTTCTACAGCTCTATTTGTATCAAATATACATGCATAAGTATTTTGAATCTGGGTGCATAAGCCAATAGCAGACTTTAGTTTGTCCAGCTTACTCTATGCATCTGATTTTGCAGCTATGTTTTTCAATATTATAATATTGTTCATGATCAAGGAGACATTTCCTTCAGTGGCATTCAACTCTTGGCAAATGCATTGGACTTCAGCAAAAACTTCTGGACGAGCAAATTGGTTCATTTCCTTTCAAATCTTGCAAAAGGTTTCTAAGACTATTTTCAAATTTTAGCTTGCTTTTCAATTTTTGACTTACTTACGAGTTGAGTTGTTTGATGTTGCTGATATTGTCCATTGCAAAGTTTAGAGTTATTCTCTGTCTACAAGTTAAATTAAACATGTTTTTTTTGCGTTTCTTTTCCAGAAGTCCCAAAACAAGCCCTAGTTACTGTGCAAGAGAATCCATTGGAAGACTTAAAGAAAGAAGTTCTTCGTGGCAGGTTCATATTTTTGGAAGTACTTATGATAAAATGTATTTAATCAAGGATATTATGTCTGCTGTCATAGTTTTACAGCCAGTTAGGAAGGTGGCCGTAACTTACAAAAGAAAGCTCTATTTTTTTCGTGCATGTGCATGTGAGGTGATAGTAACAAATATTTTAATATGGATGCAACCCTAGAATTGATCTCTATGATTAGTTTTACCGATTTTGGCTGCTTTTCTAACATGGGTTTTAGTTTACAGAGCAGATCCTTGCCACCATGTTCGCCTAGATATTCTCATGAGAATTGCACTCATACGAGGTTAGAAATATGATGCGCATCCATTTTGCATATGATGGAAGGTATTGATTTGGTCGAGTTATTCGTATTAATCAACCCTATATTTTGTTATGAAGAATTTGTTGAATTGTTGCCGAAGACAGGTTTAAGTATAAGAAATGCATGCTATGATTTAATTTTTCTTTCTCTGCTTAGATAATCCAGTATAGAAATTATAAAGAGAGTATGTGAGTTTTGGATTCATGAGCTAATAATTAGCAGCGCAAAAGTAACTCTGGCATCCGCATTGCAGAAGCTCTGCTGCAAAGGCATCATATAACTATGTCCCTAATATGTGAACAATCATCATGCTTCTTAAAGGCATCAATCCCCAGCATATATTGCTTAGAAAAATGGTTCTGAAAAGAATTTATGCAAACTGGGACTACAGATCTTGAGCACATGAATAGGTTTAGAATAGAATAGAATAGTTATGATGATATATTTTCAATTATCCGAGTAAAGATATTAATAACAAGATTTGGATGGACTTCCATACAGAGCTATGTATGGATTACCAATGGGGCATAGAGAGGATTCAATGTCATTCAAAATAATTTATCCGATCTAGATATATATGTAAATAGATATATATGTGAACAATGACAAAGACAGGGGTTGGACCAGGGACAGAGAAGGTGAAGGATTTTGACATAAATAAAGTCAAAGAAATGCAAGAGTCTTTCTTCTGGCGGCATGTATCTATGATGGCTTAGAAGATGCGCGGCAGTATTACATTGCTTCGAAGGCTTCAGTTTATGGCATTCATTGTTTTTCGTAATTAAAATGACATGCTCTAATTTTGAATTGGCCATCATAAATCGCAGTCTAAACCACTTAAGCGCACACTAGAGCAAGGTCAATCAGAGACTTTCTGTTTACAATATATGGACCTACAAGATTATTGGTAATACTCTTGGCAGTTACTTTCTTAGAATTTATGCTGAGATAATTCCTAAGCTGTTGTAAATCTAATTTGAAAGAACGTTGGAGCTAAAGTCCCCAGTACAGACCTTGATTTGAATGAATGGCTAAATGTGAGGGAAGCAATTGACATCTATGTATAGGGTGAGTTTGATTTGACATTACATTGACAAGACTTTGGCGTTAAGCTCATAGCAATTTTGAACTTGGCCTTTCAGTTTTTTAAGATTTCACTCTTTTAAGTGCTGATAATGTCCTTGGTCTAGCAGATGAAGTCCCCTCGGCCAAATGAGAAGGTTTACGTTTTAAACCCTAGATGGTGATTTTGTTTGGAGTAAAGTGCCCCAGCATCACCTACAGTAAACTTGGCTGTGAAAGATGAAATTGATCAACTTGAAGATAAAGTTGGCAAATGCATGCCACCTATAGAAGGGCACAACAAACATTGGTTGGTCAGGAAGGGCCATAGAAAGGCCCACAATATATCTGGTTTACAATTTTCAGTTGGATAATCAGAGGGTGATGTACCTGAATGCGGTCACACATGCAACCCTACAAATCTGTTTGCTACCATGACTCCATTGTCTTTAGCTTCTCCTAATGGATGACCTCAATAGCAATAGGATTGAACACGATGTTATGTTTGGATATAAGAGCTGACATATGGATAGCTCTCTCTCTCTCTCTCTCTCTCTCTCTCTCTCTCTCTCTCTCTCTCTCTCTCTCTCTCTCTCTCTCTCTCTCTCTCTCTCTCTCTCTCTCTCTCTCTCTCTCTCTCTCTCTCTCTCTCTCTCTCTCTCTCTCTCTCTCTCTCTCTCTCTCTCTCTCTCATTCTTTTATGCACAATGGATATGACATGTATTTAAGATGTGACAACTGAAAATGTACTAATATCCAAATTGTACTAAATTAAGACCTGCACAATGGATATGACATGTATTTAAAAGGCTCCATGCAGACTATTCGTGGTTCCATAAACCATCCACACTCCTTCCATTGATATAAAGATATTACCAAACCATAAGAAATTGATTAGCTCTCATTTATTAGACCGCACATAAATGAAGCCCCTTATGATATGCGACGGCAATCGACACTCTGCTATTATGCACAAGACTCTTACACGTGATTTCTCGAACTATACATATTTTGCATCAACATGATTTGGTTTCACTTTTGCAGGTTCATTGTCCACAAAGGTCCATTTTCCATAAAAGACTCTAGACATTCAATATTTTTAACAAGACCCTCTCTCCCGCCCTCCCTCTACACCAATTACACGTGTCTATAAATGAAAATGTCCAACTTTTCTTTGCGCTCTAATTATAATTATAGTTGACTACACATTCCATCTACAATCTTCCATAAAACCAAAGTCCCATGGGATATAAGTATCCATTCCATCCTTTCATCCCAAACCATCCCATTCCATTCTATCCTACGCAATACGTTATATAACCCATTTCTTGCCACCAAGACTGATGCCTGACATAGCGGGGCACACCTTTACACATTTCATTGTTAGCTTTAACTAGCAAAATTTAGCTACACTTCTATTTATTCAAGTACAACAATTTACCAATTATGATTAAATATAAAATGTACACATTTGATTGCCTTCCTTCGTATGTACCACTACATTTGATAGAAACACTTGGCATCCTTAGATACATGAGTTCTAGGGTTAAAGGATTTAGGATTAGAGTCAAATTAACTAATGGATGGCATTGATTTATGATTTAGGGTTCAAGATTAAAGGTTTTAGAGTTTAAGATTTAAGGATTTCAACTTGAAGTTTATGGTTTAAGGGGTTTCTTCAGGTTTAGGTTACGTAGTTTAGGTTACACATGGTATAGTTTTTTACCCAAATGCCTAAACTCCAAATGATAAGTTGCCACAAAATTGACAACATAAAAGAGACAGTAATGGGTCACATTAACACACATCAATGTCTTCACTATAGACAACGTTGGTCAAATGACCATTTTCTCACACTTGCTATTAAACCATTTGTTTAACAAACCATTTAATCCAATGATTTTCTCTAAGACAACTTTGATAACAAATAGACATGGAACAAATCACTCTCACACATATCAATATTTTTAAAATGTTCATAAACTTTATTGCTTTTAGAAACCATTTTTTTGGGTGGTAAAGGCATACATATTTTGTACAAGATTAGTTCATAGCATGTTTAGATTTTAAAACAAGATTTGTTCTCATCCCTCATGCCGATGTACATTTCCTATTTCCATTGTCTATAAGGTGGGGGAGTAAGTCATATCCACAGGAGAAGCGGCTATACATAATATAAATTCCTATTTCTACTCAACACAAATCATGCAATATGCCTTTTTGCCCATTTCATGTACAAAGATGATTCTATCTATAATTCTACTGTAGCTGCAAAATATAATACCCTAAACCCATTCCACACGTTCTCAAGAAATGCCCGGCATCGCCAGGCACACGTTTCTAGTTTTGCTTATAACTAATATATTTGCTTATAAATTCGACCTCAAAAAATTCCTTCTGATCACTTTAATTATTGAACTTTGTCTTCAAAGTGTGCATTTATAATCTCTTGTGCTTTCCATTGCGCTTCTTGGTTGCAACATTTTCAGCACACCCCTAAGGTATACGTTTTGGAGGGCCTTCACAGCCCGCCACATGGGTGTTAATTCTGCATAAAGAATTATTCTCACATGTCACCATGTTCGCCTAGATATTCTCATGAGAATTGCACTCATACGAGGTTAGAAATATGATGCGCATCCATTTTGCATATGATGGAAGGTATTGATTTGGTCAAGTTATTCGTATTAATCAACCCTATATTTTGTTATGAAGAATTTGTTGAATTGTTGCCGAAGACAGGTTTAAGTATAAGAAACGCATGCTATGATTTAATTTTTCTTTCTCTGCTTAGATAATCCAGTATAGAAATTATAAAGAGAGTATGTGAGTTTTGGATTCATGAGCTAATAATTAGCAGTGCAAAAGTAACTCTGGCATCCGCATTCTGAAAGCTTTCTGCAAAGGCATCATATAACTATGTCCCTAATATGTGAACAATCATCATGCTTCTTAAAGGCATCAATCCCCAGCATATATTGCTTAGAAAAATGGTTCTGAAAAGAATTTATGCAAACTGGGACTACAGATCTTGAGCACATGAATAGGTTTAGAATAGAATAGAATCCCCTAAAATTATGTTTCACATGTACAAAATGAACACCATATAGTACATTACCTTAAATCTTATAGTATTTTGCAAATCTTCTTATACAGTATGGCAAATTTTGTACATGCATACCCCACAAACGAGGAACTTTATGTGCGGTGTAGATCAAGGAATAAAGGGTGCATATGCCTATCCAACGACTCTCGATGCGGGAGTCACCCCCCAGTGAATATGCACCCAAACCAAAGGGGTTTTCGGGGGGAATTTAATTATAATTGTGAAGGTTATGGTTTGTATTATGAAATTTTTTTTTTGGCCGGGGGCCTTGGAAAAATTATTCATATTTCTAAAAGAAAAAGATCGACATATAATAAGAACATAAATTTTGTGCTATAATCACATTCTTAAGGTTTTCTATTGCATAAAAAGGAAAAGGATAGTGGTTGGACCATATCCTAAAAAATGCGATAAAACTTCGGATATACACATATTGCCACAAATGAACATCATATGCCATAATTCCACATTCCGCTATAAATAATGTTCTTATGTACTCATGTGGCAAGATATTTGCAATGAAAAATAAATTCTATAATCCACATTCTATGCTACAAAAAATGTTGGTATGGACTTGGAGTTCTTTTATGAAGTCATGCACAACACTTGGAAATCTTTGAGGAAGGAATATCTAACATTCTTTATAAAGAACATAACATCTGGATAAAGGACATGACATCACTTTCACCACTTTGGTTATTGCTAGGCTAGATTTCTATTTTTAAGAATAGGATTCATGTGGAGTTCCTCTCTTCTATACCGGTCCCAACTAACAAACTAGCATATGAGATCTTAAAACTCCAACTATGAAACTAGCACACAAGATTTTAAAAATGAGAAAGTTGAAGCACATGTATATATAACCAGCAAAAGGTATTCCTTATTTTACAACCTTGTGGTGAATTGGATTTCTAACAAGGAGCGTGTAAACTTTCTTTCTTCCTCCTTGTAAACTTTCTTTCTTCCTCCTCGGCTTTCTTTTTTGCTTCCTGCATCATGAGATTGATTGAGAAATTAAAAGTATTCTTTCATTTTTTCTAGAAACAAAAGCTTTTAATATGGCATTGCACATGAGGAATGGGAGAAACAAGCTTGCAAGTATGACAAGAACACTAATAAAACTCAAGGCATCTTGAGAAACACAGTAATAAGGGCGTATGCATGGTGAAAATAAAAACTCAATGCAAACAAATGCTTACTTCCGCGATCGCAATATCTAGCATAACCCATGAATTCACAGAGACTTCTAGAATGCCGCATGACCTCAACAATATAGTACATTTGCATTAAGAATATCCTGCAAACTGAGTTGTAAATCGTCCGTCCTGCATAGAAGCAAAGGAAAAATGAGAGTTTTTCTACTTATGTAAAAGCCTTCTCATTTGACGCTAGTACATAAATCCCTGGCCTCTTGCATCACGCGGTTTACCTTTTTGCTCTCGATTCGAAGCCCCATCATGAAATTTGGAAAGTGCCATAAGGCCTCACGGGCCGAGGGCACATAGGGTTTAGGAAGCAATAGAAATTAATTACCCGATAAGCCAAATCAAACGATGGGAGCCGATGCCACATTTGCCCAAAAGAGGCCAACATTTTGAGGTAGAAGAAGCGGAAAGAGCTCCTACTGCTGCGCAGAATAATTCATCAATTTTTTAATATCGGACATGATCGTTGCACAAGTGTTACGGCGAGAATCAAATTAAAGGCTGTTTTTGAGAAGCTAGGACTTACGAGGTTGTCTGGCGGCGGAAATTTGGGAAGCCATATCTACTTAGTAGGATTTTCTCTCGTGTAGATTCATTCCCGAATACTAACTATTTGGCGAAGTCGAGATTTACCCCTTGCAATATCAGCGCCATGCTCTCATACCAGACCTACCAATCAATAATAATGCCCACACAAAATAACCGAAATAAAAGCGATCCGCATTAGGAAAATGAAAAAACCCCCACATGCCCATATGTGGGATAGCTCGGGTTCAAGTTCATATGGGCTCGATATAAATTTCTCACCATTAACACAAATGCATTGCGAGAAAGGAGGCTTTAAGCAGCCAAGTAGAATGTCGATCCGGCCTACGATGCAAATGGAGCAACCGAGGTGGCAATTTCGAGGCCACCCGCGAAGAGAGTGCAACAAGGGCAACGATGATCCTGGAGCTTGAACAGTACGCTATAGGAGACGAAATGTGGCGAAACCGTAGCAAAGAAACTGGAAGAGCTGGAGCTGGAAGACCCAACAAGAGAAGCCTCTTTATTCTGCTTTTACCCCTACCACCAAGCAACCAAAAAAAAAAGGGCCCATACGGATTTATCACCGAACCCGGACCACAAACCTAGTTTTGACTCTTGTTTCCCCTTGTAAATGCATGGGGACTGTTCTCTGTGTTGGCGAGTGCAAAGATCGGCAAAGGCGGAAGAGCAAAAGAATGGAAACCCTAGAATACATGAGCTCGTCATCTGCATGTTGGCTTTTGATTTTAAAAAACAATTACATGGGCTATGGAAATAGGGTGTTTATTGTGAGCCCTTGATTAAGGACTCACCACTCCATCTTGGCCATTAACATAACATGATGGCACAAACATGGATCTAAACCATTACAAATATGAAATTAGGAAGTGAAAATACAGTGCGCACTCTAGATGTACGCATTAGTACACCTTGCAAAATACGGCCACCAAATCATATAAAAACCATAGGGAAAAATGTACAAAAATACAAAAACAACCCCCTGTTATTATGCTACATATTAGAATAGAATAGAATAGAATAGAATAGAATAGAATAGAATAGAATAGAATAGAATAGTGTTTTTAGCATATGATGATATATTTTCAATTATCCAAGTAAAGATATTAATAACAAGATTTGGATGGACTTCCATACAGAGCTATGTATGGATTACCAATGGGGCATAGAGAGGGATTCAATGTCGTTCAAAATAATTTGTCTGATCTAGATATATATGTAAATAGATATATATGTGAACAATGACAAAGACAGGGGTTGGACCAGGGACAGAGAAGGTGAAGGATTTTGACATAAATAAAGTCAAAGAAATGCAAGAGTCTTTCTTCTGGCGGCATGTATCTATGATGGCTTAGAAGATGCGCGGCAGTATTACATTGCTTCGAAGGCTTCAGTTTATGGCATTCATTGTTTTTGTAATTAAAATGAAATGCTCTAATTTTGAATTGGCCATCATAAATCGCATGATCTAAACCACTTAAGCGCACACTAGAGAGCAAGGTCAATCGGAGACTTTCACACAATATATGGACCTACAAGATTATTGGTAATAGTCTTGGCGATTACTTTCTTAGAATTTATCTTTGAGATAATTCCTAAAATTTGTTGTAAATCTAAGTTGAAAGAACGTTGGAGCTAAAGTCCCCATCATGCACCTTGATTTGAATGAATGGCTAAATGTGAGGGAAGCAATTGACATCTATGTATAGGGTGAGTTTGATTTGACATTACATTGACAAGACT
The DNA here is from genome assembly GCA_021234155.1 of Isoetes taiwanensis. NCBI lineage: Eukaryota > Viridiplantae > Streptophyta > Lycopodiopsida > Isoetales > Isoetaceae > Isoetes > Isoetes taiwanensis. Next base: position 217,248 of record JAJEKV010000245.1, on the reverse strand, counting down.
TTGGCGTTAAGCTCATAGCAATTTTGAACAAAGAAAAACACCATTTCTAGATGTTGGTCGCCTCAGTAATGAAACAAAGAAAAACACCATTTCTAGAACTACTACGGATTGACATGACAAGAATAGTGAAAAAGAGGTAGAATAAGAGGCAATGTAATTTAGTTAAGCAAGGCCCAAGAGCACGAACAAGAAGTTGCTCTTATATATTGGGGAAGGCCTAGAAGTTGAGGGGTAAATAAATAACTTCACAGTAGGAATTCACACACAATCAAGTTCAAAAATCGAAAAGAAAACCTATTCTCTAAGGAGCAACAACACATGGCAGGAAAAAAATCAATTGGTATAGAAACAAAGGCACAAATGACTAGTATAGACTTATGATACAACAAGGTCAAGGTGGAAACGATCATTTTGCTGTTAATCCTGCAACCTTACTATTCATGTGAGGTCACATTAGCGCCAATAACATCATATAAGCACTTATAATTATGTAATAGCCTCATTTCTAACTATTATTCCAACATTCACCGTCAATGATGACCTTGACAACACTTTAGAAGACAGAGCAAAGTGAGCAATGCCTGGCAAGAGCAACAAAAGGCAGCAACAGAAGGCTTGCTTTCCGGACTTCTAGCAGAGGCCCAAAGTAGTCACTCCAATCTTGCCGTTTAATATTAAACAAATTTAACAAGTCGCAAATAACATGACTTGGTTAAAATAAAATAAAATTTATTGTTATTGATTTTTATTATGTCAATTAAACCATAGAGCTACTAAACATGAGGAAATCCAATACATGGATATGCTTTGAAAAAAAAGACCAAGGACCTTTCTGAATATTTAACGCAATGGCCAAAGGAGTTATAAGAGGAGAAACCAGAAATAGGTTAGGTCTATTCGAAAATCATGGACATGTTGCATGAGGCTACGACCTGGCCTTGGTTCGGCATTCTACAGGGCGCCCTCTGCAAACCATTAGGAAAGAAGCCGTGAATCCTATAGGTAGGTTAAGGAGGCCAGTAATGTAGCAGAAGAAAGAGATAAGCGAGTAAAAAAAAAGGTTGATTTTTGAAAATATAAACAGGTAAAACATGTTGGTTCATGAAAGGTTGATTTATGAAGAACACAGATCTCGCATGGCTTTCCTTGCAGACAAGAGAGCCACAAATAAATATTTGTCACAAATGAGGATTTAACACAGGTACCTATTTCTAGAAGCCAAAGTGGACATAGAGGAGTATAGTAAATGACTGCGGAAAAATCATTAACTGAGTAACCAAATTATTTGAAACTCAAAGAAACCAACCAATTCTCCAAGCTTCCTTATGAAGCTCTCCTTCTTTCAAAACAACGAGAAGGCAACTTTCACCTCTTTAAGCAACTTAAACTTAAATTAAAACCAACAAATTATACTGAATAAACTAGTTTTAAAATGGACAAAGCATTCCGAGCTTTAAAATCAGACTTACCGCTGATTTTAGCAGGATAAAAACCCCATCTCAGAGCAATTTTCCACATAAAAAAGGGCTAAATCTCCCATTTCATAGAACTTTGCAACTCTTGGTCCTTCTCTCTCTCTATCTATGATACAGATCAAAATCTTTCTGTTAGAAATTAAAGAGTTAAATTTATCAATGGCTTTGGCGGTAGTGTCCAAAAACTTGTGCAACTGCAAACTTCCAAATCTGCAAACAATTCCTCTATTTGATCCAAGAAATTGAACTGTTTGATATTCTCATAATACTTCAAGACAGGGGCTCTTGCTTTCCTGCTCTTCCATTGAATTTCTTCTTGTAGAGAAGAGATCTTGTATTCCAATGCAGCAACGATCCCAACTTTAGAGCCATTCAAATCATCTATCTTAACCTGCAATATGCTCTCCATGTTGCTATTTAGGCCATCTATCTTAGACTCCAACCTGATTTCCATGGCTTTAACCCATGCTGGAACTCGATCTGAATTCATGATATGGATCTTCCTAAGCTTTGTTAACTTTTGGGGCCATAGAGGCTAAAATAAGGAAGAAACAACTGTGAAGAACCACAGCAAAAAATGGGAAAGAAACTCTGATAAGCATAGCAAGAAAGAGGGGAAAGAAACTCTGGCAAATGAGGATCTTTGCACAGCAAACCGAAGCAACAAAGTATTTTAGTAGACCGAAATAAGCAACAAATATCATCAGACATAAAGAACTTGGTAAGCCAGACTATTGCATAGTACAACTGTAGCCTCAAAACAGAAAACTTAGTCGTAGTGGTGGAAAATACGGTGGGTAGTGGTCGAAAACACTAAGGGAATACTTATTGCGCAGTGTTGAACACACCTAAAAGCTCTAGCAGACCAGAATTGGCAGCCAGAATCGACTAATACTATGAAGAAGAAATGGAGATGCACGGGAGCTGATGATGACGAAAGGGAAGAGAAAGAAACTAAATAGGGAGCTAGAAGGGAAAAGGACAAAAATAACTAATGCAACTACCTCCGTAGTTCTAGAAACTTGTTTTCCTTCTATACGATGAAACAAAGGAAAACACCATTTTTTGGAATCCAAACCTATATGTCCACTGGTGATAAATTTGCTCCTCTTCCATGCAAACCACTGCTAACTTGGGGGAGAGGCAGGGCGATAGATAATTGCTTGTGATGATGTCCCACTAACACCTAGAAAGAGGAGCCAACATCGTCAACTAACTCTAAGGATGAGGGCTGCCTGTGAGAATCTATGCGAACAGGTGACTAAGAAATCAAACACATGCACTACGATGCAATGACATAATCCCACTTTCTAGACCTTTGAGACCCACTATCGGGATAGAAAACTGCCTCTAGGCCCCCAAGCATGCCACATGTTCTTAGAAATGTCTCCCTATTACGCCAAGGATTAGGTTGTCGCATTTGATGAGATTGCAAAAGGAAAATAGGAAAATAAGGATGAATGACTTGAAGGTGCTGATAGTTCTATAAGAATTGGTAAGTATTTTTAGAATTGTTTGAACTTCTTAAGCTATAGGAATTTTATAACTGCAGCTGCAATTAATCTAGAAGGTGTCAAATTTGGAAATAGTTTATAATACAAAAAGACATGCGTAGATATTCCTGGTCACATAGATGATTTTATCCCAAACTAGATCTTAAAGAACAGCTTGTGTCTAAGGTAGAAATGAGCATGTTTTGCTAACTTTCTTAGCTGGTATGCATAAGACAAACTTTTACATTCGACAAGCTTTGAGAATCTGACGACAATCCGCATAAAAAATGTTTTTATTGCGGTCTAACCCATGCTTAAAGAAATATTATCTTCACACCAATATTTATCATACAAGAAATTTATTGCGGCGGCCAAGGCGCCACGAACATTTTCTTTGGTTCCAAACCTCCATAGTTGAACCCACTATTTATATCAAATATTTGGTAATATATCGCTATTAATGTCTAACGTATGTCGTCCGCTTAAGACTCGATTTTTGTCTGTCTATTGCTACTTAACAATATCTAAGCATACTCTGGACTTGATTTTTGACCTATTTCAAGAATATGGGGCGTGACAAATAAATAATGTTATAGCTAGCCTCATATTTATTATAAGGCATTGTGCATATTAACACCATGATCGCAAGTTAAGAAAAAAGTGAAGCAAAACAAATTCTGGTCAACAACTTGATCTCTTCTTCAAAGGGCTGCACTAGAATGCCATATCATTTACTTCCAGAAGGTAGTTGGTATGGGTGATGCCCGATTGCCCAACCTTGCATTGGCAGTAGCAATGGGTCCACAAAGTGCCTCAAAGCACGCTAGAAGGACAAAGCAAGCTCGGTGATTCTCACTTTGGAATATGTAGGCACCGCAGTCTGGCGGCAGGTATGGACAAAGAAGGAGCACAATGCATTGCGGTAGTATCTAAATGCTAGCTTTCTTACCAAGCTCTGGGATGCAGATGCCTTGCTGCATATTAAAATTTCACACTACAGGCAGCAAGTCAACCCCATGCTCATAAGAGGCCCACAACACTACTTGCGCACTCATTTTCCCATGAAGAAGCGCAGACTGATAGCTTCCATTCGCACGGGTGCACACCACCTCTGCATTGAGACAGTGTGATGCACTCGGGAGGCATGTGAGGATAGGATCTGTCAGTGTTGCCAACAGGGCGTCATTGAGGATGAATGTCACGCCCTTCAGGCCTGCCCAGCATTCGATCATATCCGGGCACAATATGTTCAGTTAATTGTGCCTCACCAGCCCCTGCATGAGCTGTTGAGCACGGCCTCAGTGGGCTTGTTGAGATCATATCTCCAGGAGGTTATAGATACACGGACTCAGTTGTGTCCTCTGGCACAGCATTGAATTGTCATATACGATTGTACAATATACCAGCATCCTTATTACTGCTAAGGTTTTTCCCTCGAAAACCTTTCGGGGCAGGGGTTTTTTAATCCTGACAGTAATACGCTTGCTGCGCTCTCTCTGTTTTGGTCCCATAGGCCAGTTGGTCTCCGTGGACGATAAAAACATATTCTATTCTCTCAAATAGATGTAGGGGCAACAATCAATATATGCTAAGTTCGCAATTGCTTAAGGGTACGAAAAGCATTTTTATTTCCTCGTTGAAAGGAGTTAAGCACTAAGGAAGTAAGTGTTAATATCATTTTCAATGTTGCAAAACAAAGAAATTGAATGTATGATACTCATATTTGTACTATACTCATATTGATTTTTGTGTCCTCCCTTTTTTTTAGTGACTATCATTAGCAGTCACCTGTGTTTAACCCTCGCGATGGTATTAGATTTTTGATCAAATAATACTTTATTATAAATTTTCTGTAGAGTACACAAATCAACCTCCTTTAACCATTTTTTTCCTTGTTCTCCATGTGCATGGCGGTCCAAATAAGGCCAAAAGAATTTGGCCTTCTTTGCATTGCTACATTTGACTGTGGCTCTATCTAATATTTGCGCTTTTGGAGAGAAAACTTCTCTTTGTGTTCTCTGTTTACAATCGATTCAGTATTTTAGAAGCATCGCGGTCTCTCGTTACCACCCAAAGAAACACCAGGACAAGGTTCTTCACAAAACCGCGTTGAGAGATGGTAAAGAGCCGATTGAACACATTATTTTGAAAACTGAATCATTTCCAAGTTCTTCATTTTCGAGAATGTCCGTCACTATGGCTCCTAAGCTTAAGCGGTAGAAAAGAAGTGATCCGAGATGATCCCTACGCATTGTATGTGCTTCCATTTAATGCCATGAGGATCGTTGCCTATCCAACTACTTTCCCAGTGTAATGCCCTTTTGGAAGTTCTAAGCAAACAGAGGAAATTCTTCAGCACTGAAGGCTGCGAGCTGGTCTCCAGAGTTCAAACAACTCGAAATTGCAGTAAGCAGAGTCAGATTTTGCAGAAGCCGCTTAAGAAGAACCGTTCAAGGCATGAATTTCCGATGTGCTGACCTGTCCAAGCTAAGCCCATAGTTCAGAAAAATCCAGTTTCGCTGTCGCAAAAAGAACTTGCGCTCCTTGTTTGTTGTTCACTACCTACCATCGGATGCCCTATTTAGCCTACCAAATCCGGCGCACAGAGTGCGTCCATTTCTCTAACAAAAAAGGAGGATGCATGATTCAAATAGAATTCAAAGATCTAAAATCAAGGCTATACCATAGCAATTCTCGCAGACTAAGCGTCTCGAACAATCACAGTTCAAACTAGAAAACAAGTCGAACAAAAGAAAAGATCGCAGCGGCCTTGGTCGCCACAATAAGTTTATTGATATATGGTACGACTTTGGTGCCAACTCTAATCTAATGGTCTAACCATTAGACCCCAGCTACGATGTTGAACCACCTTTAAGTTTTTAGTCAAAGTGAGGAATGAACAAAGGTAGTGCCAACTCAAACCCAACGGTCTAACCGTTAGACCACAACCACAATACTAAACCACCTTTGAAAGTTCAATCAAAGTAATCTTCAATCCTGACGTTTTCAAATTTATCCTTAGCTAGCTTGCCTTTTGGTATTTGCATTCCAATCCTTCTTCCCAAATGCAACTTCTTCAAATAATATGAGGTAGTTATTTTTATTATGTATACAAGAATGTAATGTGGAAACACCACGGACACGTGGGGGCTGAGAATATCGCCTAAAGTGACATTTTTGTTACGTGAAAATCAGTTATGTTACATTTCTTGGGCAGAATATTGGGTAAATGTGCGGAATGTTGGGTAAATGTCTGGAATGTCGTGTAAAAATTGAATACAAAATCCAGTAAGACATCATGTATCAACACACAATTGGGCTAGACGGTGGAATCAATGTATGTGATTTTTACGTATAATTAACAGGGTTGCCTAACCCGAGGTGCACAATTTGCTATAATTCTAGCTATGCCACATGTCCTGTCATCTCATCTAAAATGTTTTTGAGCCGTATGATTCTCTAATTTCGAAGCTTAGGGCCAGGAAAAATTAAAAAATCCAAGAAATTCTCTACCGAAGTTTGGCTCGGTCCTCGATTTCTCTTTTGCTCCTTGCTTCTTTTTTTCGAAAGTGTGTTCTTTACTCGAGCTCCTACTTCCAAGGAGGCGACTACCATTCAGTCCTCCAATTTCAGAAATATAAGTGCTCAATTTGCCATCTTGTCTTGGTCCCTCGAAATGAGCTTTCAAGGTATTCAATTCGACGGTTTTATACGTAGAAAAGGCAATATGCTTGATATTAAGAAGATACTAATCAGGCTCTTGCTGTAGGCATTTTTCAAATTAACATCTCCGTTGCTTCTTTTAAGTGCCTTGTTAATCAGCTGGGAACAACTAATGACCTGCTAGTAATGTGAGTATTTGTTTTAGGGTAATGAATGTTAAAATGTTTCGTTTCAGACTGTGCACATGCAGAGTTTGATTTTTGGTATTTGTACTTGTTTATACAGACATAAGACTAGGTAGAATATTTTGAAATTGTCAAAAGAAACTTCTAGAAAACTCAAAGCAGCTAGGAATTTTTTGGAGGGGACTTACATGTTGTGCCATAGATTATCAAAGCTAAACTTGGAGGATTTGGTCCCTAAGTTATAAGAGTTCATGCCTTCCTCTTCTTTATGAATACACTTACAGAATATCTAGGTACAGTTCCTACAAAAGTTTTTGTCTTAGAAGCCTCTTATGCCAGCCAGTCTGTGTTACCATATAAAGGTGTAGAAATAATGTTTCTTTCATTGCACTGTCAGTTCTACTTGTTCCAGGGTACAGAAAGGGCTTTAAAGTTTAACGAAAAGATTGCTATTTTCTTCCTACAAGAATCCCAAAGTACAATTATTCAAACCATGTGCCTTGTGGTACTAATGATATAGGCTGGTGCTTGGGAATTGATTTTAAGCATTCACGTCCTTACACGTACCCTTGCAAATCTTCTAGCCAAGTAAAACAGTATGCACGCTTGTCTGATCTCTATGAAACATTCTAATTTAGTTTAAGAGCCTTCTTTGGCCATTTTAACTGTGTTGTTACAACTTTTCCATCCCCTTGTTAGTTGGTTAATAATGCCCTTCTGATAACCATATTTTGTGATGTTGGAACTTCATCTATTGTATTGCTGCTTTGTGGACTTCTCGATACGGTCCCCCGGAAAAAGTTGTGGGCTAGACTGCGTCAACTGGGGCTGCCGCTGCCTGTGCCGAATGCCATATACAGGTTGTATGAGAGTTGTTTTGGCAGGATGCAGCCGACGGGCCAAGCATTCACCAGTAGTATCGGGGTCCGGCAGGGCTGCCCCCTCTCACCAACACTTTTTGGCCTCTACATTGACCAGTTAGAGCCCTGGCTTACTGAGCATGGGGGGGCTGGCATACAGCTTTTGCACCAGGTCATCCGCCAATTCATTTATGCAGACGATGTTGACCTTCTGGCCCACACCCCAGAAGCTATGCAGTCTCATGTGGATGCCCTAGACACATTCGCGGGGCTCTGACATTATGCTTGCGTGAATGCGGGTCAAGACCGGGGTGGTTCTCATATCCTCTTCACGCCACCCCACGCCCTCCCGCACTCACATATCGAGGACGGCTGTGGAGGTCACATACCTACAAGTACCTAGGGGTGGAGTTCCCCTCCTCGCTCTGTTGGGACGCCCATCCATCCCGCTGGTGACAAAGAAGCTGGAAAGCGATTTATGCCATCGCAAACAACAGTCACCCGGGCAGAGCTCTATGATTGGGGCCATCAGTCACATCTATTTGGGGGCTGGTCGAGCTTTGTCCTTCACATGCAGGTCGAGGTTTGGGGCCCTCGTCTCTTTGGCGACTGGAATGACTTGAGCAGGTGCGAAGGCATTTTTTAGCACGGGCACTTGGGGTGAAACCTTCAGTCCCTATCGGTTCTGCTGCGCAGGAAACTGGATTCTTGCCGCTTCAGTGGCGTACCCTTGATAGACACATATCGTCTACTTTGAAAAGTGGTTAATATGGGTGATGCTCGGCTCCACCTGGCTTACTTTGTGGCAATGGGCCCAGCCGCTCGGGGCCTGTTGGAGGGTAAGAGAGATGATGGTTCGCCCGGATGGAGCGCACAGCAAGCCGAGATCGCGTCGCGGTGGACCATACGGCGATCGTGACGTGCCTTGCAGGAATACTGGATGCTTGCTTCCTTGGCAAGCTCGGGGACCCTAAGGCTCTAAAAGGTCAAAACGCCCATTACAAGGAGCACATCAACCCCGCGTTGGCGGGGCCCGTAGCTCTACCTGCGTTCCTACCCCCCTCTAAAAGCGCAAACTCATTGCCTCCATTCGCCATAGAAGCCCACCATCTCGCATCGAGGGTGCCATTGAGGATGAGTCTCACACTTTTCGTGAGTTGCCCAAGATTCAGCCAGGATCCGGGCGGATACATTCCTTTAGTGCGGCGGGACTTGCCCCTACATTTGCCGATGAACACACCGCCCGTCGATCGTGCGCCCTAGGGTCATACATTCGGAGGTAATTGGATCTGCGAGCCCACCTTTGCCCCTTTGGTTGCTGCATTGATCCGGGCACTATGGGTACGGTACATCAGTGTATATATTTGTGTGTTTTTGTATTTCGTATATTGGAACAGTTTATCAACAGGCTGATTGCCGCCACGGTTTTTCCTTCGAAAACCCTTCGGGGCGAGGGTTTTTTAATCCGGGTAGTAATCCGCTTGCTGCGCTTTTGTATTGGGTCCCATAGACCGATTGGTCTCCGTGGACGATAAAAATACCTTCCTTCCTTCCTTCCTATTATAATAATAATGCCAATAGCTGGCTGCCATTGCCAACACCACCACCACACAAGAACCAAAGGCAATCAACTTGAACAGAGGCTCATTGATGAACTGCTCACACGTGTGCAAATGCAACCTTGAAACATATCTTAGAAATTTCATATCCAGCTTATGAATCCTTATTTATGCATGTGGGTATTTCTTGAGTAGGATTTGGTTTCCTCTCTTTCTGGCATGCAGTGGCTCTGCCACCAGCATCATTGCACAGTGATTTGGGTGTTATGGTTACAGCCTTGGCATGAAATATTCCTGGGCTCTTGGAGGCATCTATAAAAATGGGTCCCATGGGTGCATTGAATGTTTTCTTATGTTCTTAAACTCATTGTTTTTGAAATGGTTAATTTTTTCTGTTGTTGAGTTCTTATGCGTGCGACTGTCATCTTCTTTATTAAAAAGAAATGGTGTTGGTATGTGTGCCAGAACGCCGCATGTGCAGACGCATGCGGCGTTCCCCTCTCCCCTTCCGGGACTATTTTGGCCGTGTGCGTCTATATTTCCAATTCGCATATATTTTGAGCTCTGTTAAAACGAAGGCGGCCAATGGAGCTCTGTTAACCGGCCGATGGAGAGGAAGGGAATGGACTGGGAGGAAGGTCATCCTCCTGTTCTATTTTCACATGGCAGAGCATCTATTATACTCACATATGAGACAAGCGCCAAGTCCTCCAAGTTTTTGCACTAACAGAGCTCCAGCAGCCAACGCAGGTCTAACTTGGATGTTTTTTGTTGCACCCTGCTTATGGCGGACGACTCTGATCTTGCATCTCAATTTAGTTAAGAACAAAATGCTAAAGCAAAGAAGGCCCTTCGAATCCATCTTCAAGGCTTTGACGTTCGTCGGTCTCAATTTGTTTCTTGGTACTGCCATCCGATGCCGTTTTCAGAGTTCTAGTTCGAGATTTTGTGCTACCCACAAGCTCTTTAGAAGCTTCTAATTTGGTGCCAGGTTCGTGTGTCTTTGCAGTTCTTATTTGCTTGCTCATCTACAACTCCTTCTACAGCTCTATTTGTATCAAATATACATGCATAAGTATTTTGAATCTGGGCATGCATAAGCCAATAGCAGACTTTAGTTTGTCCAGCTTACCCTATGCATCTGATTTTGCAGCTATGTTTTTCAAAATTATAATATTGTTCATGATCAAGGAGACATTTCTTACAGTGGCATTCAACTGGCAAATGCATTGGACTTCAGCAAAAATTTCTGGACGAGCAAATTGGTTCATTTCCTTTCAACTCTTGCAAAGGTTTCTAAGACTATTTTCAAATTTTAGCTTACTTTTCAATTTTTGACTTACTTATGGGTTGAGTTGTTTGATGTTGCTGATATTGTCCATGGCAAAGTTTAGAGTTATTCTCTGTCCACAAGTTAAATTAAACATGTTTTTTTTTTGTGTTTCTTTTCCAGAAGTCCCAAAAACAAGCCCTAGTTACTGTGCAAGAGAATCCATTGGAAGACTTAAAGAAAGAAGTTCTTCATGGCAGGTTCATATTTTTGGAAGTACTTATGATAAAATGTATTTATTCAAGGATATTATGTCTGTTGTCATAGTTTTACCGCCAGTTAGGAAGGTGGCCATAACTTACAAAAGAAAGCTCTATTTTTTTTAGTGCATGTGCATGTGAGGTGATAGTAACAAATATTTTAATATGGATGCAACCCTAGAATTGATCTCTATGATTAGTTTTACCGATTTTGGTCCTTTTCTAACATGGGTTTTAGTTTACGAGCGCATCCTTGCCACCATGTTCGCCTAGATATTCTCATGAGAATTGCACTCATACGAGGTTAGAAATATGATGCGCATCCATTTTGCATATGATGGAAGGTATTGATTTGGTCGAGTTATTCGTATTAATCAACCCTATATTTTGTTATGAAGAATTTGTTGAATTGTTGCCGAAGACAGGTTTAAGTATAAGAAACGCATGCTATGATTTAATTTTTCTTTCTCTGCTTAGATAATCCAGTATAGAAATTATAAAGAGAGTATGTGAGTTTTGGATTCATGAGCTAATAATTAGCGATTGCAAAAAAAGTAACTCGGCATCCGCATTCTGTAACCTCTGCTTTGCAAAGGCATCATATAACTATGTCCCTAATATGTGAACAATCATCATGCTTCTTAAAGGCATCAATCCCCAGCATATATTGCTTAGAAAAATGGTTCTGAAAAGAATTTATGCAAACTGGGACTACAGATCTTGAGCACATGAATAGGTTTAGAATAGAATAGAATAGAATAGAATAGAATAGAATAGAATAGAATAGAATAGAATAGAATAGTGTTTTTAGCATATATGATGATATATTTTCAATTATCCGAGTAAAGATATTAATAACAAGATTTGGATGGACTTCCATACAGAGCTATGTATGGATTACCAATGGGGCATAGTATTTTTTATTTTTGGTCCAGCTAGACTAGTCTTGTCACTAGAATATCATCTTGTACAGACTAGCTAGAAATATCCCATCTGCCGGGTCAAGGCAACCAAAGTGGAGGACACGATAGGCACAAGTTCTACCACGCCGGGGATCATGGCCAGATAACCCCAGTAACCAACTCCCAAATATAAACATACACTGGCCGGGTTTGAACCCCCGACCAAATGCACATTTATTTTGGCATTACTAGGCCTATACCAACTCACCACACATCCGTTGGGCAAAACTTTAGCCATACATGCACACTTTGTAGGCAGGATATCTCCGCCTTTAGGAATCAATCGAAATTTTTTGTATTTTTTATTTTTGGTCCAAATAGACTAGTCTTGTCACTAGAATATCATCTTGTGCAGGACTAGCTAGAAATATCCTATCAGCCGGGTCAAGGCAACCAAAGTGGAGGACACGATAGGCACAAGTTCTACCACGCGTGGGATCATGGCCATTATAACCCCGATAACCAACTCCCAAATATAAACATACATTGGCGGGTTTGAACCCCACCAAATGCACATTTATTTTGGCATTACTAGGCCTATACCAACTCACCACACATCCGTTGGGCAAAACTTTAGCCATACATGCACACTTTGTAGGCAGGATATCTCCCGCCTTAGGAAGTCACTGAAATTTTTGTATTTTTTATTTTTGGTCCAGCTAGACTAGTCTTGTCACTAGAATATCATCTGTCGTTCAAAATAATTTGTCTGATCTAGATATATATGTAAATAGATATATATGTGAACAATGACAAAGACAGGGGTTGGACCAGGGACAGAGAAGGTGAAGGATTTTGACATAAATAAAGTCAAAGAAATGCAAGAGTCTTTCTTCTGGCGGCATGTATCTATGATGGCTTAGAAGATGCGCGGCAGTATTACATTGCTTCGAAGGCTTCAGTTTATGGCATTCATTGTTTTTGTAATTAAGGCAGCATGCTCTAATTTTGAATTGGCCATCATAAATCGCAGTCTAAACCACTTAAGCGCACACTAGAGCAAGGTCAATCAGAGACTTTCTGTTTACAATATATGGACCTACAAGATTATTGGTAATACTCTTGGCAGTTACTTTCTTAGAATTTATGCTGAGATAATTCCTAAGCTGTTGTAAATCTAAGTTGAAAGAACGTTGGAGCTAAAGTCCCCAGTACAGACCTTGATTTGAATGAATGGCTAAATGTGAGGGAAGCAATTGACATCTATGTATAGGGTGAGTTTGATTTGACATTACATTGACAAGACTTTGGCGTTAAGCTCATAGCAATTTTGAACAAAGAAAAACACCATTTCTAGATGTTGGTCGCCTCAGTAATGAAACAAAGAAAAACACCATTTCTAGAACTACTACGGATTGACATGACAAGAATAGTGAAAAAGAGGTAGAATAAGAGGCAATGTAATTTAGTTAAGCAAGGCCCAAGAGCACGAACAAGAAGTTGCTCTTATATATTGGGGAAGGCCTAGAAGTTGAGGGGTAAATAAATAACTTCTGTAGGAATTCACACACAATCCAAGTTCAAAAATCGAAAAGAAAACCTATTCTCTAAGGAGCAACAACACATGGCAGGAAAAAAATCAATTGGTATAAAAACAAAGGCACAAATGACTAGTATAGACTTATGATACAACAAGGTCAAGGTGGAAACGATCATTTTGCTGTTAATCCTGCAACCTTACTATTCATGTGAGGCCACATTAGCGCCAATAACATCATATAAGCACTTATAATTATGTAATAGCCTCATTTCTAACTATTATTCCAACATTCACCGTCAATGATGACCTTGACAACACTTTAGAAGACAGAGCAAAGTGAGCAATGTCTGGCAAGAGCAACAAAGGCAGCAATAGAAGGCTTGCTTTCCGGACTTCTAGCAGAGGCCCAAAGTAGTCACTCCAATCTTGCCGTTTAATATTAAACAAATTTAACAAGTCGCAAATAACATGACTTGGTTAAAATAAAATAAAATTTATTGTTACTGATTTTTATTATGTCAATTAAACCATAGAGCTAAACATGAGGAAATCCAATACATGGATATGCTTTGAAAAAAAAGACCAAGGACCTTTCTGAATATTTAACGCAATGGCCAAAGGAGTTATAAGAGGAGAAACCAGAAATAGGTTAGGTCTATTCGAAAATCATGGACATGTTGCATGAGGCTACGACCTGGCCTTGGTTCTAAGATTCTCTGTAGCCCCTCTGCAAACCATTAGGAAAGAAGCTGTGAATCCTATAGGGAGGTTAAGGAGACCAGTAATGCAGCAGAAGAAAAAGAGATAAGCGAGTAAAAAAAAAAGGTTGATTTTTGAAAATATAAACAGGTAAAACATGCTGGTTCATGAAAGGTTGATTTATGAAGAACACAGATCTCGCATGGCTTTCCTTGCAGACAAGAGAGCCACAAATAAATATTTGTCACAAATGAGGATTTAACACAGGTACCTATTTCTAGAAGCCAAAGTGGACATAGAGGAGTATAGTAAATGACCGCGGAAAAATCATTAACTGAGTAACCAAATTATTTGAAACTCAAAGAAACCAACCAATTCTCCAAGCTTCCTTATGAAGCTCTCCTTCTTTCAAAACAACGAGAAGGCAACTTTCACCTCTTTAAGCAACTTAAACTTAAATTAAAACCAACAAATTATACTGAATAAACTAGTTTTAAAATGGACAAAGCATTCCGAGCTTTAAAATCAGACTTACCGCTGATCTTAGCAGGATAAAAACCCCATCTCAGAGCAATTTTCCACATAAAAAAGGGCTAAATCTCCCATTTCATAGAACTTTGCAACTCTTGGTCCTTCTCTCTCTCTATCTATGATACAGATCAAAATCTTTCTGTTAGAAATTAAAGAGTTAAATTTATCAATGATGGCTTTGGCGGTAGTGTCCAAAAACTTGTGCAACTGCAAACTTCCAAATCTGCAAACAATTCCTCTATTTGATCCAAGAAATTGAACTGTTTGATATTCTCATAATACTTCAAGACAGGGGCTCTTGCTTTCCTGCTCTTCCATTGAATTTCTTCTTGTAGAGAAGAGATCTTGTATTCCAATGCAGCAACGATCCCAGCTTTAGAGCCATTCAAATCATCTATCTTAACCTGCAATATGCTCTCCATGTTGCTATTTAGGCCATCTATCTTAGACTCCAACCTGATTTCCATGGCTTTAATCCATGCTGGAACTTGATCTGAATTCATGATATGGATCTTCCTAAGCTTTGTTAACTTTTGGGGCCATAGAGGCTAAAATAAGGAAGAAACAACTGTGAAGAACCACAACAAAAAATGGGAAAGAAACTCTGATAAGCATAGCAAGATAGATAGTAGTTTTAACGTCACGCCACTAGGCAGCATCCAACTGGACATGTGACCACACACCACACTACATTGCTTGGTTGGGCCCTGCCCCCAACCACCTTACATTGCGTCTGCGTCTATTGGGATTTGACTCCCAACAGTACCGAGTGCGATTCTGGGCGGTCTCGAACTCGAGACCACATTGCTAAGGAACTAGTGTGTTACCACTAGACCAAACGCCCAGACGCTAGGGGAAAGAAACTTTGGCAAATGAGGATCTTTGCACAGCAAACCGAAGCAACAAAGTATTTTAGCAGACCAAAATAAGCAACAAATATCATCAGACCTAAAGAACTTGGTAAGCCAGACTATTGCATAGTACAACTGTAGCCTCAAAACAGAAAACTTAGTCGTAGTGGTGGAAAATACGGTGGGTAGTGGTCGAAAACACTAAGGGAATACTTATTGCGCAGTGTTGAACACACCTAAAAGCTCTAGCAGACCAGAATTGGCAGCCAGAATCGACTAATACTATGAAGAAGAAATGGAGATGCACGGGAGCTGATGATGACGAAAGGGAAGAGAAAGAAACTAAATAGGGAGCTAGAAGGGAAAAGGACAAAAATAACTAATGCAACTACCTCCGTAGTTCTAGAAACTTGTTTTCCTTCTATACGATGAAACAAAGGAAAACACCATTTTTTGGAATCCAAACCTATATGTCCACTGGTGATAAATTTGCTCCTCTTCCATGCAAACCACTGCTAACTTGGGGGGCAGGGCGATAGATAATTGCTTGTGATGATGTCCCACTAACACCTAGAAAGAGGAGCCAACATCGTCAACTAACTCTAAGGATGAGGGCTGCCTGTGAGAATCTATGCGAACAGGTGACTAAGAAATCAAACACATGCACTACGATGCAATGACATAATCCCACTTTCTAGACCTTTGAGACCCACTATCGGGATAGAAAACTGCCTCTAGGCCCCCAAGCATGCCACATGAAGTAAAGCAGGATTTCTTAGAAATGTCTCCCTATTACGCCAAGGATTAGGTTGTCGCATTTGATGAGATTGCAAAAGGAAAATAGGAAAATAAGGATGAATGACTTGAAGGTGCTGATAGTTCTATAAGAATTGGTAAGTATTTTTAGAATTGTTTGAACTTCTTAAGCTATAGGAATTTTATAACTGCAGCTGCAATTAATCTAGAAGGTGTCAAATTTGGAAATAGTTTATAATACAAAAAGACATGCGTAGATATTCATGGTCACATAGATGATTTTATCCCAAACTAGATCTTAAAGAACAGCTTGTGTATAAGGTAGAAATGAGCATGTTTTGCTAACTTTCTTAGCTGGTATGCATAAGACAAACTTATACATTCGACAAGCTTTGAGAATCTGACGACAATCCGCATAAAAAATGTTTTTATTGCGGTCTAACCCATGCTTAAAGAAATATTATCTTCACACCAATATTTATCATACAAGAAATTTATTGCGGCGGCCAAGGCGCCACGAACATTTTCTTTGGTTCCAAACCTCCATAGTTGAACCCACTATTTATATCAAATATTTGGTAATATATCGCTATTAATGTCTAACGTTTAGTAATATGTCGTCCGCTTAAGACTCGATTTTTGTCTGTCTATTGCTACTTAACAATATCTAAGCATACTCTGGACTTGATTTTTGACCTATTTCAAGAATATGGGGCGTGACAAATAAATAATGTTATAGCTAGCCTCATATTTATTATAAGGCATTGTGCATATTAACACCATCGCAAGTTAAGAAAAAAGTGAAGCAAAACAAATTCTGGTCAACAACTTGATCTCTTCTTCAAAGGGCTGCACTAGAATGCCATATCATTTACTTCCAGAAGGTAGTTGGTATGGGTGATGCCCGATTGCCCAACCTTGCATTGGCAGTAGCAATGGGTCCACAGTGCCTCAAAGCCTGCTAGAAGGACAAGCAAGCTCAGTGATTCTCACTTTGGAATATGTAGGCACACAGATGCGGGCAGGTATGGACAAAGAAGGAGCACAATGCATTGCGGTAGTATCTAAATGCTAGCTTTCTTACCAAGCTCTGGGATGCAGATGCCTTGCTGCATATTAAAATTTCACACTACAGGCAGCAAGTCAACCCCATGCTCATAAGAGGCCCACAACACTACTTGCGCACTCATTTTCCCATGAAGAAGCGCAGACTGATAGCTTCCATTCGCACGGGTGCACACCACCTCTGCATTGAGACAGTGCGATGCACTCGGGAGGCATGTGAGGATAGGATCTGTCAGTGTTGCCAACAGGGCGTCATTGAGGATGAATGTCACGCCCTTCAGGCCTGCCCAGCATTCGATCATATCCGGGCACAATATGTTCAGTTAATTGTGCCTCACCAGCCCCTGCATGAGCTGTTGAGCACGGCCTCAGTGGGCTTGTTGAGATCATATCTCCAGGAGGTTATAGATACACGGACTCAGTTGTGTCCTCTGGCACAGCATTGAATTGTCATATACGATTGTACAATATACCAGCATCCTTATTACTGCTAAGGTTTTTCCCTCGAAAACCTTTCGGGGCAGGGGTTTTTTAATCCTAACAGTAATACGCTTGCTGCGCGCTCTCTGTTTGGGTCCCATAGGCCAGTTGGTCTCCGTGGACGATAAAAACATATTCTATTCTCTCAAATAGATGTAGGGGCAACAATCAATATATGCTAAGTTCGCAATTGCTTAAGGGTACGAAAAGCATTTTTATTTCCTCGTTGAAAGGAGTTAAGCACTAAGGAAGTAAGTGTTAATATCATTTTCAATGTTGCAAAAGTAATGAGATAATTCAAAGAAGTCATTGAATGTATGATACTCATATTTGTACTATACTCATATTGATTTTTGTGTCCTCCCTTTTTTTTTAGTGACTATCATTAGCAGTCACCTGTGTTTGACCCTCGCGATGGTATTAGATTTTTGATCAAATAATACTTTATTATAAATTTTCTGTAGAGTACACAAATCAACCTCCTTTAACCATTTTTTTCCTTGTTCTCCATGTGCATGGCGGTCCAAATAAGGCCAAAAGAATTTGGCCTTGCTGCATTTGCTACATTTGACTGTGGCTCTATCTAATATTTGCGCTTTTGGAGAGAAAACTTCTCTTTGTGTTCTCTGTTTACAATCGATTCAGTATTTCAGAAGCATCGCGGTCTCTCGTTACCACCCAAAGAAACACCAGGACAAGGTTGCTGACAAACCGCGCAGAGATGGTAAGAGCCAGTGAACACATTATTTTGAAACTGAATCATTTCCAAGTTCTTCATTTTCTGAATGTCCGTCACTATGGCTCCTAAGCTTAAGCGGTAGAAAAGAAGTCTGGTCACAGATGATCCTCTGCATTGTATGTGCTTCCATTTAATGCCATGAGGATCGTTGCCTATCCAACTACTTTCCCAGTGTAATGCCCTTTTGGAAGTTCTAAGCAAACAGAGGAAATTCTTCAGCAGTGAAGGCTGCGAGCTGGTCTCCAGAGTTCAAACAACTCGAAATTGCAGTAAGCAGAGTCAGATTTTGCAGAAGCCGCTTAAGAAGAACCGTTCAAGGCATGAATTTCTGATGTGCTGACCTGTCCAAGCTAAGTCCATAGTTCAGAAAAATCCAGTTTCGCTGTCGCAAAAAGAACTTGCGCTCCTTGTTTGCTGTTCACTACCTACCATCGGATGCCCTATTTAGCCTACCAAATCTGGCGCACAGAGTGCGTCCATTTCTCTAACAAAAAAGGAGGATGCATGATTCAAATAGAATTCAAAGATCTAAAATCAAGGCTATACCATAGCAATGCTCGCAGACTAAGCGTCTCGAACAATCACAGTTCAGACTAGAAAACAATTCGAACAAAAGAAAAGTTCGCAGCGGCCTTGGTCGCCACAATAAGTTTATTGATATATGGTACGACTTTGGTGCCAACTCTAATGTAATGGTCTAACCATTAGACCCCAGCTACGATGTTGAACCACCTTTAAGTTTTTAGTCAAAGTGAGGAATGAACAAAGGTGGTGCCAACTCAAACCCAACGGTCTAACCATTAGACCACAACCACAATACTAAACCACCTTTGAGGGTTCAATCAAAGTAATCTTCAATCCTGACGTTTTCAAATTTATCCTTAGCTAGCTTGCCTTTTGGTATTTGCATTCCAATCCTTCTTCCCAAATGCAACTTCTTCAAATAATATGAGGTAGTTATTTTTATTATGTATACAAGAATGTAATGTGGAAACACCACGGACACGTGGGGGCTGAGAATATCGCCTAAAGTGACATTTTTGTTACGTGAAAATCAGTTATGTTACATTTCTTGGGCAGAATATTGGGTAAATGTGCGGAATGTTGGGTAAATGTCTGGAATGTCATGTAAAAATTGAATACAAAATCCAGTAAGACATCATGTATCAATACACAATTGGGCTAGACGGTGGAATCAATGTATGTGATTTTTACGTATAATTAACAGGGTTGCCTAACCCGAGGTGCACAATTTGCTATAATTCTAGCTATGCCACATGTCCTGCCATCTCATCTAAAATGTTTTTGAGCCGTATGATTCTCTAATTTCGAATCTTAGGGCCAGGAAAAATTAAAAAATCCAAGAAATTCTCTACCGAAGTTTGGCTCGGTCCTCGATTTCTCTTTTGCTCCTTGCTTCTTTTTTTCGAAAGTGTGTTCTTTACTCGAGCTCCTACTTCCAAGGAGGCGACTACCATTTCAGTCCTCCAATTTCAGAAATAAGAAGTGCTCAATTTGCCATCTTGTCTTGGTCCCTCGAAATGAGCTTTCAAGGTATTCAATTCGACGGTTTTATACGTAGAAAAGGCAATATGCTTGATATTAAGAAAATACTAATCAGGCTCTTGCTGTAGGCATTTTCCAAATTGACATCTCCATTGCTTCTTTTAAGTGCCTTGTTAATCAGCTGGGAACAACTAATGACCTGCTAGTAATGTGAGTATTTGTTTTAGGGTAATGAATGTTAAAATGTTTCGTTTCAGACTAAGCACATGCAGAGTTTGATTTTTGGTATTTGTACTTGTTTATACAGACATAAGACTAGGTAGAATATTTTGAACTTGTCAAAAGAAACTTCTAGAAAACTTAAAGCAGCTAGGAATTTTTTGGATGGGACTTACATGTTGTGCCATAGATTATCAAAGCTAAACTTGGAGGATTTGGTCCCTAAGCTATAAGAGTTCATGCCTTCCTCTTCTTTATGAATACACTTATAGAATATCTAGGTACAGTTCCTACAAAAGTTTTTGTCTTAGAAGCCTCTTATGTCTGTGTTACCATATAAAGGTGTACAAATAATGTTTCTTTCATTGCACTGTCAGTTCTACTTGTTCCAGGGTACAGAAAGGGCTTTAAAGTTTAACGAAAAGATTGCTATTTTCTTCCTACAAGAATCCCAAAGTACAATTATTCAAACCATGTGCCTTGTGGTACTAATGATATAGGCTGGTGCTTGGGAATTGATTTTAAGCATTCACGTCCTTACACGTACCCTTGCAAATCTTCTAGCCAAGTAAAACAGTATGCACGCTTGTCTGATCTCTATGAAACATTCTAATTTAGTTTAAGAGCCTTCTTTGGCCATTTTAACTGTGTCGTTACAACTTTTCCATCCCCTTGTTAGTTGGTTAATAATGCCCTTCTGATAACCATATTTTGTGATGTTGGAACTTCATCTATTGTATTGCTGCTTTGTGGACTTCGCGAAGGCTTTTGATACGGTCCCCCGGAAAAAGTTGTGGGCTAGATCGTCAAGCAATCACGCTGCCGCCGCCTTTGTGCGTAATGCCATATACAAAGCCGTATGAGAGTTGTTTTGGCGGGATGCGGCCGCCGGGCCAAGCATTCACCAAGTAGTATCGGTCCGTGGCTGCCCCTCTCACCAACACTTTTTGCCTCTACATTGACCAGTTAGAGCCCCGGCTTATCGAAAGCATGGGGGCGGCATACGCCTTTGCACCGGGTCATCCGCCAACTCATTTATGTGGACGATGTTGACCTTCCGCCCACACCCCGAAGCTATGGTCTCATGTGGATGCCCTAGACACATTCTCGCCGTGCTACTGACATGCGCGGCGTGAATCTGCCAAGACCGTGGTGGTTCTCATATCCTCTTCACGCCACCCCACGCCTCCTGCACTCACATATCGAGGGATGTACTGCGGAGGTCACGCCCACCTACAAGTACCTAGGGTGGAGTTCCCTCCTCGCCTCGTTGAGAGACATCCATCCGCCGGGTGACAAGAGGCCGGAAAGCGATTTATGCCATGCGTAACAACAAATCCACCAGCAGAGCTCTATGATTGGGGCCATCGATCCACATCTATTTCGGGGCTGGTCGAGCCCGTCCCTTCCAGACGAGGTCGAGGTTTGGGTCGCTCTTTGGCGACTGAATGACTTGGAGCAAAAGCGTAAGGCATTTTTGGCACGGGCACTTGGGTGAAACCTTCACCCCTATCGATTCGGGCCGCAGAAATCGATTCTTACCGCCAGCGGCAGCCCTTGATAGACACATCGCCTACTTTCTCGTAAAGTGGTTAATATGGGTGATGCTCGGCCCCCCGCCTGGCTTACATCAGAAGCAATGGGCCCGCAGCCGCTCGGGGCCTGTTGGAGGGGTAGAGAGATCGCTGGTTCGCCAGATGGAACGCGGGCAAAGAAAGACGCGTGCGGTAGTGGACCACACGTCGATCGTGATGCTTTTGCGGGAATATCCTTGGCAAGTTTTGGAACCCCGGCGCTCTAGAGCAGGTCAAAACGGCCCATTACAAGGAGCACATCAACCCGGCGTTGGCCTGGGGTCCGTAGCTCTACCTGCGTTCCCAGCTGCCCCTGAAAAAGCACAAACTCATTGCCTCCATTCGCACAGAAGCCCACCATCTCTGCATCGAGGGTGCCATTGAGGATGAGTCTCACACTTTTCAGAGTTGCCCAAGATTCAGTCAGATCCGGGCCAGATACATTCCTTTAGTACGGCCGGACTTGCCCCTACATTTGCTGATGAACACACCGTCAGTACGTGCCCTAGGGTCATACATTCAGGAGGTACTGGATCTGCGAGCCCACCTTTGCCCCCGCCTGGCTGCTCGCTGATCAGGCACTATGGGTACGGTACATCAGTGTATATATTTGTGTGTTTTTGTATTTCGTATATTGGAACAATTTATCAACAGGCTGATTGCCGCCACGGTTTTTCCTTCGAAAACCCTTCGGGGCGGGGGTTTTTTAATCCGGGTAGTAATCCGCTTGCTGCGCTTTTGTATTGGGTCCCATAGACCGATTGGTCTCCGTGGACGATAAAAATACCTTCCTTCCTTCCTTCCTTCCTTCCTTCCTTCCTTCCTTCCTATTATAATAATAATGCCAACAGCTGGCTGCCATTGCCAACACCACCACCACACAAGAACCAAAGGCAATCAACTTGCACAGAGGCTCATTGATGAACTGCTCACACATGTGCAAATGCAACCTTGAAACATATCTTAGAAATTTCATATCCAGCTTATGAATCCTTATTTATGCATGTGGGTATTTCTTGAGCAGGATCTGGTTTCCTCTCTTTCTGGCATGCTAGTGGCTCTGCCACCAGCATCATTGCACAGTGATTTGGGTGTTATGGTTACAGCCTTGGCATGAAATATTCCTGGGCTCTTGGAGGCATCTATAAAAATGGGTCCCATGGGTGCATTGAATATTTTC
Organism: Isoetes taiwanensis; assembly: GCA_021234155.1. Taxonomy (NCBI): domain Eukaryota; kingdom Viridiplantae; phylum Streptophyta; class Lycopodiopsida; order Isoetales; family Isoetaceae; genus Isoetes; species Isoetes taiwanensis. The sequence goes on along the minus strand of JAJEKV010000245.1, from coordinate 194,441 downwards.
TTATGTTCTTAAACTCATTGTTTTTGAAATGGTTAATTTTTTCTGTTGTTGAGTTCTTATGCGTGCGACCGTCATCTTCTTTATTAAAAAGAAATGGTGTTGGTATGTGTGCCAGAACGCCGCATGTGCAGACGCATGCGGCGTTCCCCTCTCCCCTTCCGGGACTATTTTGGCCGTGTGCGTCTATATTTCCAATTCACATATATTTTGAGCTCTGTTAAAACGAAGGCGGCCAATGGAGCTCTGTTAACCTACCGATGGAGAGGAAGGGAATGGACCGGAGGAAGGTCATCCTCCGTTTCTATTTTCACATGGCGAGCATCTATTATACTCACATATGAGACAAGCCAAGTCCTCCAGTTTTTGCACTAACGAGCTCCAAAGAGCCCAACGCAGTCTAACTTGATGTTTTTTGTTGCACCACGCTTATGGCGGGCGACTCGATCTTGCATCTCAATTTAGTTAAGAACAAAATGCTAAAGCAAAGAAGGCCCTTCGAATCCATCTTCAAGGCTTTGACGTTCGTAGGTCTCAATTTGTTTCTTGATACTGCCATCCGATGCCGTTTTCAGAGTTCCAGTTCGAGATTTTGTGCTACCCACAAGCTCTTTAGAAGCTTCTAATTAGTTGCCAGGTTCGTGTGTCTTTGCAGTTCTTATTTGCTCGCTCGTCTACTTTCAGAAAGTGGTTAATATGGGTGATGCTCGGCTCCCGCACCTGGCTTACACTGTGGCAATGGGCCCGCAGCGGCTCAGGGCCTGTTGGAGGGGTAAGAGAGATCAGTGGTTCGCCAGATGGAACGTACAGGAGAACAGATGCGTGCAGGTGGACACAGAGGCCGATCGTGACAGCTTGCGGGAATACCTAAATGCTTGCTTCCTTGGCAAGCTCTGGGACCCCGGCGCTCTAGAGCAGGTCAAAACGGCCCATTACAAGGAGCACATCAACCCCGCGTTGGCCCGGGGCCCGTAGCTCTACCTGCGTTCCCAGCTGCCCCTGAAAAAGTGCAAACTCATTGCCTCCATTCGCACAGAAGCCCACCATCTCCGCATCGAGACGGGCAGATGGATTGGGGAGCCCTGCCAGGACAGGCTCTGCCAGTGTTGTCAAACGGGTGCCATTGAGGATGAGTCTCACACTTTCCAGAGTTGCCCAGGATTCAGTCAGATCTGGGCCAGATACGTTCCCTTAGTACGACCGGACTTGCCCCTACATTTGCTGATGAACACACCGTCAGTACGTGCCCTAGGGTCATACATTCAGGAGGTACTGGATCTGCGAGCCCACCTTTGCCCCCGCCTGGCTACTCGCTGATCAGGCACTATGGGTACGGTACATCAGTGTATATATTTGTGTGTTTTTGTATTTCGTATATTGGAACAGTTTATCAACAGGTTGATTGCCGCCACGGTTTTTCCTTCGAAAACCCTTCGGGGCCGGGGTTTTTTAATCCGGGTAGTAATCCGCTTGTTTCGCTTTTGTATTGGGTCCCATAGACCGATTGGTCTCCGTGGACGATAAAAATACCTTCCTTCCTTCCTTCCTATTATAATAATAATGCCAACAGCTGGCTGCCATTGCCAACACCACCACACAAGAACCAAAGGCAATCAACTTGCACAGAGGCTCATTGATGAACTGCTCACACGTGTGCAAATGCAACCTTGAAACATATCTTAGAAATTTCATATCCAGCTTATGAATCCTTATTTATGCATGTGGGTATTTCTTGAGCAGGATCTGGTTTTCTCTCTTTCTGGCATGCCAGTGGCTCTGCCCACCAAAGATCATTGCCGCGATGATTTGGGTGTTATGGTTACAGCCTTGGCATGAAATATTCCTGGGCTCTTGGAGGCATCCCATGGGTGCATTGAATGTTTTCTTATGTTCTTAAACTCATTGTTTTTGAAATGGTTAATTTTTCTATTGTTGAGTTCTTATCGTTGGAATTGTCATCTTCTTTATTAAAAAGAAATGGTGTTGGTATGTGTGCCAGAACGCCGCATGTGCAGACGCATGCGGCGTTCCCCTCTCCCCTTCCGGGACTATTTTGGCCGTGTGCGTCTATATTTCCAATTCGCATATATTTTGAGCTCTGTTAAAACGAAGGCGGCCAATGGAGCTCTGTTAACCTGCCGATGGAGAGGAAGGGAATGGACTGGGAGGAAGGTCATCCTCCTGTTCTATTTTCACATGGCAGAGCATCTATTATACTCACATATGAGACAAGCGCCAAGTCCTCCAAGTTTTTGCACTAACAGAGCTCCAAAGAACCAACAACACAGGCCTAACTTGGATGTTTTTTGTTGCACCCTGCTTATGGCGGACGACTCTGATCTTGCATCTCAATTTAGTTAAGAACAAAATGCTAAAGCAAAGAAGGCCCTTCGAATCCATCTTCAAGGCTTTGACGTTCGTAGGTCTCAATTTGTTTCTTGGTACTGCCATCCGATGCCGTTTTCAGAGTTCCAGTTCGAGATTTTGTGCTACCCACAAGCTCTTTAGAAGCTTCTAATTAGTTGCCAGGTTCGTGTGTCTTTGCAGTTCTTATTTGCTTGCTCATCTACAAATCTTTCTACAGCTCTATTTGTATCAAATATACATGCATAAGTATTTTGAATCTGGGTGCATAAGCCAATAGCAGACTTTAGTTTGTCCAGCTTACTCTATGCATCTGATTTTGCAGCTATGTTTTTCAAAATTATAATATTGTTCATGATCAAGGAGACATTTCCTTCAGTGGCATTCAACTCTTGGCAAATGCATTGGACTTCAGCAAAAACTTCTGGACGAGCAAATTGGTTCATTTCCTTTCAAATCTTGCAAAAGGTTTCTAAGACTATTTTCAAATTTTAGCTTGCTTTTCAATTTTTGACTTACTTACGAGTTGAGTTGTTTGATGTTGCTGATATTGTCCATTGCAAAGTTTAGAGTTATTCTCTGTCTACAAGTTAAATTAAACATGTTTTTTTTGCGTTTCTTTTCCAGAAGTCCCAAAACAAGCCCTAGTTACTGTGCAAGAGAATCCATTGGAAGACTTAAAGAAAGAAGTTCTTCGTGGCAGGTTCATATTTTTGGAAGTACTTATGATAAAATGTATTTAATCAAGGATATTATGTCTCACATCATAGTTTTACAACCCAGGTTAGGAAGGTGGCCATAACTTACAAAAGAAAGCTCTACTTTTTTCGTGCATGTGCATGTGAGGTGATAGTAACAAATATTTTAATATGGATGCAACCCTAGAATTGACCTCTATGATTAGTTTTACCAATTTTGGCTGCTTTTCTAACATGGGTTTTAGTTTACAGAGCAGATCCTTGCCACCATGTTCGCCTAGATATTCTCATGAGAATTGCACTCATACGAGGTTAGAAATATGATGCGCATCCATTTTGCATATGATGGACGGTATTGATTTGGTCGAGTTATTCGTATTAATCAACCCTATATTTTGTTATGAAGAATTTGTTGAATTGTTGAAGGCGAGGTTTAAGTATAAGAAACGCATGCTATGATTTAATTTTTCTTTCTCTGCTTAGATAATCCAGTATAGAAATTATAAAGAGAGTATGTGAGTTTTGGATTCATGAGCTACTAATTAGCAGTGCAAAAGTAACTCTGGCATCCGCATTGCAGAAGCTCTGCTGCAAAGGCATCATATAACTATGTCCCTAATATGTGAACAATCATCATGCTTCTTAAAGGCATCAATCCCCAGCATATATTGCTTAGAAAAATGGTTCTGAAAAGAATTTATGCAAACTGGGACTACAGATCTTGAGCACATGAATAGGTTTAGAATAGAATAGAATAGAATAGAATAGAATAGAATAGAATAGAATAGAATAGAATAGAATAGAATAGAATAGAATAGAATAGAATAGAATAGAATAGAATAGAATAGAATAGAATAGAATAGTGTTTTTAGCATATGATGATATATTTTCAATTATCCGAGTAAAGATATTAATAACAAGATTTGGATGGACTTCCATACAGAGCTATGTATGGATTACCAACGGGGCATAGAGAGGGATTCAATGTCATTCAAAATAATTTGTCTGATCTAGATATATATGTAAATAGATATATATGTGAACAATGACAAAGACAGGGGTTGGACCAGGGACAGAGAAGGTGAAGGATTTTGACATAAATAAAGTCAAAGAAATGCAAGAGTCGTTCTTCTGGCGGCATGTATCTATGATGGCTTAGAAGATCTTGTGATATTACATTGCTTCGAAGGCTTCAGTTTATGGCATTCATTGTTTTTGTAATTAAGGCAGCATGCTCTAATTTTGAATTGGCCATCATAAATCGCAGTCTAAACCACTTAAGCGCACGCTAGAGCAAGGTCAATCAGAGACTTTCTGTTTACAATATATGGACCTACAAGATTATTGGTAATACTCTTGGCAGTTACTTTCTTAGAATTTATGCTGAGATAATTCCTAAGATGTTGTAAATCTAAGTTGAAAGAACGTTGGAGCTAAAGTCCCCAGTACAGACCTTGATTTGAATGAATGGCTAAATGTGAGGGAAGCAATTGACATCTATGTATAGGGTGAGTTTGATTTGACATTACATTGACAAGACTTTGGCGTTAAGCTCATAGCAATTTTGAACTTGGCCTTTCGGGTTTTTAAGATTTCACTCTTTTAAGTCTTTGATAATGTCCTTGGTCTAGCGGATGAAGTCCCCTACCAAATGAGAAGGTTTACGTTTTAAACCCTAGATGGTGATTTTGTTTGGAGTAAAGTGCCCCATCACCCTACAGAAAACTTGGTCATGGAAAGATGAAATTGATCAACTTGAAGATAAAGTTGGCAAATGCATGCCACCTATAGAAGGGCACAACAAACATTGGTTGGTCAGGAAGGGCCATAGAAAGGCCCACAATATATCTGGTTTACAATTTTCAGTTGGATAATCAGAGGGTGATGTACCTGAATGCGGTCACACATGCAACCCTACAAATCTGTTTGCTACCATGACTCCATTGTCTTTAGCTTCTCCTAATGGATGACCTCAATAGCAATAGGATTGAACACGATGTTATGTTTGGATATAAGAGTTGACATATGGATAGCTCTCTTTCTCATTCTTTTATGCACAATCTTTCTCATTCTCATTCTCATTCTCATTCTCATTCTCATTCTCATTCTCATTCTCATTCTCATTCTCATTCTCATTCTCATTCTCATTCTCATTCTCATTCTCATTCTCATTCTCATTCTCATTCTCATTCTCATTCTCATTCTCATTCTCATTCTCATTCTCATTCTCATTCTTTTATGCACAATGGATATGACATGTATTTAAGATGTGACAACTGAAAATGTACTAATATCCAAATTGTACTAAATTAAGACCTGCACAATGGATATGACATGTATTTAAAAGGCTCCATGCAGACTATTCGTGGTTCCATAAACCATCCACACTCCTTCCATTGATATAAAGATATTACCAAACCATAAGAAATTGATTAGCTCTCATTTATTAGACCGCACATAAATGAAGCCCCTTATGATATGCGACGGCAATCGACACTCTAACCACCCACACTCCTTCCATTGATATAAAGATATTACCAAACCATAAGAAATTGATTAGCTCTCATTTATTAGACCGCACATAAATGAAGCCCCTTATGATATGCGACGGCAATCGACACTCTGCTATTATGCACAAGACTCTTACATGTGATTTCTCGAACTATACATATTTTGCATCAACATGATTTGGTTTCACTTTTGCAGGTTCATTGTCCACAAAGGTCCATTTTCCATAAAAGACTCTAGACATTCAATATTTTTAACAAGACCCTCTCTCCCGCCCTCCCTCTACACCAATTACACGTGTCTATAAATGAAAATGTCCAACTTTTCTTTGCGCTCTAATTATAATTATAGTTGACTACGCATTCCATCTACAATCTTCCATAAAACCAAAGTCCCATGGGATATAAGTATCCATTCCATCCTTTCATCCCAAACCATCCCATTCCATTCTATCCTACGCAATACGTTATATAACCCATTTCTTGCCACCAGGACTGATGCCTGACATAGCGGGGCACACCTTTACACATTTCATTGTTAGCTTTAACTAGCAAAATTTAGCTACACTTCTATTTATTCAAGTACAACAATTTACCAATTATGATTAAATATACAAGAAACTTATCGCGGCGGCCAAGGCCGCCGCGAACGTTTCTCTTTCCCAGCCTTTTGTATACACTCATAACCTTATTCGGATTATATGATAGATAATTCAATAACCTTATTCGAATCATATGATAGATAATTCAATAACATGTGGGACTATTGTCCATAACAAATGGCCTAACGTGCAACATCCTGCTATTCTACCAAGGTGAATAAGTAACAAATTTTTCTTTGAAATCGCATTTCAAAGAGTAAGATTGGACGAGGTGCTGATTAAGAAGCCTAAGTGATTATTAGATGCAGTTAAGGCATCATTAGATGCAGCTGTTATTCCGAAATGTTCTGATGCGAATTTGTTGGCATAGTTGGCATTCTAGTGGTTTCAATCCCAGGCAGATACATTCTAATACAAATAACTTCATCCAAAAACCATACCGAAGAAAGAAAAGACTTGTCGGTATGATGCCTTGCTTGCTTCTAGCGATCTGCCATACACACAACACAATAGCGACAATGCATTATCTGTTAAAAATTGGGGCTTTTCAATGGGGACAACTTTGTCCCTTGAATTCGACCCTTGGTGATGGACAATGATGCTGGAATGCGAAAATTAATCCACGGCTTGCAAATCTTGCAGTAAATGCAGTAAATTAGAACCCACACATTCTGCATCATATTTTCCAGGAGCATCTGAGGCTTCTCCTGTAAATCACAGTGCACGGGTCCTCAAAGTTTGCTTGAAGATTAGCAGCCATCGATTTGCTTCCATGGAAGATTTAGAGCATACCTAATTCCAACGAAGGGTCTGGGGTTGCGCAGGACTGCCATGCATGGAGTGATGGAGTGGCCATGGCTACATCTGCAGCCCAAGCGTTGCCCGAGTGAGTGCCTATGCTAAGCAATTGTCCGATTCTGACCAGGGAAGAAGAATGCTTATCAATTGTCCGATTCTGACCAGGGAAGAAGAATGCTTACCAATTTTTTTCTAGCTCCCAAATCTCTTTGCGGGTGGTGTAGGGACGAGTATAAAGCTTTAGTAATTTTAAGCTTTAAGCGTAAACAGCACGGCACCTTGATATACAGGCACTATCCTTTGCCACACGAAGCTTCGAAACACAGAGCTCTTTGCAAACTCTGGCCTTTTGCAAACACAGAGCTTCCAAACATAGGAAGGCTATGGTGTTGCTAGTTTCTGCTCCCACATGCGATCGACAATCTCGTGGACTTGATTGGCAAGTCGTTGATCTAAAAATTTGCTTACTAGTTAGCATTCTCCTCAATGAAACTCCATAAACCCTTCAACTAGAAGTAAATGCTTCATATTTTCAAGGACAGAAACTTTCCAACAAAGAAAGTAATAAAGTTCGTCATAATTGGCATAAAAGGGTGAACCTGCAGAGGAGTGATCTGAAGGCTAACAAGCAAACGAGCTCAATGCCGGATGATTCCAAACTAAGTTCTACAAATAAGCAAAAAGCAAGAAAATTCAATATCGTCCGTGACACATTCAGCTTATTAGCTTATTATGCACGTATCTGAAGAATAGAAAAGCAAACTAAGTTAAGATCTGGGAGGTTTCTGAATTTGACAGGAAGAAATTGCAAGACATCTCTCTTTATCTTCATGCCAAGAAGGTAACAGAATAGGAAGGAATAAATAGCATTGACTTCTGCCAGAACCTACAGTTTCCAGTCTTTTAAGCTTAACACTCCTATAGGAAATTTGGCTACAAAATAAAAGTCAAACAGCAATAAGCTTTAATGACTTATAATAGCAAATGCAATAGGAACAGATGTTTCACTATAGAGGGATATGGAAAGTGTAGCTCCCAATTGGCTTCGATCACAGGTGAAATTAAAAAGGTTTTAGAGTATACACCCTGGCACAACTGTTCGAGTAGGGACAGCAATTTGAACCAATAACACCTTATAATGCCAGTTAACATTTTCTTCCAAAAACTTCTCAAAGGCAAGGAGCTTTTGAGGGATGCCCTTAATCATATCCAGAAGGTCAACGCCCAACGTAACCTGTTTGGAAGCATCATTTATTATAATAAAATAAGAGTATCAACTCAATACAGAAACATGCATTGTGCAAACCTTTCGACCAGCAAAACGAGCACGTAACTCTTGAATTCTATGTTTCACAAGGTCAGTTTCAGTTGTTGCTGTGAATCTTTCTGAATCGATGCCAATTGGAAACTGCAAAAGGCAGAAGCATATACTTCAAAGATTAACATCCTTGACAAATTTAAAACTAATACAATCACATAAAAATGAGAGAACTTTCTAGATACCGCTGCAACACGTGTAAGCTTTCCCTGGTCTTCAAAACCTTCTGGAGTGCCTTCTAACCCTAAGATATGTGTGCATGCACTGACAAAACGTCTAGCATAATCGTATGTATGAAACCTGAAGGGCAAACAACAAAACTCCATCTTAAGACATAGATTGCACTCTAAGAAAGGTGATCTTACCTTGACATTCAGAAGGTAGAAAAAGCTAGTCATTTTCCCTCTAACTGAAGACAAAGCAATTAATCTCGCTCCACGGAAGACTTACCCGACCAAATCTGCCATGAGTACGACTTGCAGAAGCTCTGAACGTAATGGTAATGTCCTATATATTTCTGAGGATGGAAAAGGTGTGTGAAGAAACCATCCAACTTTTATTCTGCTGTTACCCTCCTTCAAAAACTTCGGAAGAAACATAAGATGATAGTCATGACACCAGACAACATCCCCCTCATTATAATGCTTAGGGACCACCTTTGCGAAAAGCTTATTGGCTTCTTTGTATGCATGAAACTGAGATTGCAAACTTCTGGTTGCAGCTGTCTGTTGTCTTGACGAAGCCCTATGTAATAGAATAGTGGCCAAAGAACATTGTTGCAGTAGCCATTGTAATACTGATCAACAGTATCTTCATCAAGGAACACTGGTATAAAACCCGACATGTAAGGAACAAAGGATTGTAACTTCCATCTATGGGACATACAAAGACCATGACTAGGAAAATCAACTAAATTTGTAACTAAATAAGTATACCTCTTTTTGCATGGCTTCCGATAAGGATGCCTTCCTTTTTTCATCCTGCACATTGACACCTGGCCATCCAATCCATGCGGCTTCGAAGTGCTTCACACTTGTAGATATGAATCATCTAGGAAGGTTAGAAACGGTAACAAAAATCCTGAATGACAGGGCACTTTATTTGCATGTCCATTAGCAACTAAGTCCCAACAGAGCATAACCAGATTCAACAACGAGGCTACGGCAAGCTTCTAAATTTCAAAAGTTTTGAACTACATAATAAACCGAAAACTGTGGACCCAAGGCGATGCATATACATAATCAAGGAAGCTTTTTAGTTTGTATGGAGCAAAACCAACTGAATTCGTAAGTAAAGAAAAAAAAGCTTACCAAGTAGTGACTTACGACATCTCCTGCAGTTTGGAGCTCCAAATCCCATAAAGTTTCGTCCTTCCGAATTGCAGAGACAGGGAGTCTATTGGCCACAACAAGCAGCCTCTGTTTTGCATGCCAGCTCTCTTCTCTGCTGCTCGATCCTTCCACACCTTTCCCTGAACACTTTTCTCGAGAGCCATTGTCATTTCCTCCGCTTCCAGGCCTCTGGATCCTTTTCTCTGGAAGAATTTTACAGGTTATCTTTCCTAAATTGCCTTTCTCTAAGTAATCTTTCAAGCCTAGATATGGAACCATTTGTTAACGGTGTCCCAATTCCAAAATCGGGGTCAGAAAGAGAAGCGGTGCAGTGAGGCATTCGGCCCCCTTTTTCTGCAGGTGTAGAAGAAAGTGAGAGTCTTCTTTGAAGTGGGTGGTGCTCTGAATCCTCTTCTTGCCATGATTTTATCCTGTATGGGGCCTTCGTAGATTTCCTAGTCCGGTAGCCTTGCTCAAAATCCAGAGCATGTGTTAATGTGAAGATCACCGCATCAGTGAACAGGGGAACATGGAAAAATCCATCGTCCCCTGTTACGTGTCGACCATCTAAATTTTCTTTTTTAAGGTTTTAGAAATGAGCAAAAAATGGTACGTGTCAACCGCTAGGGCTGCTCTCAGCCCAGAAATATTAGCCTGTTATTTTTTGCGAACAAATTCATCTGCCTTATATAGGTAGTGAAAATGTACACATTTGATTGCCTTCCTTCGTATGTACCACTACATTTGATAGAAACGCTTGGCATCCTTAGATACATGAGTTCTAGGATTAAAGGATTTAAGATTAGAGTCAAATTAACTAATGGATGGCATTGATTTATGATTTAGGGTTCAAGATTAAAGGTTTTAGAGTTTAAGATTTAAGGATTTCAACTTGAAGTTTATGGTTTAAGGGTTCTTCAGGTTTAGGTTACGTAGTTTAGGTTACACATGGTATAGTTTTTTACTCAAATGCCTAAACTCCAAACGATAAGTTGCCACAAAATTGACAACATAAAAGAGACAGTAATGGGTCACATTAACACACATCAATGTCTTCACTATAGACAACGTTGGTCAAATGACCATTTTCTCACACTTGCTATTGAACCACTTGTTTAACAAACCATTTAATCCAATGATTTTCTCTAAGACAACTTTGATAACAAATAGACATGGAACAAATCACTCTCACACATATCAATATTTTTAAAATGTTCATAAACTTTATTGCTTTTAGAAACCATTTTTTTTGGGTGGTAAAGGCATACATATTTTGTACAAGATTAGTTCATAGCATGTTTAGATTTTAAAACAAGATTTGTTCTCATCCCTCATGCCGATGTACATTTCCTATTTCCATTGTCCATAAGGTGGGGGAGTAAGTCATATCCACAGGAGAAGCGGCTATACATAATATAAATTCCTATTTCTACTCAACACAAATCATGCAATATGCCTTTTTGCCCATTTCATGTACAAAGATGATTCTATCTATAATTCTACTGTAGCTGCAAAATATAATACCCTAAACCCATTCCACACGTTCTCAAGAAATGCCCGGCATCGCCGGGCACACGTTTCTAGTTTTGCTTATAACTAATATATTTGCTTATAAATTCGACCTCAAAAAATTCCTTCTGATCACTTTAATTATTGAACTTTGTCTTCAAAGTGTGCATTTATAATCTCTTGTGCTTTCCATTGCGCTTCTTGGTTGCAACATTTTCAGCACACCCCTAAGGTACGTTTTGGAGGGCCTTCATAGCCCGCCACATGGGTGTTAATTCTGCATAAAGAATTATTCTCACATGTTGTTAATGCTAGATTTATGATGTCTTGCACGTCTTCCCAGTTAATGCTTGCATTAGAACCCAAAGATTACATTTGCAGCTTGCTAAAACGATTCAAAATTGTGAAAGTAGAAAAAAAAATCCAAAGCAATTTAAATTATAAGAGATCCAAATCAATGGTTCCTTATCAATTATGTATCCATCCTTGAATTTTAGTGTTTTTGTCCTAAATTCCATGCTCTCCTTTTATCACCACATACATAGAGAGTCTAATGGAATGCACTACATAAACTCCTTACTCTAGTGTCATAAAATCCCATTTCGCCTCAAGTACCAAAACTTCTTGGAACTTGTAGGATTACTATGCAAATTGTTATAGCCATTCTTAATAGTATTATGCTGTCGGATAAATTCTTTCTCCAATATGTTTGCCTCGTGACGATTGGCAGCATGCCGTAATATCTCAAACTGAAACATATTCTTAAGGCCTCCATATCTCTCAACATCTTTAGCCATTTTCCTATTTGGGTTCTTCATATGTTGCTTCATACCAACATATGAAGAACATGGACATACCAACATGAACATAACAGAAGAAATAGTCAACGGAACTAGAGGAACAATCATACATAGAGACCGACGAGCAAACGGGCAAAGGGCATCATGGTCCACATCAACAACTCTCTCCAGCACATGTACGTCAAACGAACGCTGGTCGAGTACAGACACCAAGGCCCCAAGAGAACATTCCCGCTCGCGCTCGCTTATGCCATGATAGGCCACAAGAGCCAAAGCACCACAGTAGAAGGGAACGGAATACTGGTCGTGAGAAGGGCGTTCATGCCAGGCCTACTGTACGTCATGCTGTCGCGAATCAAGGAGAGGAAGCAACTGTCAATTGTATCATTGATCACGACAGCAGACTTCCAGCCAAGCAAAACACTGCAAATGTAGAAGAACATGTGTCACGCACGCTCGTTCGAGCATTGTTTCATGTAAATGAGTACTTGCAAGTACAGTCTAGTACAAACTATATCCTAAGTCAAAGCAAATACGAAAAGTTACATTCACCTGCAAAATGGTTGTGTGCTCCCCAATATAGCTACTCCATCCTTGCCTTAAAGCTTCACCCCAACCCTGTATTTCTGCTAGTTATTGCATATAGACAATATATATTTTGATGTTCGGTAGCAAGCTTGAATCTGCTCTAATTGCTAGTACATGACACATACAAAATTGAAGGATCATCCATCACTACAAGCTTTCTAATTTTTCCATCACAATTGGATATTTATTTAATGCATAAAACTGTTTCCACGAAGCTTTGCTTGGAACGTGCGTGCAGAGAAATATACATGGGAAAAAAATAAATGAAATGCCCATTATCTAATTTATTTCTTTTCCCAGCTATGGCAGCAACGTTGAGCCTGGCATCCCAATTTACGTCCGCTGGCTGGGGAACACAATTGCTGAGTTCTGGTTTAAAGTGGCAGTATCAGCAGCGAAGTCTTGCACCTCGAAGTCAGGCTTTTAGAGTGTTGATGAGTGAGTTAGAACTCACCTGTTTTTTTATTTCCAAAAGAATCAATTTTTTGTTTTAATGCATTACATAACCTTAGAAGCTTGGAATTTGAAATTGGCATGACTAGAATAAATGGAATGAATCGATTATCAAACATCAGTAGATTCTCATGTAGGCTCTTCAACATAACTAGCATAGGCATGGCTAAACTAATATTGACAGCGAGAAACATATACATTGCACTTCTGGGTTAGAATGGGTTGGTGATCTACTTGGAATGGGTTCTTGATTTGCAAAGTTTGATTTGTAAATGGATGTTTTACTAGATGATTCTTGCCAATGCAGGGTTTACTAAAAGTATACTTTGAGCCTCATGTGTCTTTATCTGGATTTCCAGTGGGGGAGAGTGATCCTGTTCGTGAATGGATACTTGGAGAAGGTGCAGCCTCCAAGATTACCAAAATAAGTCCAGTAGGAGGGGGATGTATCAGTGTTGCTAGCCGATATGATACCGACGTAGGTTCATTTTTTGTGAAGACATATAGGCAAGTTGGTGTCATTGGAGACCCCTTATTTAAGCTTTAGCTTGTGCTTTAAGGAGTTTGATAGGTTCTTTCATATGAGAGCACAGCTTGGTGACATATGAATCAAGAGCTTTTGGCTTTATTAGCCTATCCGCTACCTTTATTTTCTTAAAGGCAATGTCTTCTTTGGAAGATGGCTCTCAAGTTACAGTGACCACTACTAGCTGTAATGTCCATAGTAAGATATATAGGGTAGACAATCATGGGGAAAAACTTCTCCAGCCTTTGCTTAGTCTTCGGTTCAATGGTGGGTTAGTTTCAAGTGATTGATTTCTGATATAAACATAGAGTACTTATGTTAGGTATGTATGCTTGCATGCTTAAAAACGGAGCCTGTTGCAGTGCAGGACCATCAATGTTTGAAGCTGAGGCAGCTGGCCTGAGTGCAATGTTCAACACAAAAACCATACGTGTTCCCAAACCACTGAAGGTGATGCATTCTATCTCGTTAACTTGTTATGACAATATTCCAGGCGTATTTATGGCACAAGATTTAACAGGTTGGATCCTTACGAAGGAGAGGCTCATATATTATTATGGAGTTTATTGAATTTGGCTCCTCCAAATATAACTCCCAGGTACTGTTCAGTAGGCTGCATACTTCTTAACACCTATTGCATACTTTCATATTAACTATATCATTTCATTATAGAGGCACTGGTTTATAGATGCACATGTGAAACTTGAATTTAAGATTTCCTCCCTGCAGGTCCAGTTGGGAAGGAAGCTGGGTGAGATGCACAGAGCTGGTACATCCGACAAGGGCTTTGGCTTTGATATGGATAACACAATTGGCAGGTTCTTTCTTTCTACCCTGGCAGTTAATGAGCTTTGAAATAAGCCAAGCATAGTACATTGAATTATTGCACTGTCATTTGCACATGATCTCCTTTCCAACTCTTCAACTTTATGATTTTCCGAAGAAGAATATATTAAGCCAACAACTGGCATGGTATTTGTATTCTCGTAGCTGTATGCAGCGTCCAGTTTGAAGAAGGCATATGTTGAATTAAGATGGCAAGGAATTATCAGGTCTACCATGAAACAATGCCAAGTAGATAGAATACATTAATCACAACCTTTAATCCTAGTCCTTTGACATAAGGGTTTCAAAAGTGTAGTGCAGATGCATACACTGATACATTCAATATATAGCTTCTTTTGGCATACTGGTGACAATGTACATGCCTTTTGAAGAAGAGGCTTGGAGTATGTCAGAAGTCTTTTACAACAGAAAATAACTTGAGACTGGGATTTGTGAATGAAATCAGTAAGGAATATTTTGTCTTTATCTTGATTTCTCTCTTTATGGACATTGCTGTGCACATGGGAAGTAAAGTGAGAATAGGCATCAAGCTCTTTTTTGTCATAGTAACTGTTAACATATCCTGCGGTAACATTTTCCATCACAGGTGCGTATTGCCAATTCCAGATATAGAATTTCAGTAGCTAAACAATTGCTAGGAACAAACAACTTTTCATCCTTTACTGATATCTAAACTTTTATATGAACTAGGAATGTCACCTCCTCCTAATATTACATCACTTCGTTTAATTCTGAGCAGCACGCCTCAGCCAAATCCTTGGACAGAAGATTGGGTAACATTCTTTGCAGAGCACAGGCTTGGATATCAACTGGAACTTGCCAAGAAGCAGTATGGAGATAGTGCCCTATATGAAAAGGGTAAAGCTTGGTTCCATGTGCATAGAATAAATTACATTATAACATACATTTAGGAATTCCGCAGACTGAAGGCATGAACTGTTTGCAGGCCAGAGACTTTTAAAACAGCTTCCTTCAATGTTAGGAGGACTTGACATAAGGCCCTGTTTGTTGCATGGGGATCTGTGGAGTGGGAACATTGCATGTGACAAGGAGGGGGAACCAGTCATACTAGATCCAGCATGTTACTGTACTTGAATTTAACAAAACCCGTTGACCTGGAATCCACCATTTTCAGTGAATGCCCTACAATGTGAACATTTTGCAGATGGGCACAATGAAGCAGAATTTGGGATGTCATGGTGTGCATCATTTGGAACAGACTTCTATAATGCTTACTTTGAGGTGCTATATCCGAACACTCACCCAGCACTAATACAGAGGCTTTATTCCTGCACTTATTTATTGCTGTTTGTTTGCAGGTGATGCCAAAGCAACAAGGGTTTGAGCAGAGGATGCCATTGTACAAACTGTACCACTACCTGAATCACTACAACTTGTTTGGATCTGGATACAGATCTTCTTGTATGTCGATAATTAAAGACTACTTGTGAATGGCAGTACGACGTGTAAATTATTAAAAAACGGTTGGCAGCTACTTTTGCAAATGTAGATAACTGATACCTAGCAAAAATAAATAAAAAAGCACTTGTTTCCCAGACAATTTCCTATGGTTATGTGTTGTGGGGTATGTGAGAACAATATCCTATGTTACGTGGTATGAATGTGAAAACAAATCTTCTAGAAACGGTGATAGTGACTACTGCTCTTATTTATCAAACAGCCAGCTGCCAAGAGATCTTTGTGTTTGTACAATAGTTGTTTAGATGTTATTTCAACATGGAAACAATAAAGAACTCTCGTGTGTTCACAACATCTTTCTATAGCTTCTTTTAGTCCTTGCTTAGCTTTTGTCACGAGTTTCCAAAAAATGACAACCAATAACCATTCCTTTATCTATCCAAATTTAAGCGACGCACCATAATAATGTTAGGATAAATTTAAGCGACGCACCATAATAATGTTAGGATATATTGGGAATAGATCAAATTGCATTGTCCAAGTTTTAACCATTGAGGTGTCATCAATTTCACTTTTGTGCACTATTGAATTTGAGTCATTTTGACTGAATTTGCTTTGTGACAATGCATCATAATTTCTAGATTTCTCATTCCATGGGAGTCCATGTTGGAGGTTGAATAAATAAGTGTGCAATTTAATGGAGGTTATTTAGTGAACAATCTAATAATGACAACGTTTTGTTGAATGCTATGAATGTTGGGCTACTTATGAATGCTGCCTGCCTGCCTCCTGTATTTTTGTATTTACATAGTTGAAGATAAAAAATGGTGTAGGTAAAGCTCCTAGAATAAAGAGCATATTAGTGGTTGGTTAGAGTGCACGGTCAAGTTAAGAAAAAACTTTGTTTTTTTGCCCATTTTTACTGAACGTCAATAGTTAAGAAGCTAGTTACCATAAAGTTGAGAATAAAATAGGCTTGCTTTTTGGTAAGTATATGAATGCTGCTTGTGTGGCATTGGTATTGGACGATCGTCATTACACCTATTAAATGATCATAAAATGTGTTACTTAAAGAAATCCTCACCAGATCTATGTTATTTTTCTAGCACAATGCTCTACCATTGCATCAAAAATCTACTTTTGAAGGCCATTATTAAACGGTGTTCCGTTCAATTGCCTTTGTAACTATACCATTGTGTTGTAATTACTTATGCATATTCAACCATCATGGTTAGACCCACCAAGTACTTGATCTGGACAATGCTCTACCTTCTTTTTGCACATGATATTATCATGGCTATATTATGCATAGTAACATCATTTCTTTAGGTCGTGGTTATATCATTACGAATGGTTTGTTTAAGCCTTCCTCTATTCCTTTGGCAAATCATGTCCTTATATACATCAAAATGTAGCGGGGCTGATGATATGTTTCGAACTATTGTAGTATGATCACTGAAGATTCTACACTTTAAGCTCATTTTAATGTTCATGAATTGCCGAAGATTCTACACTTTAAGCTCATATAATATTGATTAATTGATGATAAAGAATCATTAAGTAGGAAGCCTAAAACTAAAGTGAAGCCTAGATGCACTCATGAAAAAATGTGTTGTGTTGTAAACATGTAATGCCCTAAGTGTGGCATCCTTACTTTGCTAAAGAGGGCCACAACTTTTATAAGTTAGAAGATGTTCCATTCTTAAGTGCATCATTAAAACCTAGTGCAAATTTGATTCTAAAATCACTACAATTCAACAACAATTGAGCAACAGTCGTGAGTCTATGACAATAAAGGTGTGCTCATTTTGAACAACATTCACAAGTTCATGACCAAAGCATAGTTGTAAAAACGAAAATTGAAAGCCAAGGGCAACATTTTTGCTCCTTTTAAAACCCAAAGCAAACCTTCCTTGTTTAGATTACAAATGTCACTCAATCCTTTTTTAAAATTGGAAAAAATATGCATGACATCTGTTATTAATGGTAGACACTGGATCCCTTTATAGTCGTTGCTATACTTTCCCATGCACCCTGTGTGGTGAGGTCTACCTTGAGGCCAAATTTACTCCATTCCCATGGATCTTAAACCTCATCCTTTGTTATCCTCTGTTCTTGGTATGTAGCGGAAAATCAGACCTACAAGAAGACAAAGGAAAGCTACAAGAAGACAAACAGAGCTACACAAGAAGACAAAGAGAGGTGTACACTGGGGCGTCCAAAAATAGAAGGAGAATACTTTAAAATCAGCTTCAAAATCTGAGTCCTCCAGATTAGGCATTCATGGGAACGCCAGACATTTTTTTTCTAACCTCCAGAAAACTTGGAGGTTTTACGCCCATGGGAAACGACCCTCGAAAACCTCAAATTTGAAAAAAAAAACCTCAAATTTGGAAAAAAAACAATTGGACAGGGAAATCGACCCCAAACTTGAGGTCAAATATCAGCATGGGACACGCGGGATCTGAGAATTTTTGAAGTCGTCTGCTTTATGGGAACATACCCTACGAGCTTATAATGGGAGCATTGGTTTCCTCAAAGCCAAAGGGCTTGTTACATTGCAAATGTTAGTAAGTATTTCCCTACTAAATATTCGATTGGAAAAAAATATATGGCATGATGATGACGTCTGTTATTAACGGCAGATACCGGGTCCCTGTATAGCCGTTGCCCGGGTCCTCAAAGCGTAGCATTTCGATATTCCCTGCCGGACTTGCTCTCACTAAAACATAAAGCCCAGGTAAATATCTATCGTGACGGAAGCCAAGCTTGAAGCTTCCATGTTTTCTTTTGTTTTTCTCCCTTTTTCCTGCACAGTACAATCTATGGAAGATTCCTCGACGAGACTGCACATGTTCCTAATGAAGAACAAAACGTTCTTTTTAATATAAAATCGCTTGCATAATTGCGAGATTTATGCCGGCTGGAAATTGGGGATCATCTGATGAAGGAAAACGATAAAGAAAGCCAAACATGATAAGGTGGCCCTGACAGCGAAATATTAGCATTGAAAGGTAAGCACTCTTTCTATAAAAAAATACCTTGCTCCATTAAAACCGTAGGTTCACCTCTTTGAACCAGTTCTTTTATTTTAACATGTACATGTATCAATCATTCTCTAGGAATACAAGCTTCTTATATTGGGCTGTGAGTGCCCATCAAGGAAAAGTCCTTTGTAACGGTAAGCTCTTCCCACCACAAACAGGCAAAACTCTGCTGTTGTGAGAATCACAGCAATGTACAACTGTAACCAATATTTAGCACATGTATAGATCCTTGAGATTGGCAGCTTCCTGTTAATCTCGTGTGTTCATCTCATCTATCGATCCTTGCTACGAGATGTTGATCCTGTGTTATCTTGCATTTCATACATTCCTACTTCTGACCATGTTAAGAGATTTGTTTGACCCTCGCTATTATCCTGTCCCCCACTATCATATCCAGAATGCACGTCCAATTCTGGTAAATTTGCATTTTTATACAAACCTTCTAAAAAACTTGTAAGATTGCCATTCTCTGGTGCAATCCAGGTCAGTAAGCACTCATTGTTGTTTGGTCCATTATCCTGTTCTGTATCTCGTTGTTCTTCCCTGGATCTAATGTTGATGTCTTGTAGATCATACAGGTTGTCTATTAAATGGGCTAGAGAGTTTCTATCAGGTTCATTCCATGTTAACACAGGTTCACTAACAGCTAAATCCTCTGACCTGTTCTCACCAACTATTTGCAACCTAGTATCTGTATTCTGTTCTTCATAACTATCATCGTCGTCATATATATCATTATGTGGGGAACTCCCATAGCACACTAGAGCACGGCTGTTATCCACCTGCGTCTCATTGTCTTCGCATGAGTTTCTATTTGATGGATGTTGGCATTGGCGATGGCTGCTCTCATTTGATTGCACAGCAGCACTATTTGCTTCTGCAAGACGTCTCTCTGCCATTGCGGCAATCGTGCCAGCAAGGCCACCTGTTACAGAACATCTTCCATCTTGCATGATTCCAGTGTTAAGGCAAGGGACCATTTCTTTTTCATATGTGTTGATGTCATGTGATGTTTGCCTCGTGGAAATATTATGGGAATTATGCAGGATTTGATTGGCAGAACATTCTGTCGCCAAATTATTTCCAATTTGCTTTGGCATTCCCTGATCCTGCAGCAATGAAATACAGCCATTACTCTAGACAGAACTTTCCACAAGTATGTATCTGAAGGAATTGTTATCTGCCATAAACTACCTGGAGAGAGAGGCATATTGCCTCCATGACCATGATTTCTTCTAAATCCAAACCAAACTCCTCCGATCTGCAAAAGGAAGTAATGGACATAACATTAACTCATTGTGTCTTCTTAGTTTATGCTGCACTGGTGTAAGAAAATACAAGTCCATATACCTGTTATAACGAGAATATGGCGAACCAGAGCTCAATGGCATTGTATTTGAAACAAGTGGACCCAAAGCATTGCTTGCTCTTAGGTAATTTCTTTGCAAAGAGAGGGTGTTTGAAGCTGGAAGAATATTTGGTCGAAACGTATCATTGCCACGGCGAGCATATGATGCTCCATTAACATGTGGTCTTAAACCAGAATCAGCACTGATTGGTGGCATGGTAAAAATATTTGTATGGGGATACCCGATGACAGGTCTGGCAGCACCACTCCATATGTTCCTACTAGGGAGGCTTCCTTCTATCTCTGTCTGGCTAGGTACAGTAGCCAATGGAGTAGATTCTTGATCGAGGGAAGCAGAAAATCTACCACTGTTTCTTGCGGCTACACGTTCCTCCTGTTTCTGTTCACACTCTTCTAATATTTGCTTCTGCTGCATTCTTATTTTTGCCTCTATCACCTTCTGTTCTTCCTACAAAACATGTCAACTTAGTAGTAAGGTTCGGTACATCTGTTCTTCCTACGAGACATTTTAACTTAGTAGTAAGATTAAGTAAAGCCTCAGTCAAGATGAACGGAAAACTTACTGCTTGCTCAACACCTTTCTCCTCTATTGATCTGGCGCCTCTATACTCAACAGTGTAATTTGATGTTTTGCAAAAAGGACATCTTCCATGTTAAAGGTTCACTTGAAAAGAAACAATTCATCCTTATTCTATATGAATGAAACAGTAAGTAGTTTATATAAAGAGGATACTGTGGAGGTTGTAAGAGTTCTGGTGACTTCATCTGCAAGAAACACTCTGCACAGGAATTGAAAAACTTTCATTGAAGAAACCCCAGGTTCTGCAAGCTAAAAATTTGGAATTACCAGTACATATCCCTTTTGTACAGCACTTTGACCGATTCAGGCTCGGATAGTTCTGTATAAGATATCGAGTGAATATGTTTAGTTCTGGTAAAACTTATGCTTAATCTTCTGTAGCATAAACTTGGCTTACTAGTTACAATTTATCAGCCCTAAGGAGACGGCTTATGTAACCTCTACGCATTACACAAATCTTACCAGGAAACAGATAGGACATTCATCCAAATCTGCTGCCGGCTCTTCCGCTCCAGGATAGCAAGGTGCAAGCTTGGACTCCCGAATAAGACGCCTTAGTTTTTTCTGATCTACATCTTTGCATTGGTATAATCCCTGTGGACGAGTGAACCTGTCCTCAATTGAACTCCGTCGCTTGCCTATCTTGTTTCCCATTCTGCCACTATTCTCCGGCGATCAGACCTGCATTACTCTGTTAAGGTCGAATTCCTTTTGTTTAATTGACTGGCGCTTCATGTGACGAATGCAGCTACATTTTGTCAGACAGACAAATAGTCACCGTTCTTATTCCAAAAGAAATGGATCACATCAAAGGCAAAATTGAGCTATTCAACAAGTCCCCTGAACAGGATGTAAATTCAGGAACTCAAATGCCAAGTTCTTCGATAATGCCATGAAGAAAAATGTTCTGATTCTGATTCACAAGAAATTTCGACTTAGATTTTTAACAATGTCCTATAAGACAAAAGTACAACAGATTCTAAACGGAAAAGAAGACAATGCACATTATTTGGAGCTCTAGAAACAGAGAAAACGAGAAATTAAAGAGCCAAAGAGGCCAAGATGATACTCTGATGCGTGTAATAAATGATGAATAGCTCGATCAACGGCTTTTTTTTGCAGAAATTAACAATATGAACCGATCCAACGTGAAAAATGCAGCGCCCGGAGCTTGATTTTGTTAGGAATAGAAGAACCACGCAAATCTGAAGCCTACCAAATGCAGCTTACTCGTTGTATCCCGTGGGCAAAATCAGAGCTCTGTCACTTCAACGAACTGGATTTGGCCAACGAGCGCTTCAACTCCCTTAACTAGATCTAAGCCGTCAAATCTGCCTTGCATTTAAAGAGTCTACTACATGCCGAAGCTGAATCGTAACCGATCCT
The DNA here is from genome assembly GCA_021234155.1 of Isoetes taiwanensis. Taxonomy (NCBI): domain Eukaryota; kingdom Viridiplantae; phylum Streptophyta; class Lycopodiopsida; order Isoetales; family Isoetaceae; genus Isoetes; species Isoetes taiwanensis. The sequence goes on along the minus strand of JAJEKV010000245.1, from coordinate 172,303 downwards.
ACCTCGTGCCAATACTGACGTATTGGACGGTCCAGATGGTATTTTGGGGGAGTTGAGATGATCTAGATCGTTGGAAACGCTAGTGCAGATTTGCTGGTTTCTTACTTTTACGGCAGCAATAAACTGTTCATGTAAAAGGTGAAAACTAAAAGAAAGTGACGGCATAAAAATAGTAAATTTGGCTTTTACGCTTGAGTCGTGGAATCAACGGTCTCCGTGCAAACCGGATCTCTGACTTCAAATCCGAGCCCTTGGAAACACATAGCATGACGCCACGTAAGCGCATGCTCTAACACGATGGCATTATCATTAATACATGATGATGAGGTGGCAGGTTGTCATTGGGTGTACTTTTGTTCCCTATACTTTTTCTTTTGCGCTTTCTCTTTTGCAACCTCTTTTTGACCTCATTGGAGCTTAACAATGCTTGTTTACATTTATTTAACCTATCCATGCTTCTAACACAAGCATGGTTTAGATCTTAAGCAAAACATTTTTCACTGCCGCATGGCCGCCATGAACTAAGGATCCTGATTTTTTGGGAAAAGAATTGTCCTGAACTTCATATTGTTTCTATTCACAACAAGCAGCCTAACCTTACAATCACTTTCAATGTGCCAACGAAATGTCAGTCTTAATCATTCTCGACAAAAATGCATTATTGTGTATAAATACTATATCTTCCAACATTCAAACATGAACCCAGCTGCATTGCTTTATTAAGAAATAGGAAGAATTTGTTTATGGTCGCCATTTATTTCAACATTTCATGCATATAACGTGTATTAGTGGTCATAACTATGTCATGGCGTTGTGAAGCAATTCTAGTTTAATTTTCACATGGAGTCATGTGAGGATGATAAAATAATAAGAGGTATATGATGTTGAAATATTAGTAGGTCTTCATGAGTTAGTTGCTTCCTGATATATAACTTGGATTTGATGAACAAAGGTATGTTTATTTTTAAATTTTAGATATTGTTTGTTGTGTGTGTGTGTGCGCGCGCGCGCGCGTGTTTTCAAGGATGCAAAACCTTATTATTCAGAAAATTTTTCGTACATTTGTCCACTAGAGCAGAAGCATCCACCACCTTGCAAGACACAACGTTCGTCATGAGTGAGAAAGAATATGAAGATAACGCTATATGCCTTCACGATGCATTGTTTAAATTCAATAAGGACGTCTATTACGCTGGAATATGAAGAGATTTCTTGTTTTTGAAATTCTGAAGAAGTGCATTTTAACATAGCATAAAGGCTACACTGCCAACTTTGGGGACAAGAATGCGAGCCTGAGGAAGTTGAGAAATTGCAGTGAGCTAACCAATCAAGTAGGATGACATATGAACTATTCAACAAACAAATGAAGAAAGAAAGTGAGAAAAACTCATTGGAAATTGAAGTTCATCAAGCTATTCTAAGGATGAGCAAATGTACTAGTTCAAAAGCATACATTTGATATTCTAAATGATATAATGGGAGATTATTAAATGACCTATTAAGAATGAAAGCATATCTACCCCAGTTGAAGAACTAATAGAATGCCCAGTTCTTCAACTGGAGTAGATATGCTTTTGGTTACTAAAATATGTTTACATATCTAGCATAATAATAGGGAATTTCTTTTTGCTTTTTTTGTACGTTTTTTGGGCTGCCCGAAGGGAAAACCCTATGCGACATTGTGTAAAAGTAAGAATATTCTATGAATATATGAAATTAATGAAGTAGATGGAGTTGAAGGAATGAGAGGAATATATGCGAAATAGAAGGCGACAGATAGTCCAGACAAAAAAAAGATCCCAAATTCAAGTTTTCTTGCCTAAATGGGCTCGAAGGAATATCCGACGGAACTAGGAGATTGCATGAAAAGAAGAAATGATGACAGAATGATCAAATTGTAATTTGAAAACTTCATTTATTGTTTGGGCACCGGATTTCTTAGGATTTGAAGAGGAATTGGATTTTATTTGATTTCATCCATTGTCCCCTTCCCGTGTGTTCAAGGCAACAAGAGAATTAAAGGGGAAAGATGAAGAGGAAAGGAAATTAAAGGGGGGTTCCGATTGTTAAATTTGTTCCAGAATAATTCAAAAAGTCAGCCTGATTTATTGCTATAAAGCGCCCAAGGAGGAAAAACAAAATGGGTTTTCTGATGCATCAAGTTGCCCTCTGGCTGCATGCAAACGTCGACCTGTGAGGCAAAGGAGGCTAATTCGCAGTACAAAGTTCTCGAATTGCTCAAGATTTAAGGGATTGTTTTCTAGGCGCAGGGTTTTGAATCAAAATTGCAAGTTTTGCCCTCATTCCATACGGACAATTCAAAGTGCGAAGACACCTTGTTAATATGGTTTTGCTACATATTCTAAACGAGGTGCACCTTGGATTACCACAGTCGTAGGATTCGTCGGACAACCCAACGTGCGAAGACACCTTGTTAATATGGTTTTGCTACATATTCTAAACGAGGTGCACCTTGGACTACCACAGTCGTAGGATTCGTCGATAAAGATGAAGAGGAAAGGAAATTAAAGGGGGGTTCCGATTGTTAAATTTGTTCCAGAATAATTCAAAAACTCAGCCTGATTTATTGCTATAAAGCGCCCAAGGAGGAAAAACAAAATGGGTTTTCTGATGCATCAAATTGCCCTCTGGCTGCATGCAAACGTCGACCTCTGAGGCAAAAGAGGCTAATTCGCAGTACAAAGTTCTCGAATTGCTCAAGATTTAAGGGATTGTTTTCCAGGCGCAGGGTTTTGAATCAAAATTGCAAGTTTTGCCCTCATTCCATACGGACAATTCAAAGTGCGAAGACACCTTGTTAATATGGTTTTGCTACATATTCTAAACGAGGTGCACCTTGGACTACCACAGTCGTAGGATTCGTCGGACAACCCAACGTGCAAAGACACCTTGTTAATATGGTTTTGCTACATATTCTAAACGAGGTGCACCTTGGACTACCACAGTCGTAGGATTCGTCGATCCTACGACCCAGATCGTATGTTGGGGCATGTGAGCATCTCTTGTTTTGCTTATAGTCATTTATAATTGAAGGCGCCTATGATTTTGAAATATGAAATACGATTTTGCCTAAGATTTTGAAAGATTATCGAACCTCTATATGGCTTTGCCTAAGGTTTTAGAATATGAAGTACGGGAGCTCAAACCTCTACCAAAATAACTCAATGTCCTAATAAGACTATTTTAACCAATATAACCAGTAAGCTAATGTGATTATTTTTTATCTTGAATCTATGTTTTTTTTTATAACAACCCATTCAATTGTTTTAGGGATATATGGACTATGGTTTCAGGAATTGTTATTCTTTACATCCATATCAAATCCCCCTAGAACCCCCTGTTATTTTGCTACATATTCTAAATGAGGTGCACCCTGGACTGGGTAAAAGCATGAAAGGGTGTACGTACATTGTACTGAATTGAAGGACGAATTCATGCTTTTTCGGGCTACATTTTGGGTCTACGGCATGATACTCCGATTTATCTTTTTGTGGCAGGTCCGCAATGATTGCGAGAACATCCTCTGACAACCCACCGCCAGAATTCTTGGCGCACCGAATCGAACTCAGTTTGAATGAATCCCTCCCTCCCTTTTCAAAATTTCCCCCTTCCGAGAACGTTAACCAAACAAGAATCCCGCAAGAAAGATGGAGAATTTCACAAGAATTCTACAAGGAATTCCAATCAATTTCATTTTTATAGATGGAGGGCGAGAACTCCATTGCAATTGCTGGTTCTAAACGCAGGTATTCCGACATTGGGCTATGTTACGCCACAAAACAAATACAGCAGCGTGTTGATAGGTCGATGGATTGCATTCTCAGCTGTTTGCAACTGCTTCGTCCAGATCAAAGAGTAGTCTTTGGTGCTCGTTTGTTGCAAGATGACAGGCTTTTTTCTTTTTTCGAACCTGTGATTGGAAATCCTTCTTAAGTTATTATTATGAAATCAATGATCGGGAACTTGAAAGATGGCACTACCACCCCAATTCTGGGTCCACACTTAAAAACAACAGTAAAAGAAAAACCACATGTTGTTGTTCAAAAAACTCTACATGTGGTTACGTGGAGGTGTGGTCTATTAAGAAGACGATGTAGGTTTTTTTTAACGAGCTAAGGGAGGGTGCCCACCTATGGCACACTTATGAGAAAACTAGCAATTGTACAGCCCTCCAAGTAATCAAATTCCCTGATTTTTACACCTTTAGAAAGTTCAAGAGTCAAGCAACAACCTGATACAAAAGAAAATCAGAAAAAAAATTCATAAAAGCAAGAAATTTTACCTCAAACTATAAGGGTAATTGACCCCAAATGGAACAGGGGTGCCCCATATGGCTCAATGTAGCGTGGCACTACTTTAACACCATATTGGCACACTTGAAGACCTTCCTGGCACACCACCTAGTAAGTTTTGGCACTCGCCATGACCTCAAATGCTCCCTAGAAGAACTTTCACGGCTCACCTTGTGCACGTTGGTGGCTCAGACCCAAAACCTGATATGAACAGATCTAGACTTGAATGGCAAGTACAAATCACTAATTTATGAGCAGGGGCAGACGGAATTGAACCCTCTTTGCACATTAATTTGGCTGGACCACCAAACCCCTGCCTGCACCAAACCATGCACACACAATCAGCAACAATTTGGCCTGGAATGATAGTGGTAGCTCTTGCTGCCACCATCACTCCAGTCCAAGGAAACAATTAACTAAATTGTTAAATTACCTGCAAGAACTAAATCCTCCCAAAACAAAGGAACACATCAGCCACAACCAAATTAAAAGCACTTCCATTGAGTTGGGCAGATCAATACATGATAACACTTCCAAAAACACCTGCACTTGCAAGTTGGAGCAAAATGGGAGCAATCTGCACCGCCATATCAAAATGTTAACATTGTTCATTGCCTTAAAACAAAATAGGCACTTGAACCAATGTTTCATTTACATTCAAGACTTTTTAAATGCTCCTCTTGCCTTCCCCTATAAAACGTCATCAAGACATTTTAGTTTCTTCAATTAAACTCGAACTGAAATGCTAGCATGTTCTTCCAAGTTTATACCATGGCACACATTCATATCAATATTTCTTCCATGGAACCCATCAGGTTCAGTCCAGTAGTCTTCATCCCTTTCTTTCCAAATGTCCTTCTCTCCAACAGTCCTCAATTTATGTGCACATCTCGCATCCCAAGAACACTCATGTGTGTCTTCCAAGCTACAAGGAAGACATGTATCAGAATCAGAATATGGATTTTGGCTGTCCTCCATGTGGTGTCCCAAAAAGGCATGATCAGGTAAAAAGACATGATCAGGTATGTGGACATCTTGCACATGTTCTTCAACTTGTGCATCATATGCAACAGCCCCGAGCACATGTTCTTGTGCATCACATGCAACAGCTGGACATGCAACAGCTGGACAATGGGGCTGAACCTGATGGACAGATTTGAATAAATGTTTGTTTCTGCCTTTGATCTTATCAACTCTAGCCTTAGCCTTAAGTCTGGCCAGCAATTGTGCACTAGTTAACTCTCGTGCTTCACCAAACAATTCAATCACATTGTATCTACATTTACCTGTTCCATGGAATAAAGAAGCTCGAACTCGTGCACTGGACTTCTCGTACTCCTTCTCTGCAATCCTTTGATCAGCCTTAGCAGCCTTAGCAGCTGCCCTTTGAATAGCATCCAATTCCTTTTCCCGCTTCCTAGTTTCCTGCAATCTCTTTCTCTCATCAATTCTCTCCTGCCTTAACCTGGCAGCTTCCTTCTTTAATCTCTCTTGCTCTATCCTAGCAGCCACCATTTCATCTGAAGTTACAAAAAGCCTCCCCACAAGTGCATCAGGTAATTTAGACCTCCTAGCTATTGGCAGCCCGCCTACATGCACAACAGGAACTTGTTGCATAGAGGCAACAATAGGAACAACATTATTATGGACATCATTATTGACCTGTTCAACATTTACAACATTATGAACATTAACAGTTTCTGCTGCAGCAATTGGACCATTGTCCATCATATTAGCAATTGGACCATTGTCCATATCATCTGCAGCCAGGTCTTGTAGAATCTGAGCATAGACAACATGCTCATTTGCATTATTATTCGCATGCTCTCTATCTGATTCCTCCTCAGAGTCAGCCACAACACCTACATTATCAGCACATGGATCCGGAAGCACTGCCTTGTCATTGAAAGGCCATATCCCTGTTTTAGCAAACCCTGCAGCAATGTTAGACCGAGACAAAGCTGTCACAATTGCCTTGGATACAATGGCAGCCAAATCCTCTTTGGAAGGCTCATGAAGCCTGTTTTTATGCATGTATCTACCCCTCAAGTCTTTAAATGCAGTTTTGAAGGGCCCAAAGCATGCTACATCAAGTGGTTGCAGCCTATGACTTGTATGTGGAGGAAGAAGCAAAATGTGCAAGCCAATTTGCCTTGCATGCTGAATTGCACTCAAAGTAACATGGGAACCGTGACCATCACACACAAGTAGGTGTGGCCTATCAACACTAATGCCACCAGGGACATTATTCCTGAAATGTTCTAGCCAAGCATCAAACAAAGCATTTGTTATCCAAGCCTTTTTCTGAAATGACATTCTTTGCACCGGGCTCACATCCAGCCATCAAGTCTCTATCTTTAAGTTTATTGCCTTTAAAAACATATAAACCAGGCATTCTGTAACCAGCTGCACTTACACATGATAAAACAGTAAGCCATTCCCTATTTTTGGGTATAGTCATATGGGCATTTCTGATACCTCTTTTTGTCAAAATTCTCATACCAGACCTGTGTCCAGCCTGCACTCCACTTTCATCACAATTCCAAATGGTAGAGGCCTGAAAGTTGAATTCAATGTACAAGGCTTTGAGAGTAGAGTAAAACTCATCCAAGTTAGTAGAATTCATGGCTTTTACTCTTTGTACCTCCACACACTCAACAGACCTCAAACTAAGTTCAGGGTGTCTGCCTTTGAAGCCTCTCCACCACTTCTTCCCCGACAGACCATCTTTAAAACAAGTTTGTCTATGCAAAGCCATATCACCAACCCTCTCTCTCAACAAGTCAAGTGTTATCCCTCTACCCTCACTAGCCATTTGCTGGCACCAACACACAAGAATTTCCTCTTCTTCCTTTGTAAGCCCCTTGGGGTTTGCTCCAAACTTCACTTCTGTTTGCCCATTAACCCACCTCCTAAGAGTGGTCAGAGGTATACCATAATGTGAAGAAGCTTTTCTAAGGCTAAGGAGACCATCATCTACACTTTCTATGGCCTCATTTAGCTGATCCATGGTCCAAGAACCTCTAGCCATGGATCTAATTCGTTTCCCTCCCAAGGATGTATTTCCTGAGTGGGTGTGCAGAATGGGACCCTTCCCCTTACCAGTATCTATAGCTCTTGAACCTTTAGGAGCAGGAGGAGTTGGTCTAGCAGGAGATGGTGGAGCAGAGATCACTCTTCCTCTCAATTTCATAGTGGAACAGATGAATAGCAACAACAAGCTAATAGATTGAATCCAAATTGACAATGAAGAACAAACAACAGGAGGTAGCAATGATCTTATCCTCTTATCTCTTTTATAAGCTGCACGAAACAGAAAAGAGGAAAGGAGACTTGGATGAAGATACCAATTGGATGGCTGGATTCGTATCCAGCTTGTTGATCCTTTGTTGAGCGCCAAAAGCAATGGGCAATATGAAGACATGTAGGCAATCTGCATGGAAGTGGAGGGAACTTTTAAGAAAATTCAAGCAATGGAGGGAGTCCATATAATTTGCAGTGGATTACCTTGGCGCCAAAATAGAATGCACGATTTAGAACCCAGACCATTGGGCTATATTTGATTAGCCCTTGCATCTATAAAACAATGGCGCCAAAACACCTTAATCTGGTAAGTACCGGTCTTAGATGCATGCATGAATCATGCAAAAGGGAAAAAGGGAACTCGATCTTAACCTGGAAAATAAGTTTGGCTTCAAAACTGCCTGAAATCTCCTAGAAACTTGCCGAATCTGAGGTCAAAAGGTGTGCCAGCTGGGTCCTTCGTTCAACCATTCGAGTACTTGCATGGTTACATACGGTCGCATTGCAAATCGAAGCAGACTGGGAGTGAACCTAATCTGGGCGCAGAGTGTGTCGAAGCAGACTGGGAGTGAACCTAATCTGGGCGCAGAGTGTGCCGTGTGTAAAAAAGCCCTAAACCTTGGGCGTGAAGGAAGAAGCCACGGTCGATTCTAACCTGAGCCGTTATGGTTCCCAGATGAACCAAAAAGCCTTCCACGTAAGCCGCCATGGTCGCCAACTGGCATCAACGGAGGGTACCTGAACCGATGAAGGGCACCCTCCCTTATAGCTTTTCTTTTTTGAAGGTGTGGTTTTTTTTTAGGTGTGGTTTCATTTTGCGGAAGTGTAGTTTTTTTTTTAAGGATGAATTGTTTTTAAGAGGATGTTGTTTTTTGAGGTGTGGTCTATAATAAGGTGTTGTTTTTAAGTAGCTATTTTTTAAGAAAATATGGTTTTTTAAGGTGTTGTTTATAAGTAGGTGTAGTTTTTAAGTAGCTGTTTTCTAAGAAAGTATAGTTTTCTGAGTGATATGATTTTTTAAGTCTAGGTGTTGTTTTTTGAGGTGTGGTTTATAAGTGAGTGTAGTTTTTAAGCAGCTGTTTTGGAAAAAAGTATGGGTTTTTGAGGTGTGGTTTATAAGTGGGTGTAGTTCTTAAGTGGCTGTTTTCTAATGAAGTATGGTTTTTTCAAGTGGTGTAGTTTATAACTAGGTGTAGTTTTTAAGAAGCTATTTTTAAGGAAGTATGGTTTTTTGGAGGTGTGGTTTATATAATTAGGTGTAGTTTTTAAGTAGCTGTTTTGTTAGGGAAGTATGGTTTTTTGAAGTGTAGTTTATAAGTCGATGTAGTTTCTAAGTGGCTATGTTTTAAGGAAGTATGGTTTTCTAAAGTGGTGTGGTTTACGACTAGACATAGTTTTCAAGTATCTATTTCTTACGTAAGTATAGTTTTTTTTGAGTTATAATTTATAACTATGTGTAGTTTCTAGTAACTGTTTTTTATTAAAGAAGTATGGTTTTTTTGAGATGTGAATGTTTTTAAGTAGCTATTTTTTAGGAAAGTATACAGTTTTTTGAGGCGTGGTTTATAAGTAAGTGTAGTTTCTAAATGGTTGTTTTTTAAGGAAGTATAGTTTTTGAAACTGGCGTGAGGTTTTTTTTTAAGCTAATATTGCATGCACAACTATATCACCATGCCACACTTATCCATATGATTTACTACAATGTCATTACATGCTATGTGTGAAAATGTCATTAGCGTAAGGAAATGAGGCCAAGTTAAAAAGGCTAGCAATGGTTGTTTTTCCAAGGCAGTCTTTCTTGGCAACCCTCCTCCAAGGGGTCCTACGCTAATGCCCACCCTCTCGAAGCTTGGTTCTCCTATGATCGTTGAATCCTATGTTGAAGTATCCTACTTCGAGTATAGGTCTCGTGATATAACGACTAATCAAGGGATATTGAGATATGAGTGCAACTATCTCATTTTGCTTTAGGCATCCTAATGTGATTTATACTCTTTTGCAAATTTTGCATAAGGATTGGTTGCCTTAAGCAACGTGAAGGTTCTAACCATAAAATCCACTGAGGTTTGATCCACGTGTGAGGTTTAGGATCAACATGTTCCATAATATAAAGCTGCCACTACATACGTCGGTCTGCTACAGAAAAAGTAAGATTGATAAAGCAAACAAAAGAGTGAAATGACCTCTACCACAAGAAGAGCAAGCGACAACAAGGTAAGATGACGACCAGGTAGTATTCCGCCGCCACCACCTAGACCAATTAACTACGAACATACTAGACATGAGCTCTTTTGGCTCTTCTTGGAGAAGGGCTGGTCTTCTGCCCATGAAACTTGTACCCAAGGTATAATATTGACATTCTGAGACCATTGACAGAGCCTTGCTATTCTGGAGTGAGGGAGTTGCTCATCCTTCGCCCTTTTTGGAGCATATTTATTAGCTTGCAAACATCTATATTTTTGAAGCATTCGAAAATGTCTCAAATGGCGCGTGAAATCCAAGAGAACTACCAGCTCCAGCAATTTTGAAGTCTCTAGAAGAAGGACCATATTATAGACTAGGAAAAGCATTTTCTGATTGCAAGTCAGGATTCAAGAAAGAATAGAATAGAATAGAATAGAATAGAATAGAATAGAATAGAATAGAATAGAATAGAATAGAATAGAATAGAATAGAATAGAATAGTTTTTTTAACGTCCACGGAGACCAATAGGTCATGGGACCCATACAATGGGCTAGTACAATCCCCAGCAATAAGCCCCTCAGCGTGATCTTCATTAGTGCAGATCCCTTCAAAATCCCTTCAAATTTGCAATCCTGACCAAGTCAATATTTGATCATAATAGGTTGACAATCATGCTGAAGCCTTTGAAAATCTATGAGATAAAAGAGAAAAAAGAAAAAGAAAAACCCTTAAAACCCCTTATTTCGTTTGGTTCTCGCTAAATCCGGGTCGATTTCCTTATTTTTTGCGGCGGGGTGTGTTTCTTGGCATCACATGTTGAAGGTACTCCTTGCAAACCTTCAACCTCAGTGGTTTAGAATCTCAGGTTTCTTAAGGCAACCAATCTTTGTGCAAAATCTGCAAAAAAATATGAATCACTTTAGGATCCTTAAAGCAAAATGAGACAGTTGCACTCAGAGTTGTACTGATCTTTTTAAAATGATTCTTGAAGGAGGAATTAGAGAAAACTTGGAGTGAGATGTAATTTTTTTTTTGGCTCAATTTGGATCTAGGATGAGTTAGAAAAATGGGTTCAAATTGGACAGAAAATTTGGCCAGTGCACTTCCCTGAAACAGAAACATGTATGCACACTCAAATGATAATATCTCGAGTTTTACTAAGTAATTTTTGCTGATTTGTGAAATAAATATCAGGAAGACGTTGTCAGAACATGTGGGAAAAAATTTGGCTTGATTTGGTACTGGAATGATGGAGAAAACTGAGTTCAAAGTGGATCAGAATTTTGGCCAGTGAAATGTGAGCAAGAAACAACAAGCTGGTTTTTTCAAATAAAGTTCTGACACCTGATTATATCTCTGACAGATTTACAAGCAAGGTGCGGCAAGTGCTTTCAACAAAATCATGCAATTATGCTCAGAAATTTCTTTTTTTGATGCTAGATTCTCACTAAGGTAATGCAACTTGAAAGTCAAGGCTTTTTATGTTTTTTCCTTTTTATGACAATTTTTTAATGTTTCTTTAGGAATAAAATATAAACTATATGCTGGACACCGGCCTCGGTACTTTGTGCAAATAACTCTCATATTAGCTTCTAAGTTGCAAAATTAATAACCAATAAAGCACTAATGACTAACTTTTGCAATTTTTTAGATTTTTGTGTGGCATGATATTCTCAGAGACTTATAAACACTCAGGATTGCATTATAAACTGGTCCACAGGATATATTTCAACATTACTTTCACTAAAACTTTGATGTTACCTTGTTCTAGCACTTTTGAATGCAAATGCACAAACTACTTCTTACCAAGTTCAGATTTTCAGGAAAACACTATGGATCTTCAAGTGTGCTGGCAGGTCCAACTTATAGGATTGGTTACCTACTCTTTTGGTTATCCTGAATGGTCCAGCCCACCTTGGAGCAAGCTTCTTGCAATTGTCGATGCAGAGCTTCAGCCAACTTTGTCCCCTAATCGCCGATGCAGAGCTTCAGCCTAATCGCCGATACTGTAATCGTCAATGCAGAGCTTTAGCCTAATCATCGATGCTGTAATCGCCGATGCACTTCTGCCGGCTTCTTGCTGCTAGAAGATATTTTCGTACTTCCTTCACCAACTGTTGCATGTCGGCTAGCATCCGTTAATGTCTTAAATAAGCATTACAGTCTTGGACCCCTGCATGATCCCTGCTGGACTTCCCTTAATGCATGCAATTATATTAATTACCTTACGGTAATATTTGTATATTAACATTATCATAGTATTGGATATATTGCTTCCAATAGTATTATATTTAACTAGCTGTTATATGATAACTTTACGACCTTTAAGATATGTCATCATACAATTATCGAGACAATACTTATTTTGAAAAATATTTTAACTATTTATCATATGGCTAGGGTTTATATCATCGGATCCAAGTGTTGAGCGTGTGACTCTCGCTCGCTACTTGGTTGATGATGTATCAACCTTACATGGATATACTTTATAGTTGCTATACTTATGAGAAGATAGACAAATTGTTATTATATTTGTCAGGACCCTATGAAGGTTACTTAAATGCCTTTGGAAGGAATTACATCCTTGCGAAGGTTTAACTAAGATTTTATGTAATTATTATCTTATTTTATCTCGATACTGAGATATCTACACAAGACAAAACTATCTATGTAGTTATTATGAACCTATAATTTATCAACAAGACATTAAAACTTATGATACATGCCCTCATGGAGTGCTATCGATGCCCTGCATAATAATATACTTAAGATTATATAATTCATGTAGTTATACGGGGTTCACAACCCTGAATAATTTAATTAAGAGCTAGGCTACTAGCTCATTCCTAGGTGTGAATGCTTTTCCCATCATGCATTCTATCTATTATGCAAAGCCTCTCCCCACCTTAGTTGTCACACCCGCCGGTGTCGACTAATTTTGAGACGACTTGGCCGTTGTATTGTTTCCATTAATTTGCTCCCCCGCAATTGCTTTGGTGCAATTGGCTTTGCTTTGCTTTCCATTAATTAATTGCTTTAGCTACTTGCGGAAGGAACTCTATTCTAAGGGTCGACTAATTTGATGATGATTCAACCAAGATATAGGTAGGTTCAGTCCTAAGAATGAGCCCCCACTTTCTTCATAAGAAAATGGTCCTACACCTCAATGTATCCTATCCCCTCGATTGATGTTGTCATAACATCTCATCTATTCTATCTACCCCAAGAGGTTATGTGCTTTCTATCTAACGCATTAAATTACTAGCCTTAGCTAACATATTTAACCATGTTTAACATATCTATTCCTAAGCGATGAGTTACTGAATTATTTAGAACAATTCTAAATTGCAAGGTTTTATCATCATGACAATTCCTTTTGCCTCAAAAGACTATGTGATTAATGTGCTTCTTATTTTAGATGTGCCTTTCATGTATTATTCAATTTTATATTCTAAATATCCCCCTTTCTTAGTTATTTACTCTCTTGGAATATTCCTATCAATTGAATTGATGTCATCATAACAAGTTGGCCGGACTTGTTAGATTACTTCTTTTCATTTGGTTGGATTATTCCTTGGAGGTACTAGCTTTATACATGGTCAACAATTATCCTAGTGATGATTCCTTCTTAGCGAGGTGATCAATCTCACCAAGTGGTTTCAATATGTTGGATGAACAATCATGTATAATTTTAGTTACTCCTATGCATTTCCTTCCCAATCGTTGAGGCTTAGCTCAACTTGGGGCAATCCTTCACGAGAAAATCTGGAAATGCCTTCCAATCCCATTATGGATGTCATCATCCATAAGCCTATCATACTCGACTGTATGATCGTAGCTCCTCAATCTTGCTCGCATCTCATCCACATGTTGCCTTCTTGAAGCAGCAAGGTAACGTTATTTCGAGTTGCTTGAGACTCTGAGCTCCTCCTCGATGTAGAGGTCAACTTTCTTCATTAGAGACTTCCCATTGCTGGTGGTTTTGATGGCGTAGTTGACTACTTGAAATCTTCTATGTTACTTCCCAAAAGCCTGAAGGTGGTTTCGTTGACAAACATCCTCCACATTGAATTCTTCATCTTGCCTCTGGATTCGATATTGTTGTGCCAACTCCATCCTTCGAGTCTTGTATCATGTTGACAGACAAGTGTTGAGTGAAGATGTGTGTTCGTTCCTCCTTCTGTTGTTGAGGACACTCGTGTCATTAGTGTTGTTGCTGCCACAAGAGGTAGAGTTGCATCCCGAAGATGTCGTCGTGCAAGCCTAGATGGTGCAGCACTAAGGATCTTGACGTGACTGATATTATCTCTCATCTTGATATTGTGCTGGACGAGGATCTTCTACTTGAGGCCGCTTCTCGAAGTGTCTGGAGTTGAAGCTTGGCTTGGGCTCTGGTCTTCTCTCTCTATTTGCTCTTTCATTCTAACACTTGCTCTTGGCTATACCTGTGGTTCTTTGCTTCATCATTTGGCAGTCGAAGTGATGGAGTTTCTTGACGCAAATGCTAAATCCTAAAACATGATCCTAAACTCATGTTTTGTACTATGTGCGAAAACCCGATACTAATGATAGACACATATATATAATTATATTGGGATTTTAATTCATCTAATTTTCTAATTTATAGAATGAGAATGAGAATGAGAATGATTTTTTATCGGACCCATAAGGAGCGCAGCAAACTTATTACTGTCCGGATTAAAAAACCCCCGCCCCGAAGGGTTTTCGAGGGAAAAACCGTGGCAGTAATAAGAATGCTGTCAAACTGTACAAGTATACATCAATGTATATACACATGTCAAGTGTGTGCCCGAGGACATAGCTGATCTCGCATGTCCATAACCTCCTGAAGATATGATCCCATCACCCGTACGGATGCTGTGCTCAATGTCACATGTAACGGTGGCGGGCGACCAACTCGGATATCGTGTCCGGAATTTGATCATATCTTTGGGCAACTTTGAAGGGTATGAGATTCATCCGCAATGACTCCCATTTGGCGGCATTGTGAGCACGCCTGGCGTGGCTCACCAATCCATCTGCCCGTCTCAATTCGAAGATGATGTGCCCCTGTGCGAATGGAGGTAATGAGTCTGCGCCTTTTCATGGGCAAGTGGGTACGCAGGTAGCATTGCGGGCCTCGTTCCAATGTGGGATTTATGTGGCGCTGGTAGTGTGCTGTCTTGACCTGTTCAAGGGCATTGGCATCCCAAAGCTTGTTGAGGAAGCAAGCATCAAGATATTGCCTTAAGCTATGGCGATCTGCCTCTGTTTGCACGTGTATGCACCTGTGCTCCTGCACATTCCATCTAGCCAACCATTGAGCTCTCTTTTCCCTCCAGCCGGCCTTGAGGCGTTGCGGCTCCATTGCCATGATATAAACTAGTTTAGGGAGACGAGCATCGTCCATATTGACCACCTTCTGAAAATAGACAATGTGGCGATCAAGGGCCGCCCTCTGAAGAGGCAAGAATCCTGTCTCCTGCAGTAGAATTTGACATGGGACTGTGGACTTCACCCCTAGTGGCTCGTACTAAGAAGGCTTTCTGGACCTGCTCCAAGCCATTCCAAGTAGCAAGTGATACTACTGGGCCCCATACTTCCACCCCGTATAAAAAGGACAGGCTCCACTAAGACCTTGAGCAGTGTGGGATGATGGGCCCAATCATACAACTCCGCTCTATGACTATTGTTTTGCATTGCATATAGTGCCTTCCACTGCCGTCACTTTCGTGGCCGTATGGATGTGTCTCGGTGCATAGTAGAAGGAAACTCCACTCCCAAATATTTGTATGTGGATGCAACTTCCACATTTTGGCCTCGATGGCGAAGGAGGGGACCCTCTACCGACGTGAAGATGATATGAAAACCACCTTAGTCTTGGCGGGGTTGGCCATATATCGGTCGCTTGGCGAGAATGTGTCCGGGGCATCGAGATGTCGTTGCATGTCTACTGGTGTGTGTAAGCTAAGAGGTCCACATCATCGATATATATTAAACTGTCGATGATCCGATAGAGAAGGTGAGCTCCATCGCCCCATTATCGGCAAGCCAGCTCTCCAATTGATCAATGTAAAGCCCAACCAAATGTTGGGGGAGAGAGGGCATCCCCCACGGCGAACCCGATACTACTATCAAATGGTTGGCTTGTCTGGCCGCAATCGACGAGCATCTTTCATATAGCACATTACTGCATTACGCGCAAATCTACGGAACCCCCACCGCATTTGCGGTCTTGCCCATAGTTTTTCCCGAGCCGCGTGTCAAAGCGCCGCCAAAAATCCACAAAGCAACAATATAGATCCCGACGGCGGTTCCTGATGTCTTCAATCGAGTTCGCAGCGTGAAGATGTGGTCAATGGTTGAGTGCGGGGTCTTTTTGAATCCTGCACGGGTGAGGGCCCGCACCTCTGGCCGCCTCTGCCCGGCCGTCAACTGCCGCCGAGAATCCCAGCAAAGCAATTTTGCAAACACCGAATCTGACCATGATTGTTCGGTGGTTGGCTCCAGCGGTGGGGTCACCCGCGCCTTTATATATGGGAACAACTCGCTATTGGTCCACTACAGCCAGAAACCTTCTGTAATGCCTTGTTGAACAAGGCGGTCAACCGACTGTATTATGGGCGACCACCTCGCCCACTTAAGCAATTACGCGCATACCATCCAAGTCACGGGGCTTTTCCATTGGCAAGGCGCCGCAAGCCTTGTTCCACGTCCGAATCTGTGATTTCCAGCACTGGGCCTTCTTGCAAGGGTAATGTTGCATGTGCACCCTGAGGGTCGTATAGCTGTTGCAAGTATTGTCTCCACTGCTCGGGAGTGATATTCCCTGTGGGCTGTACTGGCTTTCTAAGAACCCTTCGCCAGAAGGTCCTGGGATGACGTTCCAGGAGGTAAAACATTTCCCTTTGATGCGCTGCAGAGGATATGCATAAGTGTTTATACTTCTTTAGGATTTTCCCTCCTCCAATCACGTTTGATTCTTCGGTTTTGCTGCACCTTCCTCGTTCTGCTTGATTCCAGGGTTCCTTAAGGTGTTGCGACTGTAGTTAACCTTCGTGTGTGATCTGAGGTCGTTATCCCAAGTTGTGGAGAGCGTTCCTCGATGTGAACTCTTGAGTTGAAAATGCCCCTCCTTAATGTGTTTACCTGTCATGTGGAGTGTCATGACTGCCCAGCGTTCCTACATGCAGTGTGTCGTTACAAGGTTGAAGATGTGTAGTGCCATTGATCACTTGAGTACGATCACCTGGTTGTTGCAATCGGGCATTCTTGCATGTCTTCGAAGCTCTGAGATAGTGATCGTCGGGTAGACAATGTTATTTCTCGGTCGATTGAATTTTTGAGTGCGACTCCCGTTGCTTGGACTTTGCTTCGTTGTGAGATGCCTCCGCTATGCCTAGAAATGTGGTCGTCTCCATCAGCACATGCCATCGCTCCTCCTAGTTGCCTTTGAGTGGTCTGTGGTTGTTGGCTAGGTCGGCTCCTTCGTCCTTTGGGTCGGGTCCATTCGAGTCTCGAACTACTTGGCTAAAGCACTGGGGTCGTCCTTCCTTAGGTTTGCAGGCATTTCTGGATCTGGAACTCTTATTCGTACCGACTATCCTCCTCCTTGATATTGCCCTTGGTGTTGATATATGCCTTCAAGTCGGAGATGTGCCTTCCCTATTATGTGTCTCCTCTTTTTTCTTGATCATGATCCCCTATTTTTGAAATCGATGAAGTCATTATTGTCTTCTTACTAGGGCAAGGGCCTGGGAGCTCGTCATGGCTGGACTTGGGTGTTCTGCAGTTGTCTAGCATTGTTGCACCTTTTGTTGATATTGCCCCTATCCTGTTCGGCTGGTGTTGTTCTCGAGGTGCTGGGTAGGAGCGCACTCGTTGTTTTCCCTCTAATTCCCATCCGCTCCTGGATCGCTAAGAACTCCTCCTCTGTGGGTAACTCTTGTTGAGCCATCATCTGCCTGATGCCGGTGTAGGCTTATATATCTGTTGATGATTGGCCAGTGTACGTCTGGGCCTCCCTTATGCTGATGGGGAAGTTCTGTGTCTCCCGGTCGATGAAGTCATCAAGGTCCGGTTGTTGATGTAGGAGATGTAGGAGCTTGTCTATCCTGTAGCCCATGTCCCTGCACTCTGGAAGGTTCTTGATGTCGTGCAGGCTCAGGTACGCCTCTCCTTGGATGATTACCGGGGTTAAGCTTGTGATGCCTAGCCCAAGTGGTGGAGCTGTCCCCGTGGTTCTCAGCCCCTCTTCAAAGCTTTGAAGTTCCTTCTCAGCTTCTATGATGACCTCTACATCCGACCCACGTCCTTCATCTTCCTCCTGTTCTGCCTCCTCGTACTCGAGAAGCATCTGCCCTTCTTCACCTGCTGCCATGGCCATAGGCTCAAGCTCTAGGGGTTGGACAGATGGTTCTCCTATCTGGGTTTGGGCTCTATGGGATAAGAAAATAGCTATAGCTGTGGTGTATGAGAAGTATCTCCTCCTATTTACAGCTACGGACATATAATTGGGTAAGCGGTTGGCCTTATTTTCTAGGTATTTGTCTATGTTGGTGATGTCCTACAGAGCTGTACGAAGGGCTATGCTTGAAGCAAAGTATCCTATGCAAGGGGGAAGTTCTACTAAAGAAGGACCTATCTTTGCATGGAATTCAGCCATGATGTCCTGGTAATAGGGAGTAGCATTGATGGTTGCATCCACATCGATCTCCTTCTGAAAAACAGTGAAGACCGAATTGATGTTAGCCTCGGCCACATGAGCAGTGGCGATGTACCATCGCCTAAATGCAGATGTTGTCATGATGCTAGAGCTCCTGGGGGTATCAAACAGATGAAGGAGCTCCTCTGGGAGCTGAAAAATTGCCTTGAAGTGAGGAGCAAAGGAGTAGGGTGCAAATGAGGGTTGTGATCCTATTTATAGGCAAAATTCTAATTTGAAAAAATTTTAGGGTTTGGGAATATCTATGATTCTGAGGTGCTGCTATGTAATTCATAGGCAAACTAGGTTAAAGAATGCATTCTAAGGATCCTATTGCAAGAAATTTCATCTAATTTAGAGAAAGTTGGGGTCAGTTGGGTCAATCTTGGTCTGACCACTCACACAGTGTGCGAGAGGCTAATCCGAAAATGACGGATTTGGTCCTGGCACACTTTGTGAGGGGTGGGACTCTATTTGGGTCGAGGATGACTCAAAATATGCAAACTAAGGGTCAAATCCTATTTATCTCGACGAGTAGGTCGGATTGTGCCCTTACTTCCTTCATTTGGACAAGTCTTGGCATAGATCAGGGGTCGACCACTCACACAGTGCACGAGAGGCTAATCCGAGAATGATGGATTTGGTCCTGGCACACTCTGTGAGGGGTGGGACTCTATTTGGGTCGAGGATGGCTCAATTTCTATAATCTAAGGATCAAATCCTACTTATCTCAATGAGTTGGGTTGGATTATGCCCTTACTTTCTACATTTGGCCAAGTATTGGCAAAGATCAGTGGTCGACCACTCACAAAGTGCGTGAGAGGCTAATCTGAAAATGACGGATTTGGTCCTGGCGCACTCTGTGAGGGGTGGGGCCGAAAACACTGAGTTTTGCTCCAATTTTGGTAGTTCCAAATGCAGATATCATTAATATAACCTAATTACTTATAGTTTTACACGTTAACATGATCAAAACATAAATTTGTATTTACAAAAAGTTGTGTATTTACAATAAAGTAGCAATCTTCTTTCTGCTATGAGCTCGTGGATGTTGCAACCGAGTGCTTGATAGTCGAGAAGGTTCTTTATGCAGATGATTAACGAATATCTTCCATTCGATGAAGATTGTTGATAGGCCAGTTGTGCCCTGTACTACTCGCTTCGTTGGTAGAGGTGTTTGCCATAGTTTGCCTTTTCACTCTCCTCCCTTCTGTTGTCAGTACGTCGCCTGGGTCTTCAATGTCTTCAAAAAGTCATGCCCTTTGCTCTTCTGTGGCTCTAGCCTTGTACCCTAAAAGCTATTGCTTCTATTTCTAAACAAACCCTAGTTTGGAAGACAGAATTTAGGGTTTGAGCAATTTTGGTCATTTTGAGGTGGATTATACTATTTTTAGCCTAATTGGTCATAAATGGATTCTAGACTTTTTAATGGTCCTAACACAACAAATTTCAGGCGATTTGGAGCTGTATAACTCAAGTTATAAAGGTTCAAAGTTTTGACCCCTCACACAGTGCGCGAGAGGCTAATCCAAGGATGACGGATTTGGTCTGGGCGCACTCTGTGAGTGGTCACTACTTTTTGGCTCTAACTTTAGTTTTATAATTCTTAGTGTTAGAACATACGTTCCTAGCTTAAATTCAAGCTCTAAGCTACCCTGAGCTATCAGATATCTAGGTCAACATGGGTCGACCACTCACACAGTTGCGCGAGAGGCGAATCCGAGAATGACGGATTTAGTCTGGGCGCATTCTGTGAGGGGTCATCCCTTTTCGGCCAAGATTTCTAGGGTTTTGCTAAAAAATTCTTACTAACTTAGCATTTTTCTACTTGCTGCACTAGAGATTGGAAAAAAATTTCCCAATTTTCGAGGTTCATGCTTGGGTGGCTATTCCCAAGACTGGAAGTCTACTGTTAGTCCTAACAGGGAATGATCAGTGCTCGATCTTGATCTGCCAAGATCATGCTCTGATACCACTGTGACGTCCCCTACTTCCTCTACGATGCACGCATCGTATCAGAAGGCGGAGCATTCCCCCTGTCAGCCAAACTGGCAGGGGCCATCCACCTGACACCACTCCCAGTGGAATGAGCCAGCAAGGGAAGAGTGGATGTGTCATTCAACCATCTCCCTTCGGGTTGACCTAGCTGCGGAAGTGTGAATAAACATAAGCACCTAATAACAATACATCAATACAATCACCTCGAAGGGTGAACACATCATAATCATCACATATATAGCAACATCAATATGAACAATAACAACAAAGGGGAATCCTACCCAGGGCTCAGACTCAATGGGGTTTGACTAACGGCTTGGGCCTCAAGAAGTCATAGCAGACAGAATTCATGGCAAATGGATTTGGCTGGCATAAGGCATAAGAACATGGCTGAGGGTAGTCCACTCCATCCGCCCCTCCCGTGCACACTTTGTAGAGTAGGTTGAAAAGTATTGGGACCTGACCATAGCCTGCCAGGTGCATAGCCAAAGGGGCTACTGCTGGGTTGCATCTCCCCAGTCCTGATGAGGCAGGAGGAGTCACCTCCCCTCCAGAGGCATCCATGCCCATCACAGGCAGCTAGAGGGCCACTGCCCGTATTCGACTTGAACCTCATTGAAGGTGACGCATCACCCAAGAGGTGTCGAGCTCATGCCTTGCCCACACTCAATGGCAAGCCATTAAGCCTAGCCCGCTTAGACCCCCGGTAGGCTTTACACACCAGAGGGGTCAATCTGTGATGGGACAAGTCCCCCCTTGTCAACCGGTCTAGCCCCGCCACCCACAACCAGGCGGGCTCCTGTGCACGGGCCGCATGTAATTGGGAACTAGTAGGCTATCTAGGATCATCTGCTACACAGGCTTTAGGTCTCTACCCACCTTCCCAATACATGGAAGTCACAGAATGAAATATCAACATCATCACAGAACTGAAATGAAGAATATCATCTAATCTATCTATCTAAACATCCAGAGTTAGGTTCCTTCGTTAGAGCTTATGATCTCGGGATCTATAAGGCCTCTAAGGCTGAACTAACATGCTAAACCAGCTTATTGCCTAGCCACAAGGCGGATTTGCACAACAGAATGACTATTTACCTGGCACTTGACCCACTCCAGATCCTCGGAATGCGTCCATGCCTCTGATCCTGCTGAAGACTGCTGCTACTCGAAGATCTGTTGTGCAAAGGCGGCTTTTCAGAGCCTGGCAATGCGAATTAGGGTCTTAGCTTGGCCGGAATGGCTCAAGAGAACCCTAAATGCGAGAGAAGGAAAGGAGCTCAAGGAAAACCCTAAATGTGAAAGAAGAAAAGGGTTTAGGGTTTAAGGGGAAAGCCCTTATATAGAGACTTTTAGGGTTAGGTTAACATTGGCCAAATGGGGTTTTGCCATTTAAACATGCACAACATACGAGGTTGCCCCCTAGGTGCAACCCTTTACGGCTCTCAAGTACATGTCATCATGACATGTACGTGTGACGTGGCAGTATAATATACGTATTCGGATCGTATATTATGATGGAACATCACATTCTCCCCACCTTGACTTGATGCTGTCCTCAGCATCACGCGTCTCCCCACCTTGGAAACCTGCATATC
Source organism: Isoetes taiwanensis (assembly GCA_021234155.1). Classification (NCBI taxonomy): domain Eukaryota; kingdom Viridiplantae; phylum Streptophyta; class Lycopodiopsida; order Isoetales; family Isoetaceae; genus Isoetes; species Isoetes taiwanensis. The sequence goes on along the minus strand of JAJEKV010000245.1, from coordinate 150,202 downwards.
CTGCAATCACATTCGATATATATACAATTTTACAATATAATTACCTCAAGGTAATATTTTATTAATTTATTCTAACATATCCTTGTTTAATATCGTACTATGGTAAGGGAGTCTTTCACCCTCTTACTTTATCATCTATTATTCACCATTATTATAAACATAGCTTCAAAATTTCTTACTTTATCATCTATTATTCACCATTATTATAAACATAGCTTCAAAATTCTATAAATTAAAATCCATCTGGTCTCCTTGCAAAACATTACGACAAACAAATATGTGTTGCAAGTCTTCGCAGTGCGACCCTCCTGTCCCTTAGATCATTCTATTGGCCTGCCGGTCCAACACTACGTTAATACACATTTATTTATTATAAAGTTAGTTGTTAGGGAACCACCCATTAATTACAATTTATATGGATGCAAGGCTAATCTCCCGGCGTAGGAAGATTATGTTTCTTCCATCTTGGCCGTGGAGACAGCGCCCTATCATGCCTAGGATGATCACTCATGCATACACCTTTAGTTGCCTTTGGCGTGAAGGGTGACGTCCTTCCCGTATTTGGGCGTGAAGGATGGCGTCCTTCCCGTAGTAGGCATTGACTAGAGGTGCTTTCCTATCAATGCATACCTGAATGACCTCTTATCTCTCAAGATCGCCTACTTCCGTGGGACGGAAGTAGACTTTTTAATCCACCTTCCACTCACCTATCGGTTCGGTGTTGACTACTTTGGTGACGAGTCGACCCTTGCATTGCTCCATGAGTTGTGGGTACTGCTTCTCAAGATCTATTTGTAGTGTCCACGTAGTGTCTTCCACTGGTAAGTGTCCCTTTCACTAGGTATTGGAGAATTGAGATCTTCTTGTCTTCTTATAGGATCTGACAAGAAGAACCTCTGGAACAATCTCAAGGTGATCGTCCATCATTTCCAGTAACTTTGGTGTCTCCAATACTTCCTCTGGATTAGGAGTGTGTTTCTTTAGGAGACTTACTTGGAAAACACTATGGATCTTCAAGTGTGCTGGCAGGTCCAACTTATAGGATTGGTTACCTACTCTTTTGGTTGTCCTGAATGGTCCAGCCCACCTTGGAGCAAGCTTCTTGCAATTGTCGATGCAGAGCTTCAGCCAACTTTGTCCCCTAATTGCCGATGCAGAGCTTCAGCCTAATCGCCGATGCTGTAATCGTCGATGCAGAGCTTCAGCCTAATCGTCGATGCTGTAATCGCCGATGCAGAGCTTCGTCTATGCACTTCTGCCAGCTTCTTGCTGCTAGAAGATATCTTCGTACTTCCTTCACCAACTGTTGCATGTTGGCTAGCATCCGTTAACGTCTTAAATAAGCATTACGGTCTTGGACCCCTGCATGATCCCTGCTGGACTTCCCTTAATGCATGCAATTATATTAATTACCTTACGGTAATATTTTTATATTAACGTTATCGTAGTATTGGATATATTGCTTCCAATAGTATTATATTTAACTAGCTGTTATATGATAACTTTACGACCTTTAAGATATGTCATCATACAATTATCGAGACAATGCTTATTTTGAAAAGTATTTTAATTATTTATCATATGGCTAGGGTTTATATCATCGGATCCAAGTGTTGAGCGTGTGACTCTCGCTCGCTACTTGGTTGATGATGTATCAACCTTACATGTATATACTTTATAGTTGCTATACTTATGAGAAGATAGACAAATTCTTATTATATTTGTCAGGACCCTATGAAGGTTACTTAAATGCCTTTGGAAGGAATTACATCCTTGCGAAGGTTTAACTAAGATTTTATGTAATTATTATCTTATTTTATCTCGATACTGAGATATCTACACAAGACAAAACTTTTTTTTTTTTTTTTTTTTTTTTTTTGGAGAGAGAGAGAATGTAGTTTTTTCCATTAATTATAGAAAAAAAGTACAATAGAGTTCATTGTCAATGTGGGAACATGACAATAGAACTGTAGATAGTAGCAGTGAGTACAATAAACATAGAAATAATGTAGATTGAGAAAAGATCATGATAGAACCTGCAAAAGACCTGCTAATAGCCGAGATCTAGTAGATGTCGACCATAAACAGACTACTTAGAAATATGGAGCCAAAATATGAAGGTAGGCAAAGGGAGGAAAATAGGATTGGAAAGGGCAGATTAGAATTGATATATGTCAAGGTAGTTGAAATGTGCTGGGTAATCTGGCTGAATGATTAGGATTCGATTATTCCCCCAATTTAATTCCTGAATCAGAGTGTCAAAGTTTATAGTGGCCATCAGAAGAATAAGAGAACCATAAGCATCTGCCATTCCCCTGTGATAGTAGTAGCAACCCCTGTAGAAATCGAATTGCTGCTCTGTCATATTGCTGCCAAATCTATCCAAAAACCACCACAACTCATGCATCAGGTAAGTTCCTCTGCAGAACTCAATGGTCCAGTCAATCTCTCTATCTGGAATATCAAGAATGTCCACATGAATTCTGCCTCTAACTAGACCTGTCCAAAGACCCTCTGTATACTCAATTTCATTGTCATTCAAGCATGATTTCATTAATTGGAGAAAATAACGCAATTTTGAGAATTTTAAGCACACCTAATTTGCTCAAGCACAAGTACTTTTACCTATTTCTCGAGCCCAAGAAACATGAGGTAATTAACATACACATATACATACAAATTATGTGTATATTTGTACGTGTACATGATACTTGTAGAAGCCCAATAATGGCCCTACATTCTACACCAATAATTCACATCAATAATTTTACTTCACTATAAAAGTAGCTCGACTCGGGGGTAGAGGTCATTCATCTTCCATGGCTTCCTCGATGCCTCGTCCAGAGCACATCCGATCTTTCATGTGCTACTTGAGCTACAACGATCTGAACGAATGCGCTAGAAATGGTATTAATCTTGATCCATGGCTTCAATCTAAAGCTGATGGTCCTTCTAGTGCTTGCAAGAAGCTCACTCGTGTTGTAGTCCACATTTACTGGCTTCCCGATCAGGAGATCTATGAACTGAATAGCATCACGAGCTTTGATGTTGATGATGAGTGAATCTGTATCTGCTAAGGATACAATAATGACATGATCAGTACCTATGAACTATGTATTACAATCAATGTTATCAGTGATGACTACTGTATTTGTTTATGATATAATAATGGTATGAGCACCTATAAGCTATGTAAGGATGTAATAGCACAATGAATATTGTTTGATGTTTCTTACCTGAGTGTAGTGTAAGGGTTTGCTCTTCGACTTCCAGTATATCTGGAAGCAGTCCCTATTTTCAATCAGACCTGAATTAATCAAGCACAAAAACTTCTACCATATTAAAATCCACAAAACATGTTTTAAAAGCATAGACATATCCATACGAATGATGTATTATACTTGTTTGTATACAACAGTCTTATACACGCACCATTATTATAATGGCGCTAAAGTCAACACCAATAATTCACCCCAATAATTCTATTTCACTATAAAAGCTTCTCACTTCGGGGCTGAAGTTCATTCATCTTCCATGGATTTTTCGCCTTCTTCAGTTCACCACATCGAGGCGATCAAGTGCTCAATGAGCCACTCTGATCTTGTTGGTTGCCTAGACAGGCATCTTCTTCTTGATCCCTACCTGCAAAGAAAAGCTTTGGGCGCTGAGATTCGTTGCCCTGCGTCAATTCGTGTTATGATCCATCTGATTTGGCTTCCTGAGCGCATGAGCTATGAGATATCAGGGATCACTACTACAGATCTTGAAGATGAATGAATCACCTGTTTAACATTGTATAGTGTAAGAGCTCTTGTGTTGAGATGAAAAACGCAGAGCGTAATGAATAATAACTAGTCTATTGTAACTTGCATGTTATGTATGATATAGTAATTATGTAAAAGAGCATTGCATACCTCAAGAGTTATCATCATCGTCGTTAGCTTCTTTAGCCACTAATTCTTGCAAACCCGAGCCCCCCACACTCTTGGGGATCACCACTGACAACGGCCTGGTCTCTACGGCCCAACCATAGTCTATTGTTTTCAAATGTTGGTAGCGTGGTGGGTCATTAGGATTGGGTCTCCAATTCTTGCTCCAGCAATCCCTATACTGCATTGCATATGAGGTACCCTTTTAAACAACAAAGCAAACCAAGAGACAAACACCTCTTCATAGTGAGGGAGATTAGGGTCCTCTACTGGGTCCTCTTCGGCAAAGGCCATCCACGTCGGGCAGTTATCATGTGGCCTGATCAGCAAGAGCATTCCTTTCTTGACATCTTGGTAGGGGTCGAATATTTCAACAGGGTTCTTGGGTCTACCAGGAGAAAGGCCGACATAATGAGATGCACCAATGTGTTCATCCACCAACAAGTTGTTGGGTTCTTCCAATGCAATTTGTCTCGTCTTTGGGCGAGAAATCACGAATGAGCCAGTTCTCTGGGCTGAACGTCCCCAAGCACTCGCAACAAGGTGGACCAGTAGTCAATAACTTCATTCATATATGTGTTAGACCATGAGTTATCGCCGGCTCTAGAAATAGCTGCCCAGTGCATCATGTACTTGGCAATTGAAGCTCTCAATGCACCTATATCTTTCAAGCTCTCATATGGCTGCACGACCTTAGGTGACCCTCTCGGAATCATAGGTAAGCCTTGGGCATCCTCCTTCCACATTTTGATCCCCTTTTCAGGTAGCCACTCCCTATGCCCTGGCCTCATCTTGTAGAACATTAGTGGCCATCCATCCTTCATGCAGAACTTGAAGAGTAGAGGTTCCAAATGACCACATAAACGGTCCTTCTTATCAGGGATAAAACCTTTCACGAATTCTTTCCAGTTGGGAACCTCTGACACAAGGTAGGGTGTAGGAGACTTTGAACTACACTGCCTAAAGAGTTGCATAAGCTCCGGAATAGTCAATGCATCTGATCTTCTCAATAGAGTAGAGTAGTTTCCAAAGTGGGCATCTATGTCATCGTGGGTGTGTCCAACCATCATGAATCCCAGCTGCACCTGATCGAAGACACCTAACCAGACCAAGTATGACAAGTAAGAGAAAAGATACATGTTCTTGTTTTGACCTGAGCAACTGTCTAGTTACAAGTAAAGCCTCCTAGGCAACTTCTTCGGTATCATAGGGCCCTTGATAGGAGGCATAAAATCATTTCTAGTGCCATTCACCATTTTTGTCCTAAGGGCATCCGTGTTCAAAATTGCTCCACCCCAGCAGCTTCCAGGATGGTCTGTATTTCTCAAATGTCCCCAGCTGTCCTCAGATTGATTCTCTAGTGTTTTCAAGGTATGATTTAAAGATCCCACATGAAAATTCGAATCATCAGGCCAGAGATCCAGCGAGAAGTGGCCCAAGGCACCTACACCATGCCCATGCATGAGAGCACCAGTAAGACTCACCTTCAACCGTTCACCCCTCCATACAGACTTTGCTAGCTTCTCCAGACGAGGAACCATCGTCTTATTCTGATCCATTTTATCATGTATAATGGTTAAGGCATGTTCAGGAGATCGATGAGACAAAGCTCTCCATGACCAGTAGAGACTCCTGCAGGAAAGTTGGGATGTCATGTGAGATTTCCTTTCCACGGCAAGCTCTCTTCCTTCTCTTGGATCTCTAGTCTTGGCAAGCTTCTCCTTTATCATAATACAGGTATTGGGTGAAAGCGCATAGGTGGGGGACATTTCCCTTGTCAGCGACACATAGTGCTTTAGGGGTGCTTTAGCCATTTTCCAAATTTTTTTGGGCCCGTCAAGAACACTAAGTGACGGTTTGGTTTGACGGTTAGGTCTTCGACGGCCTCAGAATTAGAAGTTCGTTTTGCCATGTCATCAATCCGGAAGTAGGAGGATCTGTTTCTCCCGCTCCCGCTAGTTTTTGGATTGCAGCAGCCAGGAATAGAATTTTGAAAATGGAATTGTGGTTCGGATTTTTGTGTTTTCTCGCTCTCTGCTTCATGCAATTGTTTGGTATGTCATGGATTTGCTTGCTCAATATGCTGCTGAATTTGCAGCACGATTTGGAAATGAAGATCCAGAGGACATTGCTAGATCCTTGGGAATTAACATTGCTGAATCTCTTGCAAGATTTGAAGTGCAGAAGGAAGATACCAATGAAAATGAAGACAGGAATGAAAATGAAAATGAGATGGCAGACACCATGGAACCAAATTTGCCTGAGGTATTGTCTTCTCCAGTTCCTCTTAACAAGAATTCTGAAAATATAGAACCATGTTTGGAAAAATGTGGTAAGCTTTGCAATTGTGTATCCCCTAATACTGCGTGTCGGAGAATCTTGGCTGCTAGAAGGAGAATACAGAGAGCCAAGAAGAGGAAGAGTCAATCAGAAATTATGATGGTAGGAGAAGACGATGGCAAAGACAAGGAAAAACCTTCTACTAGAAAAAAACAAAAAGATGCTAAGCTGATTGTTGATTTTGTAAATAAGATATGCCAAAATTATGATTCAAATGATAGGGGAGGAGGTCATATCCGTGAGCTGGTGAACGACTTCCCGTAATTTGGTTTTATTGGCAATAAGAATTTAAACGTGTACAAACATGTAGTTGAGAATGTGAAGAATACTCTTGATAACAAGAAACGAGGTAGGACACAAGACATTAACCATGCAAGAGCATCTACCTTGATGATGGCTGTAAATGAGCAGAGCAATAGGGCAGCAGTTGCAAAAGTATTGAATTTGAGGAGAAAGGCTGTCTATGCTGCTCTAGATAAGAAGAAGATTGCTGACTTTGGAGGACCATGGTCCGTGTTCAAGAATAAGGCCAGATCTGACAGGTTAAGTGATGAAGACCGTGAAAAGGTATACAATTTTTGGGTTAATGCGAAACAAGAGTGTCTCCAAACAAAAGGCAAGTCATTAAATTGAGACGACAAAATAATGGTGCTAAACTGTCAAAGTATAATATGCAGCCAATCCACTATCTGGAAGAGACTCAGGTATGCTACTGCTTGTTGTTTATTACAGTAGAAAAGTTTAATAGTAATTGCTTATTGTATTGCAGGTCATGTTCTTTAGGAGATTCAAGCGTGAACATCCAAGTATGAAGATAGGGCTGAGGCTTTTCGAAAGTTTGAAACCTAAATTTGTGAGAAGACTTAAAGAGAGGGAAACATGTTGTTGTATATATCACATGAAAATGGAATTCGTTAGGCATGCAGTGAATAAAATAAGACGAGATTCTAACATTCATGGTGCAAGTTGTAGATGCAAATGTGTTGTTTGTGGACCAGGTCCAATTTGTGGACCAGGTCTGCAAGTGCCCTTCTAGTATGCTGCCATGCAAACCCTTTGGCAAATTGTGTTCTTGCCTCTTTGTTTTTTAAACCATACTGATAGATTTTAGTTACCAGATCATGAAGCTCATCTGCAAATTGGGGACGGATTTGATGGAGCTTTATCTTTCCCTCCTTCAAGTCTGACTGCCACACACTTAAGAAATCATCTGTGGTGCATTCATCTTTCCTCAAAGAACTCGGATCCCTTCCTTCATTAGGCAAGCACCTGTACACATTGAATTCTTCTACAGAATTTGCAAACCGCATTATCTGCTGCAAAAAAATAAAGCAATCGATTAAACTGAACCTATCAGAAAGTTATGGGCTAATATTCAAAAGCAAAAGCGAGAAAAGGCTTAAAGTAAGGCATGCAAACCTTTCAGGCCATGTCGCCACTCTCTTGGAAATGAAAAGGCAATGCATAATCCATAGGGCTCAAAACCATGTCCAAATTTTTGGGCGATGCATCCAATGATGGAAATCTGTCACTAAGGACAGCCATGATGAAAATCATCTGCTCGGTTGCAGAGATCGGAGCGCCACAGAAAACGTGCTCCGGAGGGCTCGACGAAACCCTAAAATTCGAATTCTGACGGGCTCGACTGAAAAAAACCCACGTTCAAAAAATTGAGTTCCAGGGTGCTTAGGGGGTGCTTGGCTGGCGCAAATATGCCCCCCACCTGCACGCTTTGACCCTATTACACTTAGAAAATGCTATCCTTTTGGCAATTGCTACCTCAGAGTGGTTCTCCTTCCACGTTGACAAGAAGGACGACGGAGAAACATGTTTTCTTGTCATCTCGTAGACGGTTATATCTACCTCTTGATGTATGTCCTTTTTAGTCAAGATGGAAGGTAATCTCTTCACATTTTCTCTAGTGCCCCCACTCGTAACCTTTGAGCGGTGTGGCATAGTTTCAGCATTTTCATCTATGTACATAGATAGCACAGCACTTCCGGCCAGTGTATGAGATCTTGGCTTCATGGACCCGGAGTTTCCGTGCTCCGCAATCCTGTGGCCGCTCAAAAATAGCTTCCTCCATTTGTAAAATGTAGAAACTGGTATACCGTAAGCACTATGCCATGCCTTCACACAGACTTGCTTGTTGTTCAGCATTAGCTTTGTCACACTTCCATTCTCTGAACAAAGATCTAGCATGTTGTATGCAAAAGTTGTACGTTCTGAGCTTTTCATGTTCTAGTAAAAGGTCCTCATGGCGGATACCTCTTTAACTGTGAAATTAGCACAACATCTCTTCAAGCAGCACAGCGAGGACCTAAACTGCAAGATAGCTTCAGGTGTGGTTTTCCTTTCACATTTATTTGGGGTGGAGCGTCCTCTCGCCCTCCTGTTCACCATGTGGTACTGTCTTTTTTTTGTTATTCCAGCCTCCGGCCTGATGGCATAAGCTTCCTTCTCGACCTCTGTCTCCTTCACGGCCGAAACTAGACTTGAAACTGGAATACTGTCTACTAGAACCAATGCTATTGGCCATCTCACCAAGTCATGCACCTGTGGCATTTCTGCACAAGCCTGACAGAGCATAGAAATATTTTCGGGGATGGGCAACAAATTCATAACAGAAACCCCTATCCATGTTTCACCCAACTTCATGTCAGACACGGCATCGTTTGGATCTGCGAAGGCGATGACACACAGCAGCATAAGCGGTTTGCGGCACTTTCGTCGCGATTAACTTCGCATGTCTTTTCGACTAGTTTCTGCAAATCCCCTGCAATTCAACTGGTTTACTGTTTTCTTCACAAGCATTTTCTGGGACTTGCCAATTTATCCGTTTGATCTGACCAGGTGGTGTGCTAACATCGGGTCCTGCTGTGATTTCATTCTGAACGTCGCTTTTGGACCAAAGAACGAAGCTACCGATAGCTTCCCCTAGCTTGTTCAATTCGGTTACGAAGCGGCGGTGGTATCTGCCCATCAAAGACAACGACAACAAAAACTACTATCAAATCGTCTGGCACAGGGATGTTGTGGTGGTTTTTGAAGTTATGCACTCTGCCTTCAGCCACCTTCTTCCCCAACAAGTAGAAAGACTGTAGAGATTCCATCCTAAAAGAAAGTCAACACTGCTCGTCAACATCGTGAAGGCGATCCTCTGGACCTCATTAGTAAAAAATAATGCAAATTACTCAAGGCCCCAAGGGACGACATAATACCTCAGGAAGATCGCGAAGGCGATCCTCTGGACCACATTGGTATGAATCAAACAAACAAAAGACACAGAGGGCCCAGGAAGATCGCGAGGGCGATCCTCTGGACCACTCTGGTGAACATCTTGAATCCTACAAATCTAACTAGAATCTTTCTCTAATCTAACTAACCTTCTTCAGCTCAAACTATTTTCTCTGACCATTTAAAAAACACTTTCCTACTGGATTTACCTCCACAAGATCGCAGTCGCGATTAATTCGATGTAAGCTCGCATCGCGTTGTAAGTGCTATGCTCCGGATGAACGCAGTCGCGATTCTTCTAGGCAGAGATCCGAACTGGTGCAACTGAGCAACAAATAGATATTTGAGTAACTCTCGCAAATCAAATGTTTACGTGAATACTAATTGCAACGGTTATTTCCACAACGATTCTTTGCCTTTTTGTTAATTACAATAGAGATCTGTCGTGATTTGTCAACCTGGGAGCAGAACCATTAGCAGAACCATTATGTTACTGTGATCTCCCCTCATTACTCAATTAGTCCGAGAAATAAACAATTGATTTTGGGGCTCGCTTACGGATTATACACATCCGTGAACAAAGATATACCAAAAAGAGATGGTGCTAATACAAAGAAATTACATGGTGGTTGTGAAAACACTATTATAACCTATACATAAACAACAAATCGAAATCACTCCCAGAATTGGATAGTGTCTAGCTAGATATCTGATGGGACTTAGGATTTTGTACCACAGGCAGCTTAAGATACTCGGCCTTCAAGATGAGACCTAGCTACGAAAGAGCGGTCGAGTGCCTCGAAGAACAGATCGAAATCGCCAGGCGAGAAAGATCGGCGCCTTCGAACACCTTGCTCGATTTGAAAATGGAATTTCCACCGACGGGAACGAGCGCAAAATTCAGGCTCAAAATTTAAATTCAATTGTCTTTTTCAAATCCTTCAACCGCCCTCCTCGAGGTGTAATTGCTTGGTTCCGCGGGCTTTTATTACGCGGTGTATTGGTACGGGGAGGTTATATCTCTCACTCTCTACGTCTGATTTTGAATTTAGAGGTCCACGTCAAAAAGTACCTCTTTGCCGGAAAATGCCACATTTAAAATAAATTTGTTGCGTCTCCATAATTAAGGGCGGCTGCATTAATGGTGTGTAATTATGAATGCCGGCCGTATTAATGGCAGGCATTTATGGCGCGGCAGGTCCCGCACGTGCGTTATGAAATTAATCCGGCCGGGAGAGCACTATTTATTTTCGCTATTCTGAAATTTTCTTTCCACCCAGCGCCTTCGACGAGCGCCTTCGACGATTCCCGCGCCTTCAGGTCACCCGAGCGCCTTCCACCGCAGTCGTAGAGAAGCCCCTTTTCGATTTCTTCCGGCGGCCACGATCCATGGCACCAAAAGCCCATCTCAGAGAAGGTTAGTTCTAGCCCCCTCAGCTCAAGAAGATCGCGGACGCGATTTATTTCGATAATGCATGTTTAATTTTGTGGTTCATCTTTTCGTAATGTAGTCATAAAGAGGTATGGAACTCAACAGGATCGCGGTCGCGATTCTGCTGAGTGCTCGGCAGGATCGCGGTCGCGATCCCGCCGAGATACTGGCTCGCGTGATCCTGATCCCGCCGATCCCGGCCGACGTCGCGATCGCCATTGAAGTCCTCGGCATGATATGAGCGACCACGATCTTCATGAGAGCTCACGACGATCGCTGTAGCGATTTCGTGGAGCACTCAACAAGATCGCGGTCGCGATCGTCGCGGAGCTCTCATGAAGATCGCGGCCGCGATCATGTTGACTTTACGGGAGAATGTGTGCAGTAGGGATTACTAATACACCTCTTGCTTGCAGCTCTGGATTTGTTTCAATGTCCGACATTGAGCCTACTAAGATCATCACACCTTCCAATGAAAGGAAGTGGTGCATTGAAATTGCACAAGCAATTCCACGCATTTAAAGGCGACCGCTTGAAAAGACCTCTCGCTTGTTCCTCAAGACCGGCAAGAAAGCCGATGACATCGCAAAGAGATAGGAATTGTAATTGCTATGTGGGAAGGAACAAAAACAATGTCCAGACGCTTATTATATGCAAATGCGTGGAGGACACACAAAATTTGCAGTTCCTTGAGTACGTCCTTAAATGGACAAACTATGATCCCTCACTCATGACGGCTAGCAAGTTAAACAAGCCCGGCCCGCGGAAAGAATGTTCCACCGGTCTTGAAATGATACTGCTGGAACTGCAGTCCTATGAATCTCTGTCTCTGTCCAGAATAACTGGCAATAGGGATATATTGTCTGGTTTCTCGACATGCAGAAAAGGTTTGCAGGCAGATAAGAAACCACCCAGCATTACATTGAAAGCTAAACGAGATGAGAAAATGCCTTCGGTAATGGACACTAACTGGTTAAGAGCTCAGGCGAAGAAAAAGCATGTAAAGCCCGTTTCTTTAGCAGAGGACTCTGCCCAGACCAGAGCCCTGTCTGTGGAGCCTGTTTCCACTGCCCAACCTTCTGCTATTATAGATCCTACTCAGCCTTTGGCTATTTGTGCTCCCCCTATTTTGCCGAAAGATACCACTGTCCCAAATAAGATATCGAAGTTCACGATCAACCTCCGCAAACTGACTACTTCTGATAGCAGAGAACCTTCTTCTTCCCGCACCCCCCCTTCCGTCTCAGGTGTTTCATCGTCGAAGAGCTTAGCATGGCCCATTGTTTCCGAACTGCCGACCGAGCTTAAATTCAATCCTGAGGAAGAACGCAAATTGGCGGAACAAACTGCACAGAAGCTTGAACAATTCAAACAGTTCTATCCGCTTGGTGTGAACTGGTTTATGAAGGTCTCTATATTTGATTGCGAGCCAGCTCCTGCTAACCTCACGCATCGAATGCGTTCAAACGACCATGTGCAGACTCTCGTGAAGAGTTTCAAGACGTATCCTACGGAGGTGCTCACACCGGCCGATGTTGTCCCCGACCCCCATTACGGTGATTGTTATTGTCTATGATTTCTGGTTTGTGGCTTCCTAACTTATAAGTGCACATTATTTCAGGAAAAAGATCATGTGGAGCACAGAGGCTGACTTGAAGGGCAAGAAATTTTGGATAATATCTGGTAACCACGGTATATGTGCAGCTCAATTGCTATGCGGGTGTTGTTGGAGAGCCGAACAAATGGCTAGAGTCTGCTAAAGCCTCACGAGGAGAACAACAAGTGTGCTTAATGGAAACTTGATGATAGAGAATATATTGAGTTGAGCATTCAAAGTGCAATGAAGTCATCGCCACAATCAGTATATAGAGAGCCATTGTTAGAGAAGCTTCAACAGCTGCGACATCAACATAAAGCGTATGGATGTCCTCCGCAAGGTCCCGTTGGTACTGCCACCACCTCAGCATGGAAGGTATTTTTCTTATCTTAGCTCAATGACATCGCGGCCGCGATTTTCCTGACCATTTGTTTTGTAGGACTTCCACGAGATAGCTACCACAACATTGAAGGTGAAGGAGCTAAAGGACGAGAAGCAATTTATTTTTATGGAGGAGCGGGTCTTCAGAAAGTTAATGGAAGTGGCCAACAGATGGGTCAACAAAAAAATCTGTGGTGAACATGGAGATTTTCCTGATAAGCCCTCGAAGGAGTTCTTCAACAAAACCTGGTTAAGATACCTTCGAGGCATGTCTAATGCAGAGGTTTCTCAGCTTCTTGATGAGATTTTGGAAGGAAAGACATACATTAAGGTGCAAGCCGGATATCATGGCAGGTTTGATTGCAAGCAGCGCGCCATTGATATTAGAAGCTTGAGCTTCATGCGGAAAGAGATTTTGTCATACGCTTCCACGTTGCTTCCCGTAAAGAATACACTTTTTGGGAAGAATTGCTTTACGAATTTCCGCTTTCACCGAACAAATGGATTCGGATATATCCGATTCTCGGATACGAGAGTGCGTGAAAGCCAATTATAATAAGGAACATGTTGTGGGTAATTTGCCCGTTGCATTTTTAGAACCCATTAGATCGATTTTGAAACCTGAAGAGGCTATCAAGATCAAGGAGAAGAAAAATGTTGTACATGCTGTGACAAAGGAAGGGATTCCTACCTCCACTCCAGTATCTGAGAATGCAACTCTGGTGTTCATAGACATTAGAGGATTCTCTGCATTATGGACGTGCAAAAAATACATGGAACTCTTCACAAGAATATCCAGCATGACAACTGCTAACATTTATCACCTTGTGATTCTGATGTGGTCTGTGAACTTGCCAGATTGTTTGTACAGCCAGAAACAGATTCAAGGCGGGTCCCATATTTCTGTAGGCACATATGACGAGCCAAGATGGGTGAACAAGAAAAGGGTGAAGGAATATCAGTATTACATCACCCATATGTGCATTAACAGAAGCGACTCCAGGGTCAACGCGATAATGCCGGAGCTGGAGCTTCGTTTGACACAGGTGAGCACTGCACCAAAGAACACCCCCTTGCCACCAATGCCTGTCAGTGGTAACGAAGAAACTGATGAGAAAATGAAGAAAAAATGGCAGACTTATTTCACGGGTAAACCCAGGTACAAGTTTGTCGAATGGAAGGTGATCACGTCTTTGAAGTGCAGGTTGAAGACATCATATGCTTACTACCTAGTTGACAAGCTTGTGCCCAAGGATGGTTGTGTCCTTGATTTCTTCTCGGTGTCTTGCTTCCGTGTCGCCTTTAATGCAGGGGAAAGAAAAGTATTGCTTTTGAAAGCCGGGTAAAGTATGCCGATTTACGAGGGCTTTCTGGATAAGCTCGAAAAAAATGGTTGGACCAGTATTTGGGAGACAGGTTGAAGAGGATAAAGGCGAGCCTGTAAATGATCCCGACGCCACGATCAATTTAAACATTACGCTGAAAAAAGCAGATATATCTAACATTGATGTAATCTTGGATCAAATGGATGAGAAAAGCTATGAGGAAAGAATCACGAGAAACGAAAAAGACTTACGAGTCTACCGAAAAGGTATTATTGCGCTAGAGCCCGTGTTTCAAAAATTAGGGGCTTTAAACAAAAATTTGATGCCTACATGCCTTTCTTGACAAAGGGTCGAAGTTCGAATACATAGGCATGGATGTGGACCATGCGGATCAAGAGGGTGAGCCATCAGGTACACAAGACCATCAGGTTCCAGCCAAGAAAAAAGCCAAGCTCTTCCATACCCGATATCGCTTTGTCTTTGGCGGTGGGCGCTTGTCCGTCGAAAAGCGGCGCCATGGATCTCGAGGCCCGAAGGACGGATCCACATATCCAAGTCCTTGCACAGCCATGTCGTAGAAATCCCAGATGTAACGAGGCTATCTTGAGATGGACCTGGCCGAGAGGGTTATACAAAGGGGCGGGGAACATGTAGCTAGGATAGGCTGGCGAGATAGGTGTTATACCGAAGTCAATGTCGGAAACCCAGATGGACTAATTTCTGCCCCTCTGGCAAAGTAATGTACATTGAAATGTTTGAGGAATATAAATTACAATGCTTTGAAGTTTTCCACATCTTTGAGTTTTCTTATTCTTTGAGTTAGTGGGTACCTTAACAGTTCAAAATGTTCGCCGCCGCGATCCTCATTATCACTTTCATTTCTTTTTATCCATGTGTAGACCTTAACGGACTTGTGATATTATATCCATGGGCTAGCTAGGCGGCTTCAAATCTTCGCCGTGGCGATCCTGCTGAGTATTTTCACTCTTTTTTGTGGACCGCTCTTACTCACAAAGGAGCTTGGGATAGCCTTATACATGTCAAAGTCGGATACATCGCTGGTTGTGACCAAAAAACAGCGAAAAAACCGTCAACTTTTACTCTCCTGCAACCACTTACGGTGTTTTATAGACAACCAAGAACCTATTTCATGCTAAACGAGAATTCCGAAATTCTCTAATTAATTAAATCGTGCATATTCAGCTGTTCAACATAAATCTGATATTCATGTGTGAGATCTCTCCTGAGGTTGTTCATGTAATCTGATAGATAAAATGTCACTGTTAGCAAATTCATCATGACAATGTAATCTAAACAAGTTAAAAGGACCATTGAAGACTCCCAAATTATTCCATCTTTCCTCAAAGTGAATGTCTCTTTTGTTACAAGTGGCTGATAGCTACAGATCATAAATAATATGCAATTTAATCCAAGTACATGAAACTGAATGCTTACCATGTAAACATCTATTCCTATGCTTCCAAATGTTCCATAATGCTATAAAAGAGAAAGAATTAATAAAAGCATCATCATTTAGAAGGAAGTTTAGTAGGCAATTAGGCTTGGAGATAGTAAAATGAAGCTCAAACCAGTTCCAGAAGGAATTTAATTTGGGACACATAAAAATATGTTTCATATCTTCAATTTCATTACAAAGCAGGGGACAATGAGAATCAATGGGAATTGTATTTGTGGACTGATGTCTGGCAATAGAATGGAGATTGGGAACACTACCATTTGCAAGAAGCCATAAGAAGTATTCAACCTTTGGAGATAAGTATGATTTCCAAACATTTTGAAACAATCTGTGCTCGATATCATTAGAGATATTCCAGAAATTTTTGGCTTTGAAGGCAGAATCAGATTTATTCAAAAATTTGTAGATTAAGGAAACTTTATATGCACGTTTGTTGTTCAAGGTCCAATCATGAGAAAAAATTGAGTTAGTCTCTAAATTCAGACCATTGATTTTCTGAATAATATGTTTGAATAATCTTCTGTCGGAAATGGTTCCCCTAATTTTCTGCTTAAAGGCAGTCCAGGTGATCCATCTATTATTGACTCTCAGATCACCTAATGTGAGGAAATTGAAGTCACTCCATTTTTTGTAAATCCTGGGATGAATTATTGCCAGAGGAGATGAATTATCACTGGATAAAGCAGGATTCCAGAAAATAGAGGATATAAGATGACAATATTGAAGATCAACATGCTTGAAAGCTCTATGAGACAAGTTCCAGGCTAGAATAATATTTCTCATCAGAGGAGATGAGTTAGAGCCAGATTAAAGATTAAAGAAGGCAGATGAGGGCAGTTGATGCAAAACAGAGGGATGCCCTTTTATAAAACTGCAAGAGAGCCAGTGCTTTATAAAAATGGAAGCAGGATTATTAGATTGAAATAAAGATCTCCAAACATACTTACCTTTTGCAGAACCACATGGACGATTAAGGTTAGATTGTGTGATTATTATGCATGGCACTCTATATTTCTTGCCACTGCTTCATTTCTCTGGACATGAAAGGGATACCATTTTCTCCTAGAAGTCAAATTGCGCTACTCTCATGAGAAGCGGGAGAGCTCTGTATACAAAATGTTGTCTGAGTATTCCCTAAACTTTTTGAGTCAGATCTGCAAGACATATAGACATTCTTTATTAGAGCTTTGTATAGGGAATTTTGTCTCAGTACTCCTTGGACATTTTGAGTCAGATCTGCAAGACATAGAAACACTTTTCAAACCAGGCAAGTACTCCTTTGTATAAAGATTATAAATTGTACTACATCTGCATCTGATAGTCTCTCCTGATAGGAACTGAAGTCAATTATGCACTCAACATTATACTATTCCATAATGATAAATTTGCACATTTTTATTCAGGCTTTGATTATTTGTGGCACACCGCTGGTGAACATAAAATTTGCAGCCTAGATCTCCGGCCATCAAATGATATTAACTTGGCAGTTAGATGCAAGGTGATGACAATTAAATAGTATGCCGTTTTCAATGTTAAACGGCCTTCATATGTAAGCATACTAGACAAATATGCTATTGCTTCCCTTTTCTGCACAACACGAATAATATAGCACCAAAGATCCCATATGCTCTATTCAAAGATCCCATATGCTCTATTCTGTTACTCTCAGCCAATATTTGCATCTGCATCTGCAAACCATGAATCTGCATGCGGAGGTCCCATATGCTCTAATTTTTTCCCCATTTCTCATCCAAGATATTCGTCTAGAAGGGATTGTTTTATGAAACAGAGTATTTTCTGCCCTGTGTACAGCTTTATTCATGCCAGAATCCTCTAGCAGTATCGCAAATCTTTCTTCTGGTGCACCGTTGCTGAAAGATTGTTTAATTTGTTTTTGCAGAACCACATGGACGATTAAGGTCAGATTGTGCAATTATTATGCACGGCACTTTATATTTCTTGCCACTGCTTCATTTCTCTGGGCATGGAAGGGATACCATTTTCTCTTAAAAGTCAAATTGCTAAACTCTCATGAGGAGCGGGAGAGTTCTGTATACAAAATGTTGTCTGAGTACTCCCTAAATGTTTTGAGTCAGATCTGCAAGACATATAGACATTCTTTATTAGAGCTTTGTATATGGAATTTTGTCTTAGTACTCCCTGACATTTTGAGTCAGATCTGCAAGACATAGAAACATTTTTCAAACCAGGCAAGTACTCCTTTGTAGGAAGAGATTGAGATTAAAGATTATAAACTGTACTACATCTGCATCTGATAGTCTCTTCTGGTGAAAACTGAAGTCAATTATGCACCCAAGGTTATACTATTCCACAATGATGAATTTGCATATTTCTATTCAGACATTGATTATTAATTCGTTGTGGCAGACCGCTGGTGAACATAAAATTTACAGCCTAGATCTCCGGCCATAAAATGGTATTCACTTGGTAGTTAGATGCAAGGTGATGACAATTAAATTGTATGCCGTTTTCAATGTTAAACAACCTTCATATGTAAGCTTACTAGACATGTATGCTATCGCTTCCCTTTTCTGCACAACACGAATCATATAGCACCAAAGATACCATATGCTCTATTCTGTTACATTTCTCAGCCAATATTTGCATCTGCATCTGCAGACCATGAATCTGCATGAGGAGGTTATATATGCTCTAATTTTTTCCCCATTTCTCATCCAAGACATTCTGTCTATAATGCATTGTTTTATGCAACAGAGTATTTTCTGCCCTGTGTATAGCTTTGTTCATGCCAGAATCCTCTAGCAGTATCGCAAGTCTTTCTTGGCAAAGTATGTCCATTTCCCACTTTATAGGTTTGAAAATGCAGCATTCCTTTAGAATGCAAATTTTTAAGTTAGCTCAAGGAAAAATGGCACGCATTATATACATTAGGAGTAGTATAACGACTTTGGGTAGTAGGGATTTTGGCATTTGAGATTGCAAATACAGTTGTAAAGGGATATAATTTGAACCAGGCACTTTTAGATAGAGCAATAATGATTATCAAAGAAGAGATTCTGCCATATGAGGCTGTCCAAAGGCTGGTATTGGAGGACATGCATGTACTATGGAAAATTGCTATAGTAGATGTACAGTATCAAATGGCATTCATAATTCATGAATTGATTATATTTCCGTGTCAATGAGGATAAGCTCCATAAATTTGGTATATCACGAGGTTCCTTGGGACAATAAAGGAATAATAAAGAAGTAAAATGAAGGCATTGAAATCTAATGATGAAAATCACAAAGCAATTCAAGTGCATAGAACCAAGTCAAATTACTATTTCAAGTGCATACACAACAAAAAAGGTGCTTGTATCCCCCGGAAAATCCCCCCTTAAAGAACTGGGGGACTTGAGAGCAATGGGTTATTTCTTTTGCAATGGGGAATTCTTGAAGAAAAGGGGTATATCGTACGGGGTATTTTCATGCAACGGGGAATTCTTGAACAAAAGGTGTATATCGTACGAGGGGAGATTAGTAGAAACGGGAGATTCTTGAACAAAAAGGTATATCCTAATGGGGGGATTTAGTAGAAATAGGAGATTGCAAATGCACATCAGGGTATTTTCAAGAAAGGGGAATTGGTCAAAAGGGAATTTGCGAATGTATTGAGGTATTTTCAAGAAAAGTAGACTGGTTCAAAAAGATAATTTCCGAATGGATTGGGGTATTTTCAAGAATGGGGGCTGGTTATTTGGAATGGAGAGTTGCCCTTATGGGGCGAAATTTCGCCCATTGGCTATATTTGATGCTTTTTATCTTTTTCATTTTTAAACCCTAGTAGTTTCAGTTTAGCGGGAAAAAAGTTTTATTCGCCAAAGTTTCGACGAGACAGGCAGGTGAGCTTGCGGCCTTCGCCATTGTATCTAAGCCAGCAAGCAAGGTTTTCGCCTGTATTTCTATGGATGAAGACCTCAGATTTTTTGGATTCGCCAGTTATGGGTCTACGTTGATCCATTTTGATCACAACAGGGTTGTATTTCATAGCAGAAGTGGAGCTTTCATCAGCTTATTCCCGTCCTATAAGTTTCCTTGGTTTTGTTCTGATTATATTCTTCTGTATTGCCTTTTGCAGGCAAAGCAAACTCCGATCTATGAGTAAGGTCATTCCCTTTTTAACTTTCTTTGCATGTACGCTTAACGGAGTCTCTAAGATGCCGAAATGGCATCATTATCTTCCTCTAGAAGCTGCTGCGGAATTTCTATATGAAGTCTATTGTACCTAGTTTTTTCTGGTATGTAAAATCTTGATGCCAATGCCACATCGGTTGATATCTGTAGGGGCAACTATTGTTGCCTCATGCATAATCCAATGCTTCTGCCAAACAAAGTAGGCAAATACATTCATCCTTGGCATCTGGTCTTTTTTCTGCAGGTGCCTCTTATCCAAGCATTTTATCTTGATGCAACAGTAGTAAGAAGCTTTCCTAAACATCTAGCAAGCATTTCTGCTACATTCTACTTAGTATCAAATCTTTCTTTTGGAATCTAACTCCATTCACTTGACGAGAAATTCTCTGGGTAAGATTTTTTATTATGTGAATGATTTGTGTCCATCTTGATGCAACATTGTTGCTACATGGCCAATATCATTACACAGGAGCTTTTTATTTTGTAGGAGCAAGCATATGGTGCAAAATGTTAATGTAAACCTTCTTGGATGCAGCGCTTTGGTCATGAAGCGCGGTCGTTGGTCTCAGATGCTAAGCTAAGGAGCCGTTCTGATGCGGTGGGGCAATCTTTTGATTCCTGATGCAAATCCTTCCAACATGCACAAGAATTTCCTAATCCTTCTGTGTGCATGGAAGGCAGCCTCACAAGGGTGTTTCAAAATAAAACCTAGGCATAACACAGTGGCAAATAAACCTAGGTTGTGTCCAGTCAGAGAGCCATCCATTAACATGATGCATCTTGAATTTGTGCATCTCTTGTCTTCCTTAATTGAATTATTAAGACATACCATGATTTTCTATGCAGTCTCAGAGATGAACTCAAGGGTTTCCATAAAGGTCAGGTTAGAGTTGCCATGATCGCTAAAAATATTTAGAAACTTATAGCTCTGGAGTTAGCCTACACCGACATCTATATGCATGTTACTTGCTTCTGCTACACTATATATGCACACATTGAAGCTGCCATGCCTGCATGTGTTGCTACAGGTCCTAGGTCCTGTTAACATGTTGTATGCTTATTATGAACCATTATTGCCAGGTATTGGGTTTATAAGTGTTGACATGTCCTGTTCTGTTTCTTATACAGCAGGCCTGCCAAAGGGCCTAGGAACTACAGGCATCTTGGAACTTCTCTCTTGGATGTGTGTAAGTTAGTTTGATTCCCATGTTGCGAGATGGAACAATCAGGTCATAGGCATCTAAGAAGCAATCATGTCAATTAGGAGTGTTTAGATGTCTTTACTTTAACTATGTATATATGAGGTAGGAATTCAGACATGTTGATATTTGGATATGATTATAATGCAGCGTCCACCACATGATATATTGTTTTGATGTTTGCCCTATTTCTGGCTACACTTTTATGTTTAAGATCCTCCCTTTTCCTTCTCTACTGTGTTCTCAATTCTCTTAATCATTGACTGCAGGAGACATCATGTTTTGCAGGAGACATTCTGTTTAATGGTTTACAATCTGCGCTAAGGCAATTAATATGATGGAATCAGATATTGTAACTCATAGTCAAAGTGGCTTTGCGATGAGCTTCTAAGCTTTTTAAAGGTTTGCAGATTGATAATTTTTTTCTAGTTAATTAACAACTGGTCTGGATATAACCATGTTAGGTCATTGAAGAAGACCGAGCAAACTGCTTCTACGTGCTGAAGGATGCAAAAGGATGCAACAGAAAGTTCAAATTGAAATACAATACGTACTAGTCCAAGGGAAGCTAGCTAGCGTGATAGAACATGATCTAATAAAACCTGGAGAAGGTTGTATTTGATTCTAAGGTATATGTACTATTGTGAAGAATCTATACATCTCTATGGCATATATGGCTTATATGTCAAAGAAGGTGCAAAGTGCAGACCTATGTAGAAGACATAACTTTTGTCTAGGTGCTTTTGATGTTATATCGTGATAAGATAGTGATAAGATAGATCTGATACATGTCCATAGATTCTATGGACTCCTGAAAGTTCAAAATTCAATCATTTTATGTACATTTATCTTAAAAATGCATTACAAGAACCTGTTATTGGGGGAAAATTGACACAGAAAAATTTGCAGGTGCTTTCAGCTCTAAATTCTGTCTTAAGCTATAAGATAATCTGATTCTCAAGTAAAAATCGCCAACCCCACTATAATATATATAAAAAACAGGGAATAGGGTATTATTTGAAACAGGGAATTATTTGGAATAGGGTATTATTTGAAACAGGAAATTATTTGGAATGGGGTATTATTTGAAACGGGGTATTATTTTGCAAATGATAACAGGGTATGATTTGAAATAAGGTATTACCTGAATAGGGTATTATCTTACGAAATATAACAGGGTATGAATTCACATTCTTTGTTGGGGGATTGCGACACCAGCGTAACGGGGTATTATCATACAAATGAGGAAAAGGAGGATTGTGGCCAAATACCCCGATTCCAAAAATACATTTTATCCCTGTTCTTCGACAGAAAAGGGGGATTTTATAGGCATTTTTGCGGGGTATTTTATAGGGTATTGGAGCACCTTTTTCGTTGTGATAGAACTAAGCAAAAATAGATCAATTCGTTCACAAATATAAGAAGACATAACTTATTCTTTTCTTTACTAATAGGTAAGGACGGTCTAATGCATAAACAAATGCTTGATTTCACCTTTTTTTTTTTTCAACTTATGCCCAGCAATGCTGGGCACCATTACTAGTAATGACATGTATCTCTCATATGTCATAAATCAGATATATGCCACATGATATATATAATGTCACATTTCATAAGTCATAAATCAAATATGTGTCATATAGTATATATAATGGCATATGTCACAAGCATATCAATTTATATATAAACTAGAAATACTAACTCTATTAGCTACGTTAAATTCCCATTTTATGGAAATATGCATTCCTTAGCTGATATATTAATCTAATCAACCCCTTGGGCTCCATGTCGTGATCATACTCAAAAGCCCCAATAAGTCCTTCTCAAAGAGAAGCGGTGTCACATGTTACTTTAACATATTTCTCTTTTGCGGGGCTTTTTATCGGGCATAAGTTCAAAATCCAATAAACATAAGTTGGGCTTTCCATGGGTCATAAATTTAAAAAATGATTTTCAAATGAGAATCTATATGGAGAGCAAAAAATTTGCGTAGTGTAGAGACATAAAAGCAAGATATGCTTCATGGTGATTGCATAAAGAAACTATTTCATGAAAGTGATATAACCTACAAGATGGAGGTGGGAGACATCTAGGAATCCTTAGGGTGGGTTTGAAAAGGAGGTTCCCCTTGAAAATAATAATAGAGGAAAAGTAGATAAGTGCAAAATGCGTACACTCGAGTCCAAGGCCAGAATAATGAACACATAGCTTACACCTATGCAACATACAAAATATTGCATCTTCTAGATTTGGGAGTCTTCCATATTCTTATGCACACTTTGTATCATATTCCAAATAAAGAATATCTAATGCACTTATTTATAAACTCTATTTGTTGGAGAAGCATGAAAAGTATTTGATGCATTTTAATGCTTGACATCCAATACAACCAGTATGCAACCATCATTATGTGGCAAAGTTCATTGGTTCAGATGACGTTAAATTTATTGGACCTAGGATGCCATATGAGACATGCCAAATGATTATAAGGTTAGTTTTAAAAAAGCATCATTAGATCCATAAATTTAGAGACATAAAGACAAGATATGCTTCGTGGTGATTGCATAAAGAAACGATTTCATAAAAATGATATAACCTGCAAGATGGAGGTGGGAGACATCTTGAAATAGGGTGGGTTTGAAAGGAGGTTCCCTTTGAAAATAATAGCAGAGTAAAAATAGAGAAGTGAAATTCGCACACCCGAGTCCGAGGTCAAAATAGTGAGCATATTTACAACTGTGCAACATACAAAATATTTTCTTCTTCTAGATTTGGGATTCTTCCATATTCTTATGCACTTTGTATCATATTCCAAGTAAAGAATGTCTAACAGGTATTTGTAAACTCTATTTGTTTGAAAAGCATTTGATGCATTTTAATGCTTGCCAACCAATACCACCACTGTACAACCATCATTACTTGACAAGGTTCATTGGTTCATTGGTTCATATGACATTAAAATCATTGAGCCTAGGACGGCATATAGAAATGTCAAATTTTTATAAGGTTAGTTTAAAGAAAGCATCCTTAAATCCATAAATTTTTGTACCTTGCATGTCTAATAATCATAGTAAATTTTATATGTTCCACATCAATTATACTATTTTTTCAAAAAACCATAGTCATCAATAAATAACATTGGCACGTCAAGTTTATGAAGTCGTATTTGTATTTGTATTTGTATTTGTATTTGTATTTGTATTTGTATTTGTATTTGTATTTGTATTTGTATTTGTATTTGTATTTGTATTTGTATTTCTATTTCTATTTAAGTATATTTATATAAGTATACTTAAGTAAATACTTATATTTAAGTATAAATTACACTTATTTATACTTATAATTGTTTGCAGTAATCTAATGCATCGAATCTTAGGAATCTAGCAAAAATGATTTATATAAGAGTAGAAAAGGCTACCGCGGCAAAATTCGAGTACGAAGAGCAGAGCTATGGCTCGAGGTTATGGTTATCGCGCATCATTTTTCCTCTTAGTTTTTGTAGTTGCTCTGACTATGGCAACCCCTTCTACTTCGGTGGAAGATTGCACCATTTGGCTCCATGTATTGGCTACCTTGACAACTCTGATAAATCCCCTTCTGAAGCTCTTTATCTAATATTACCAAAACCAGCCTGATAAAATAATAAACTTATAAGTATAAATTTATAAGATATAATAAGTTTGATCCAATAATAAAATTTGACTAGTATCAAAATCTGCTGAAACAGGAGTACCATCGACTAACACTTGAAGTCGTACTAACTTTACATTTTTATCATTTGTAGTCAAACCATAGTCATCAATAAATGACATTGGTACGTCAAGTTCGTGAAGTCGTACAAAACCAGATGTCAATATAATAAAGTGGTTTTGTTTTGTTTCCACAAATGAAGGAACTAATATTGCCGTGATAGCTATGACTAAAGATGTTAAAATATAAATTCTGCAAAAATAATTAGAGAAAATTATAAAAAATCCTTTGTATGCAAGGAAAACACAATAATGGAAACCTAATACTAACAACTAGTCAATTCACAAAAATACATGGACAAATTCTGAGTATAAATATAAATATAGATATAAATATAAGTATAAGCGTACTATAAATATAAGTATACTTAAATAAGTATAATTTATACTTAAAGTATAAGTATAATTATAAATAAAATATAAATTTATAATTTATACTTAGATAAATCTAAATTTATAATTTATACTTAGATAAGTATAAATTTTTAATTTATACTTGAATAAATATACTTATAATCTATACTTAAATAAGTATAAATTTATACTTATAATTTGTACTTATAAATAAAGTATAAATAAGATTTCTAAATAAAGTATAAATAAGAATCCTAAATAAATATACTCATAAATATACTTATAAATAAATGTATTTATTTTAGAATAAAATAAATATGCTTTATTTATAAGTATATTTATAATTTATAAGTATATTTATGAGTGAACAAATTCTAAATATGCTTTCAGTATATGGAAATATGCTTACCTTTTTCTGTAGTCTGAGTTTGTTGTTCGTACATCGATTAGATCCAGCACTGGGCAATAGTTCTCGCTCTCTTAGATTTAAATTTGAGCTTCAGGACGTGGGATTTTGTGTTTTGGATAGATTCCAGTTGATACAAGGGTTCTAGACATGAGACTGGATTTCTTGAAAGTGCACCAAGTTTGCATAATCTTAAGAGATTTTAGGGTTACATGCTCTCTAACATATGATAATTTTAAATGAAACTATAAATGCAAGTCAGTTCAAAGGAACATTCCTGTTTGGCTGAAAAATCAAATACCCTAAAACAGTAAACTAAAGAAGTCATATCTTCTATGCTTTAAATATCTCCAATGCAAATCCTAAGCTTAGATTAGTCTGCCATGTCTATTTTCCAGCTCTTTGACCTTACTTATGTTCACAATTTGACTAGTAGATTAAATTAAAATGTACACCCCATTTTTTATCTTCAGAATGTGCAACACCAGAACATATTTTGCATTGCGGAGTGCTAAATTAATATATACATCATATAATCATCCTTCTCTGATGTATTCCCAAAGCCATCTCTACATGCTGCAGCCATTGCAGTGCTTTACACATTGTAACATTAGATAATTAATGAAGTAAAATACAGATATTGCAAGAAGGTTCAGCACATTTGCAATTCAAGGTTCAACACATTTGCAATTCAGGCATTGATCTTTGTTGCTCTTCTGCTCTCTTCCATAGTTTTATACATGTCCATAGTCAGCCTATGTTGTTTCTCTTCCTGCATTTGCCCCACCTTTCTTTCTCTCTTTCTACAAGTAAAAATATAAACTTATAAGTATAAACTATAAGATTTATAACTATACTTAAATAAGTATAATTTATATTTAAAATATAAGTATACTGATAAATAAAGTATAAATTTATACTTTATACTTAAATAAGTATAAATTTATAATTTATGCTTAAATAAATTTATATTTGTAATTTATACTTATAAATAAAGTATAAATAAGAATTCTAAATAGATATACTCATAGATATACTTATAAATATGTATATTTATTTTAGAATAAAATAAATATGCTTTATTTATAAGTATATTTATGATTTATAAGTATATTTATGAGTGGACAAATTCTAAATATGCTTTCAGTATATTTTAGGAAATATGGTTACCCTTTTCTGTATTTTCGTTCACTGCTTAATTCTTGTGCATCGATTGAATCCAGCACTGAAGCAATAGTTCTCGCTCTCTTGAATAAAGATTTTTTCCAAGAATTTTAAAAATTTTCAAAAAATCTTAAAAAACGTTTTTTAAAGGTACGGATTTTGATGTACTTAACAACATTGATCCATTATTTAACTATGGAGTTCATTTATCTTTAAAATTCCACACCGTTGCTATCTTGTGGAAGCTACTACAAGCTTCATAAGCCCGATTCATTTTAATTCTCAAGGATCTCAAATTGATTATGATCACTTACAATTTCTGATTACTAGGTTCTTCCCGTATGGGCACCCCCCTTCTAGGCCCCAATGGTGAATTGATAATTTAGCCCTGTATTAATCCTTCTGGGGTTACAATAGAAAGCATAAATTGACAATAGATAGTACATTTCTATTTCTTCTTCCTCCATGGTTTCTTCATTTGTTTGATTGCTTATTCTTCGATGCTTCTGTGCTGCCAGAAGTACCAATCACATCATTTATTTCTGTACAGTCTAAACCATGGTGTGTACTTTATTACTCTTTACGCTAGAGGGCGTCGACCAATAATGGACCAATAACCAATAGTGGCTCACAGAAAAATGGATCATATTTTCTTATAATTACATTCTTTATGCTTTAATGTGGATCTTAAAATAACGCAACATGGACTTCTAGGCTTGATCTAAGTCGTTTATTTTTTAGAAATAATATCTCATCCATTACCTTTAACAAAGTAAGAGCTCCTATGACGGATAATCCTAGCAGCATTCTTCTTATGCCTTAAGCATCCTCCCAGGAAAGCATTTCCAGGTAACATATTGCAAACCATGTTCTAGAAAGATTGTAAAAAGCATTTTCTATGCAGCAGAATGCTGAAAGGCTTTTCAGCATCACGATTTCTTCATGCAATAGAATGCCAAAAAGCTTTTCAGCATCAGGATTTTGCTTTTACAATGCTTTTCATGAGTGTGCAATGGTTTGTGTTAATAATGTTAATGGTAGTTGTGTGTTGATTGCTATATTAAAAAAAAATTTGGGCCCTTCGGGCCCTAACAAAAGCAAACGTAGATAAACTTTAAGGGCCTAAATCGTTAAACAACCTACTCGTATGAACAGCAGTTTAGTAAAACTAATGGCAACGACATTTGCCATTACTTGGGGCTTGTGCTTTTAGTCCTAATTTGCTAGAAGAGCTACTTGGAAATGAGAAGGCTTCCTATTCTGAAATGTAAATATGAAGCACAACAAAATTGGAACCAAGTATGTATATATCTATAATCCATAGTTTTAACAAATGACAGAATATATTCTCCAGCCATCCCCATTGGGCTGCAACCAAATATTCTAAACTAATACACCATATAAGTAGTTTTTTAATATATGAAACAATCAAACCTGCAACTGCGGCAACCTGCAAGTCTGGTAATTTCCAAAGCTACTGTTTGTCCATTCACACACAAACGGGAGGAGACATTACAATCAGATTTTCTGTGCCTCAGGATTTCCGGTCTGTTTATTCCGTGTTATTTTCACATAATTTACCTGAACAAAATAAATCAAATAAGGTTCAAATAAGGTTCTGTACTTGGATGGTATCCTGCTGAGAGCATATCAACTATGAACCTTTGACACTCACCAATTGAGGCAGCCTGCACTAGTTCAATAGCTAGTGCGAGGTTTTGAAACATCCTATCAAGCTGTTGGATCACATCGTTTTGCAACTGCATAAAAACATCATCACGTACTCCCAGAGTAGAAAGCAAGGTAATAACCTGACGGTTCAAGAAGCATGGAATATATTTTGTCCGACACACAATGGCTTCATAGTTGCCTCTTGTCCCTATGGTAAATGTGAATGGATTGAAAAGCCATGCTACTGCAGATAACAGGCATTGCTTTTCTTTCATGCCATGTAACTTCAGCAAGGCATAAATAAAATTGCCCACCAATAGGTCTGCATTATGTCACCACACTGTTTGTCTTAAATCTATGGAAGAAACCTAGTAAAATATTTGTTGAGTAAGTACATACCAGCTGATGAGAAAAGAAGCTTTCCCCAGGATCGATGCCACCATTCATTTGGAAGTAATATTCCTGCTTGCAAGTCACCTTCTGCTACAAACAACAGAGCCAATTTCGGCTCCAAACAAATCGTCCCAACAGACCTCCTTCTGCTACAACCAGTAGAGCCAATTTCGGCTCCAAGCAAATCGGCCCACAGACCAAATCCGGCTCGTCTCAAACCTAATCTGTTCCAGTCACCCTAATATTTTGCTCGTCCGCCCAGTTACAGGAAAATAGAATGTGAACCACACTTCTTTTTTTTAAACATGAACCATGTTCTTTTATTTGATTAAAGCATGACCCATATGTTCCCAACACATCTTCCTCTAAAATAACCCTAAAATAACCCTAGATTGAAACAAAATAGAGTTAAAAAAAATAGAGGAATAAAAATAAAAGGGGGTAAACCATTGATGATATGAAATTAGACAATAAAATGTGGGGTGCACTCTAGATATACTGATTAGCATGCCTCGTGTAATATGCCCATGAAATCATATGAAAATCATGCCAAAAAGCGTATAAAATCACAGAAAAAACCCCCTGTTATAATGCTAGATATTCAACCAAAGATCGTTTCAAGGTGCACTTTCATGAATCTTTAGCTCTTTTATTGAGCATCTGTTTTATGTTTTTGTTTTAGTAATTGTGGATGAGCATTTCATCGGGACACAGCCATTGCAATAGGGCATTACTTTGTTTTAGTAGTTGCTGGCACAGATAGCGAGCTAAGAAATAGAAAACAAAATTCAAAATGACAAGCAGCATTCTTATTACAAGCTTAACACTAGTGTTGTCCCTTGATGAACCCAAATCGGTTCATTCGTACACATTTTTCGAAATTCTACTATAGCTCCAAGATGAAGAATTTGTCTACATACTCGGAATATATTGTTCTCTATGAGCGTACATATAAGGAAAATTTTACAAAATATGGAAAGCTTCTATTACCACAAGCATGTTGTAGAGCCAAATGCAAAGGTGTCAAGTTTATTCTCAAAGTATTTCTCATATTATTTTGCAAATATGATTTTTTTTATGAATTCTAATTCTTCCATCTTGTAAAACATGATGTGAGAAATCTATCACTAGAAGAATTATAAAGGTCTATGGTGGAATTTTTGAGAAACAATTCCTAAAAGTTTGAAGTTCAGAAGTTCTTTATGGACCCAGTTAGATTCCCCGAGGGTTAAAATTTTGAAAATTCTTAGTACAACTCCAGTTTTTTGGGAAAATGAAATACATTTAGCAAGACAAGTAGTAGTTAATATCTATTTCCAATGAAAAAAAATGGTATCTTCACATTCTTATTCTATTTCCAATATCATGGATGTGAAATGGTTCTTAGATGTCTGTCTTTCAGAAATTCCTCAGGAACCTGACTAGATCTCTCAAGGCTTGAAATTATGATTTGCTCATTGATGTATCAAATTTTTTTGCAATGACATGAAATTTGAAAAATGAATGGCATATGTAGGCTATATTCATAGAAAGTTAATGTTATCTTGAAATT
The DNA here is from genome assembly GCA_021234155.1 of Isoetes taiwanensis. Classification (NCBI taxonomy): domain Eukaryota; kingdom Viridiplantae; phylum Streptophyta; class Lycopodiopsida; order Isoetales; family Isoetaceae; genus Isoetes; species Isoetes taiwanensis. The sequence goes on along the minus strand of JAJEKV010000245.1, from coordinate 119,838 downwards.
TGTATTCCATTTTGAGTGTCATAAGATCATATTATATCATTGAAACCATCGAATTCAGTGTATTTCACGGTCGATTGTGCTAAACTTGTGAAGAATTTTGCTTCGGTATTGAATATGGGGTTATAATTTCGAGTTAATCTTCGAATTCAGGTGTCCATATACTCATAAGTATCATGGAGAATTAGTCCATAATATAGAGAGGGATTGAGGGACCCATACGGGTTGATGAATCCAAACAGGTCCCTGAGACAACTTTAGTGTTAATAGCACATGTCTCTTCTTGCATATAAACTATTTCATAGTACTCCATTTTGGATTGCACTTCAGTCTTGCTAGTTATTATGTCATTTTCTTTGTGTAAACTACATGGTTCTTTGATTATCTTCTAGCATGAACATGTGTTATGTTCAGTTGTGCTTTCATAGGTTTTGTAGGGCTTTATATTAAAAAGTGCATTCCTAAGAATTTGTGGTACTAGCATTCTTAAGGTATTATTCATGCTCATATCTATAGTTTAGCTTCGACATGGATAACAACTCAGTGCTGGCTATGACACTTGCAGTTCCTAGGTCTAGTTACTATTCTTATACTAATCTAAGCTCCTGAATAGTCTGCAGGTACCATGCTTCTACCCTTGAGAAGAAATGTAGGTATATGCTTTTTTTAAAGGATGTGGTGAGATCCTTCTTGTAATGTGTATGAACTTGTTGAATTTTACCATGCTAGAAGCTCTATTGTCTTGTTTCCATATAATGAGCTCTTATTTCCAAATAATGAATTCACAGTTGTGAGATGAAAAATATGTGTCATGTAATTTTATTTTATGGACCCAAAATGATGTATACTTGTTCCATGATCTATCTATGAATTCTATCATGTCATATGATATAAATTTACACACTCTACGCAGTCATCTGCCCTGCACTTCTTGATTGGAGTGCTAAACTCATATTTTGATCAAATACAGATTAGTTTCATGGCACATATATTATCATGACTAACTAAATTATACTTCTGTCTATGAAACCAATGGCACGAAATGAAGCCAGCCAGACTTGGATAAAGAGATTGAAGAAGACATATTGCTTGGCAAGTCAGTGACAAGGGAAAATGGAAGTTTTGCTAATAAAAGAAGCAAAACAAAAAATGTTCTCTAGCCCTGTGTATACCTGCAGGACATTTGAAAATAAATTATCAGAACACTATTCAGAAGATGTCTATAGGAAGTACACCAAATGGATTGGAAAGAAGTTTTGGAGCAAGTAAAGTTTGGGTGGAAATATACAAACAACATGCAATCGTACTGGTATGATCTTAATGATATCTTTTGTAGTTTTTCATGCTCTAAAATTCCTGAACGTGCTTGTACTATTTCAAAGAAACTTAAAACATTTAGAAAATGGTATATAGAGTTTGGTACACATGTAACTACCATGGATCTGTCAATAATTTCAAAAAGATACTGAAATTTGAAACAACAAAGTGCCTAAATAATATTCCATTGAGAAGTTTGTTAAAACTAGAAATTGAGGAAATACTGATTACAATATGGGGAACATTATCAAATTCTATGGCAAATCAATATAATATTCCATACCAAGATGGACATGTAAAAATGATCTTTAGATCATACATTAATACATCATTGTGGAGAAATAGAAAAATCAGACACTTTGAATTGGATCAGAATCAAAATGCCATGCAACTTGAAATGGCTAAAATCTCATGCACATGTTGCTGGAGAAAGCATACACCGTCATTTATCTGTAAAAAGGTATTGAGAATGCTAACGCTAGAAAGATTGTCCAATGCAGATTGGTTACTAGTAAGTAGATGTCAACAAGAAATCTTATGGAAAATACATGACCTACTGCCAAGCTTGGCTAGTAAAATACCAAATTACCATATTTGATTGGAATCTATAAAGCCCATAAGGATGCAACAAATGCTGCCAATTGCTTATTTTCAGAAGTGTCGGCTTTGCTGACATGAGTATTACAGAATATATTGGAGTTATTCGAGGAGAAAGCACATAATTATGATAGATTTCTAAATTTCCACAAAATTGAGACACGGAGCTTTTGGTTTATCTGACTCAACCACACAGCTTTAAATCTATCCAAATCTATTCATAACATTTTTGTTGGGGATGATAGTTTAGATAATGCAATTTCATGGACAATAAAAGAGGCTTTCTTCCAAGCTAACAAGAAAGGCCTAAAATTTTGTGTTTTTAACCATGAAATGTATATTTATTGTAAATAGCTTGGAAAAATAAAGACTTCAAGTCGGATTGTTGGATGAGATTTCACAAATTGAAATCATAAATTGGAATAGATGGCTCATAAATCACAGTTATATTCCCTTAGGCGATAGAGCATGGAGACAAATCAAATTTGTTACAATGGGCCTTTAATGTTCGCCTATTTGGTGTAACCTTTATCTAGCCTAATATGAATACAATTTCATAGAATATAATAGAATAGTCAAATTATCAATGTAAGGGAATTTAAGTTACTTTATTCAAAGAACCCAGTAGATTCATAAATGATCTTGTGTTCTCAACAATCCAAAAGTCCTACAAAACCAGGGCCATACATTTACCCAAATGATCCATTTACCATATATCCTCCGGATTTTTGGGAGATTAAACCAAAACTTGAAGGTATGGAAGTTAGTAAAGATATTCTATGTTCCGAAAAGGCTCATTTTCTTAACCTTGAAATCATTATTATTGATAGTCAAAGAGGAGATTACATGCCAAAATTGAGCATATATTAATGAAAACAGCCCATGTATTGGATAGAGTCCTTGTGGAGCTGAAGTGAATATTTAGTGGAAACATATATATTCTAGACACTATCTCTAGGCTCAGCACGCGTTTAATATTAATTATATTTCAAATGGAATTAACTATGTGGCATTAAGCACGACTGCCTTTTCTGAAGGAGAGAAATGAAGAAAAGAAGAGAAGCAGCGACTTCGAATAACAAAAATTAATTCTATTTGGTTTAACAGGAGTTCTTCAGAGGATTTTATCTAAAGCAAAGTACCGTGTTGTATCTCATGTTCCATCAGGAGCTCTAGAGACAAAGAGCTCAAAACCTGGTTTATAGAAACTGTTAGGCCATCTAAGGACAAAGCAAGCATTGGTATATAGTCATCCATACTGAGTCCCAACATACTAGACATTTAAGAATTTATTCTTGAACCGAAGGACTTTAACTTTCACAGCATTTTAGATCAAGAGAACTTTGGAGCTGTTCCCCGACTAAAATGTGGAGCAAAAGATATCTTCATAAAAAATATAGGTGAATGGTTGGAAATGATTGAAGGATTTCAAGAAGAATAGATATGTTTGGTGGATAATGACCCAATTAAATGTCGCTTGAGTATGGACTGTTGCATAGAATCCTCCAACATGGCACCTAAAGGATGAAGTTGAAGAAAATTGGGTGTCTGAAGTAACACTCGAAATGTTTAATTCCCTCACAGTGCCTATTTTCCTCAAAAATAGACCAGATATGCAAGAAAAAGCCAACGCCAAAGATGTTGATTTGGTTGAAAAAATTATTGCTAATGATTTTGCGCTCATATTTGTGGTGTACTTTGTAACTGCATATAGTTTATATTCATATAAAAGATGCTTTTTTATGAAGAACTCTCTGACTTTTGCATTTTTCTTCTCTATGCTTTTGTTCTCTCCAATGCCATGCAGATATAATAACTCATGCATTATTTCTAATAATTCACTTTCAGAAAACACGCATAGGCACACACGCATGCGCGCGCACACGCACACACACACGCGCGCGCGCACCTGCACGCATGCGCCCACACAAAATTTTTTAATCAAAATCTAGGCGAAATGCCCGAGTTCGAAAAAATAAAATGTGGAATAATTTCAAATTAATGAAATTGGTGGTTAAATTGAGCCTATATAGGGTTATTCTCGTTTATGCATTGAGAAATATAGTCTATGGCGGTCTAAAGATTTCCTCGTGATAAGCCGAGAGGTGGAGGTTTGTAGTTATTATAGGTACTTTTTCTACACAGAAGCTTTTGAGATGATTGCTTTGGCCTTACAGTCTGCTCTACGTTCCAATCCCTTCTGGTATGGCTTTTGCCCTAATGTGTGACTTTCAGAGCAAACGATAGAAGCTTGTGTTGTCATTCTACCTATCTATAACAAGATATGGACAAACCATAGAAGGAAAAGATATTGGTAATGTAGTATGATGATAGAGGGTTTAAATCCTCAATTGTAATACTAAATCTTATCCTTTGTAATTTTATGAGCTGGAGAATAGCATATGATAGTCCAAAATCTGCACCACATTGGAATGTGGGTTCATTTTCGTAGGGCCAATTCTTGATTATAGATTGTTGCTTCTGATCCAAAATGTTAGAAATTCCTTTTGCATCTGCATCCTTATATGATATTTCTATGGCAAATTTCTAGGCTAAAGGGAAGTTCAAATCCCTATCCTTACATGCAAGAAAGCATCTGTTGTAATTTTTGTATTTTGTGGCAAATTTCTGGGCTGAAGAAGGGTTCAAATCGTATTTTTTTTGGCTTGACATGCAAGAACGCATCTGCAGCAATTTTTGTTGGCTATGGTTCAATAATTGTAGTGTGACATGGAAATTGAGGTTCAACCCATCTTCATTTCCAAGGGGCAGCCCTGCTTTGTCCATTGGTAATATGACAGCAAATTCCCATATTTAATGGTTAAGTTTTTAAGACCATAGGAATCAAGCCGTTATAGAATGACAAAAATAAAACAAAAAGCTGTTTGAACCAAATTAAGTTCCAACCTTGGGCAGACCAGATCCAGCCAAAAGGGGCCTACTTTTTACCAGACATCTGACCCTGACTTCATTCAATGGTGAAAATTGGCTGGGCCAGGTGTTAGGGTGAATTTTATATCAACATATGCCAAGTTTTTAAGCCAGCATTACGTTGCCTTTAAAGGAACAGGGTTGGAATTTCCTTATTCATAGCAACCGCGCAGGCATGTAAAGTTCTAATTGTGCATACAACCAAAGGCCTGTACAAGAGCTTGCATATGATCACACTTCTCGTGTATTACAGTTACAACTCTTATGGAGTAAAGGGCTCAATTTTCTTGAGCCCACAATAAATAATAAAATATTGATGGGAAGCACAGGCTACTTCCCTTTTAATTTACAGTACGCATAAAAACCTGACCCCAAAAATCCAAGAGCCTGACCAACAACGTTCCACTGAAAACATATATACCATGCCTCATTGGGTTAGGTATTACAAAAACAGCAGAACCAGGCATATAGAAGGAAAAGGCCAATAAAGTAAATTACCAGATCAAATGGCAGTCCACCAAACAAGAACCATCCAAACAATATTGTCCCAAGATCCTGCAAAACAGAACGATGATTAAACTTAGTTCAGAATACTTTTAAAGAAGTTCTAGATGAATGCTTATACCTTTATATTCCCACACATTGTCTGTGTCAATGGTGAGTTGAGTGATGTGTTCAAAAATATAAAATAATTAAGACAGAATGCTAAGATGCACGAAAGCGATAGTATGGCCTGGAAAGCAGAAAACAGTTGTAAGAACTACACAAATGATAAACCTTCAACTGAAGTACTAAAGGTGAAAACCTTACCTGAAAACCTAGTGAATGCATATATGGAAATCGCAGTGCTGTGCCAAGCTCACCAGTCAGAAAGGTCCACAAAAGTAGTAATGGGCCACAGATCAATCCTGGTACACCAGAGATGAGCCTATTGTGAACGATGATATTTTTCCAAAAAGAAACAGAGAATAACATAATGTAACTGGCAGTGGGGGGTGGGTTGATCTGACATAATAGAGCCATTGACGCATCAAAACACCCCCGAAATAGCCAGGGCAAGACGAGAGTCTAAATGCATAATGATACGTAAGGAGGCACCATTTGCCCTACATGGAATAAAAGAATTCCAAAGTGCATAAAGAGTGGTCACAAACGAGGGCTTGATAAAATGGCAGGCATATTGGTCCATTCTATGAGAGCAAGACATAGAGGTAATACTAACGCATATCAAGAGTGTTGCACCTAACCGTGTATATATATGCGTATTTGAAAGTGTTATTCCAATGGGCTAAACAAGGCTTATTATGAGGGGAGCTATCTTACCATTACACCACATTAGTCCGAAACTATTAAGCCCAGTTGCTTTTCCTGGAAGGCAAAATACCCATTGTAAACATTATTTTCATAGTCATGGAGTAGTTAAATGCCAAATGTAACAAAAAGCATATTGTCTGGCTATAATTTACATACCAACACGGGCAATCATAGCAAGATAAATAGCAGTTGTGATATTGGAAGCAATCACCATAGAATATCCACCAATATCAAATGAGAAATCCCTAACTCCAGCAAGTAATGCCCCTATCACAATAACAAACACACTGTAAAAGATGTTAGTAACATTTCGTTATCAGCAAGAGAATAACTCAGTCATAATAAACCTGCCAACAATGGGGGAGGAATGTCGTTGACCCATGATTACATATTCCATAACCATTGTAAAGAAGACAGTGGTTCTACGCAGGGTTGTATACATGGGTACACTAACTCCTCTTAGCGATGCCATCCCAACTACCTAACAAACAGAACAACATTAACATAACAAAAATGCAAGATAATTTCAGTAAAGACCAGAGACCGAGGTTTTTACCATGTACAATAGATATGACAAGGAAAGTGGAGATGTTTTCTTCAACAGTCGAAGTGGAACCATTCCTCTTACTGGAGCATCTTTCCCAAGAAGGTCCATATGCTCAATCTCAAATGTTATTATATTCCAAGAGCGTAAAACATACAGGAGCAGGGTCGAGCTTACCATCTGACTTTGAAAAGTTTACAGTGATTATGCATAGAAGAACTCAAAAACCATCCTTGCTGGCATTTACTAAACCAATATGTTACCTGAAAAAGCGTAATAACATTTGCACATGGAAATCCGTATGATGATAATGCTGCCTTGTTGAAGAGCAGTAACATTACTGCAAGTCCAATTCACATATTAGGTGAAATGATAAAACTTGCTAATCATAGCTAAAAATGCTGAACAAAACTTAATATATATTCATAGGGAGAAACTATAGGGGCATTCTAATGCCATGTACAACTTCTAACTGATCCATTGGTTCATTATCTGGAAGATGCAACTCTGTTCTAGATTTACATAGTGGTGAAGAAACGTAACTTACCAGCACAGGCCATGTAAGATAAGGCAGCAAACAATCCTTTTTTGCTCATCTTATCGTTCTTCCTGGAATGCTCTTCGTCCCCCATAACTGTCCCAAGCGACTGTGATTTATCAACAGGGAGCATCATACAACAAACTGCGACATCGCGATCAGCACAGCCCTAGGCTATATCTGGACCATACCGCTAATTCCAGATCACCGCGTTCAAATCTAGCAACTGCCTCAAATCTATATTAGATACTCGCAGAAAAGAACCCAATTTGGTGAAAACAGAGAATATGCAAACAGGACAATGCCTTAAATTTCTTTGACCGACAAAATAAAGGATTGAGCATTGGAAGAAGGGCTGGATCAGAGAGCATGTTGGGCTGTGAAGACGGATGGGTAGGCGGCGCCCAAGGCAACCGGAGGAGGAGGAGGAAGATTTTATTACTGTTTCCCACGTTTAAAGGTCAAGACCTTTAATCCCATAAAAGACCTGGACTTTTGATAAATATATTGACATCCCACATGGGTGTACATTTTTTTGCCCTTTTCTAAAGCTTAAAAGCCTGCCGCCATGTTTATCCCTTTTTGTTCGTTCTTATTGCCTTGCTTAGGCCCTTCGTCTATGGCCACTTTGGATGTTAAAAATTTCTATTCTATTCTATCCAGTTTTTAACATTTAACAGGAGGTTAACCTTCCTTCTTGCAAGTTATGACACGAGGTGATGCCAGTTCCATGGATCAAACTTCTTGACCCCTTTTGTTTGGAACAGATGCACGAATATTTGTCAGTAGCTTTCTGGGTAATTTGGAAACACTGTTGTGATGTTGGTATTGGAGGGCTTGGGATCTCCATTGCAAAACTGAAAAATATGTTTAATCTGGAAGTGGCATTGGAGGGCTTGGGATCTCCATTGCAAAACTGAAAAATATGTTTAATCTGGAAGTGGCACTGATGGGTTTATCTCACCATAGGCAGAAAGGCAGGGGATATAACAGAGGACTTGACAGATTAGGTACTTTAGAAGGGTTCTATTCCTTCTTTAGGTGTCATACTTTAGAAGGGTTCTATTCCTTCTTTAGGTGTCATTGGCTCTATAAGAAGGTGATGGAGGAAAATGATGCTGATAATGTTGCTGCTAATGTTGCAGCTATTCAATATTAACTATATCAAGTGGGGGGTTAACTATATCAAGTGGGGGGTCTGGGTGTGGAAAAGGAGTTGGCTCTCTCTATAGTACCTACCCTCTGGAGAAGACTGGTGATCTCCCATATAGTACCCATATGGTGGGGAGAAGAGGTGAGGCTCTCTTTGAGTACCTCCCGGTGATACCCTCCTCATTTAGCTTCTAATTCTTTCAATCTTCCCTTACAAAGGGACCTTGTACTTTACACTATACCGTCAAGAACAAATATGCCCTACCTCGATCGGATGATTTGATGGATCACCGTGCAAAGGAGCAAAGGTCTTCTCCACGATAAATCTAAGGTCGCTATCACCGGTCGAATCAAGGAAGAGGACATCCGCATTCAGGACGAGATATGGTCATTATGAGTTCACAGTGATGTCGTTTGGATTGTCCAATCCTCCAGCAACCTTCATGAGGCTCATGAATGATGTTTTCCGCGAGTTCCTAGATACTTTTATCATAGTTTTCTTTGGTGACATTCTAGTCTATAGCAAATCCTTAGAGGAGCATGTCCAGCACTTGAGAAAAGTACTTGAAAAGTTGAGGAGGCATCAGCTTTTTGCGAAGCTATCCAAGTGTCACTTCGCAACAGAAAGAATAGAGTACTTATGGCATGTAATCACAGCGGAAGGGATCTCCACCGACCCTGCAAAGATTGAAGCGGTAATTGATTGGCCGGCACCAAAGAACATACATGAAGTGAGGAGCTTTCGCGGCTTAGCAGAGTATTATAGGAAGTTCGTCAAGAACTTTGCAAAGGTGGCAGCTCCATTGACGGACCTCGCCAAAGCAGGAAAGATAAAGGATTAGGCGAGTCATTGGCAAAGGAAGGCCCATGCAGCATTTAAGACATTAAAGAAAGCTTTAACGACTGCGTCAGTCTTAGTCTTGCCAGATCCAAGCAAGGATAAGCTTGTAGCGACAGATGCTAGCAAGATAGCAACGGGAGCAGTCCTCATGCAGGAGGGAAGGGTAGTCGCATACGACTCCAAGAAGATGAACGATGCAGAGCAACGCTACCCGACTCATGACCAAGAGCTTCTGGCCATTGTGAGGGCCTTGAGAATCTGGAGACACTACTTGTTGGGAAGAAAGTTCCAACTAGACATAGATCATCAAAGCCTCCAGTACATATTCACGCAACCACTCCTGAATTTGAGGCAAAGGAGGTGGATGGAGTTTCTCGAAGAGTACGACTTCGAAATAGTCTATAAGCCAGGCAAGCTAAATGTAGTAGCAGGCAGATGCGCTCTCTAGAAGACCATTGAAGACAAGAACCCATTGCAACGCTATATCGACTCTCACAAGTGAGTATGGCAAAAGGATTGAAGAGACGTTGCCATCAGACGGCGACTTTAAAGAAGCGTGGGCAAGCCTCTCTAAAGAGGCAAGAACAGATAAGAAAAGGGAGACCTTCAAGCATTATAAAAAGGAAGGTAACCTTCTATATCATAAGAATAAGTTGTGTGTACCAGAATCTTCGGGGGTAAGGAAGTTAATACTCCATGATACATACAACAGTCCCATAGCCGGGCATGCAGGGTTCATGAAGACATATTTCAAGGTCAGAAGCAGCTACTTTTGGCTCGGCCATCTCTTTCACCTCGCCTTACTCCCTTTTCGATTTTCCTATTTGAATGATCTAAAGTGCCACCTAAAATGAGTGAGCGAACTCATACTAGAGGGCACTTTAGATATATCAAACATGACAAACAAAAAAAGACTAAGCCGAGGTGAAAGAGATGGCGATTAGTCCACTAATCCCAATTGGCATCTGTCCCTCTACATCAGTCCCTTTTTTTCAGTGGTCACCATGGTTTTATCTACTATGATGTTCAAAGGAAAGAAGGCCTGACTAGAGGTCCAGATGTCAAAGACATTGCATGTCCAAATGTTTTGATTCACTCGCATACTTAACTATTACACAACTCAATGCGACAATGCAACAACCAAAATTCTATTAAGTCAAACAAATCCTCGTCAACAAACGTGGATTCATATGCATCTGATCTCAGGAAAAAATATCAAAAAAATAATATAGATAGAAGTGTATTGGAACCTCACGAGACAAGGTAATCATCCTCCACCACCACGTCTGGACCAGGGTTTATCCAATCACCACAATGGCCGGGGAGTGGGATGCAAAATCTTGGTTAATATCCCGTCCATCCTCACCTTCGTGTGGTTCTTCTACCCCCCTCCAAAGGTCCATCTCACGTTGGCTTTGGAACGCATGCGCTATTCCATCCCTCCTGCGAGCAACTAGAGGTGGCAAGGAGGGCATGCACAATTGCATGTTAAGCACGGCATATTGCCGCTCCGGTATAATATATCTATCCTCCGCTGGACAGAATCTACTGCTCATCATCCAATCCAACAAACACCTCAGATGCAGACGATGTCCACAACCCAAGGCATACCAACCAACTTGAGTCAAATTGTCCCCACAACTTGCACAATATCTATAGTCCCCATTCTTTACATCCTCCAACTGGCTCTCATATAGGTATTCGAGAGGGAGGGCCTCGCTCCTTCGAGACTCTAAGGGGATCAGAATCTAAGGCTCTGGTCGAACCGTGCATATGCTCATTATCTACCCTCAACACCATGTTTTCCGTACCCAGAGCTGCAAGCTGATTCCTCGTGTCTGCTAATTCCGCAGCCATCTTGTCATGAGCATTCGCACGGTCTTTTAAGTGCAAGTTCTCCTCTGACAGTATAAGATTTCAATTTCTTTCATTTTCTAATTGAGCCTTGAGATCTGCCTCTTCGGTCACTGCACATGCTGTCGCAACCCCCGCCACTTCTAAAAGTTTTATAGCATCTGCGATCAAGTAAGTTATAATTACGGGTTCATCACCCAAAGGCTTTCATAATCGTTCATCCGCTTAACTCTCTTCTAACAACCGCCACGTGCCAAATATCGCCTCGGACGCATAAACCGAGGTCACGCATTTTTGATTATCGACCTCGGCCAGACCGAGAACTTTACCTTCTTGCTCTTATGGTTTGCTATGTGATTCAGCTAAAAGGGTCAAGATCTTCCATTGTTCCACATCTTTCACATCATAAATAGTCATGACATTGTTTGTGCATGGGGTAGAATCAAAGCCACAAGGAGAAATACCTAGGTTGTTGAATAATTGATCGTCTTCATTCAAGACACCATTAATTAAGCTTGTTTCACATGCATGAAAGCTTACAATATCATCAAATGTCTACCTTTGGGTGCATAGGTAGAAGCCATATCCAGGATATTGCTCTGCATTAACAGAGAATAGGCAGGGGCAGCAGTATCCGATTGCCATCAGACATTTTAAAATGCTTGCAAAATGTGAAAAGTTTGACTAAAGACCCTCAAATCCATTCATAAGAAACTTTGTAACAGGTTTTATAAGAAACTCTGTAAGAGCTTTTATGAGGCACAAATGGAACAAGACAAGAAAATATAAAATCCTCACCTCCATAACTCCAAGGACCCTTAAATGTATCTCGGTCTAGCCAGCAACCAATATGAGCCTTCAAACCTATTTCTAGATGCTTGCATAGAAAACCCTACTGAAACCGTGAAAATATAGGCTCATTGGGCGCCAAAATGTGGGAAGCACCTTATGTATACGTATTTCAAAAGTTCAAAAAAATGCCTACATGACACATGTATTATGCAAAATACAAATGTGAACCCCCTTGACATCTATGTTAGAAGCCAATGTACACAGCTTGCAACAACTGGACAATTTTGAATGGGATAAGGATATGGATCTCTTTTATGCTACCGATATGTAAAATTTCACGAGCTTAGTTCAGTTTCTCCCAAAAAATAAATTGGATTAGTTGTTTTATGATGGATTAGATCTGATCAAATAATCTTTGGCATGGAGAGCTTCTTAAAATTAATTCTCCTTTATTATATATTGGTTGTTGAGTAGTTGGATCTTCATATTAGGATGAAGGATCTGGCTATGGTGAGGGTGTGCTAGATGAACATTCCCATTTGAATGCCACATAGGACAAATTCAATCGATTTAATGCTAATTTGCTTAGCAAATACATCATTTTCAAAAAGATCAATTAGAAGTCCGATTTTAATTTAAGAAGGGTTTTAATGGCAGAAGATGTGTGAGAGATATGCTATATCACATCCACCATTTTCATCCATTAATACCATCTCTATCATCTGTTTCATCTATATCCATATCCATATGGTTTGTGCCAACATTGTTTATGCATGATCAGATGGTTTGCTGCTCTTTTGGGATGCTAATAACGTGGTGACAAGCATTTTTTTTGAAAAGCAGTGCAGAGATGCAAGTATGTTTCAAAGCTGCTATTGCTTGGATCCAAAGTGATGCATTCGTGTGTGCATCAGATCCATGGAAAATGTGGCAAGCATTAGTTGCAATCTCCTCGTCATTACGTTGAAACACAAGAAGGATGAAAGAGATGCTTTGAGTTAAGGAAATGTGCCATAAGGAAATTTGCCAATTCAAGGCACTTTAAAGGTAAGAACATTCATCATATGATTGTGGAAAACGGTTAGAAATAGTTTTATTTCTTGAACTTTGTTTATCAAGCTAGAGCTACGTTGATAACATGGATAAATGTAAATTCCTATTCTTGGCATGTCATCATTGCATCTTATGCTCAACAACGATGGAACAAAGTGACTGATGGTACAAAGTGACTTGGCAGCATCACCAACACTCCAATTGATAACAAACATCATGCCAATGACTAAAGTTTGGTTATATCGAAATCCGTCTTTATCACCCTTAGCATGCGTAAGAGTCAATAAACACAAAGTATCCAATAAAAATCAATAAACATAAAAAATCAATTCTTGTTCAACATGACAATCACAATAGTGTGTAATTGTGCACACGTCAACGTCAACGGGCAACCTATTGATGCGGTAGCATCTTCTTTAAGACAATCACTGTGCTATGTTGTATGCCATTCCATTTGTTTGGATAACTTTCCTTAACCTCTATTACAGACTCAGCCCCTTTATTTCACCGCCATGAATAACAAAGATCTAACTTTGGAATTTTAAATAGGCTATGTGTGTAGCATGGAAATTAAGATCCGTCCCACTATCACTGAGTCTACTCTTGTTGATTTATTTGTATTGAATTATTTGCTCATGGCGCCAAATACGTGCAAGTTTTATAAGAAGACCCAGAGGGCGCTTCTTTGCAAGTTCTTGAACTTCGTCTTTTCATTTGCAAGCCCTCCTCATGAACCATTAGCTTTCTTATTTTTTTACTGCAACCTCTCATGCCCTCAACAATATCGTTGTCACATAATCTAAGTCAAATTTTCCAAACATCAAGAACAAATCGCAATTTATGGGTTGTTCGGTGAAGAAGGCAAACCCAATATTGGCACCCCCGCATAGATGCCCTCTAATATGGAATTCCATCCACAATGCGTTAAAACTCCTCCCACGTAAGGGTGTTTGCAGAACTTCAACCCGTGGCGCCCGGTCTATCACAAGCCCTCTGCCTTTGATCCCCGCTCATAAATTCATCTAACGGGCCTTTAGAAGATCCTTCGACCGGATCGGTTCTAAAAGCCCATAAAAATGGTCGTTTGCTTGATTCTAACCCGTAAGCAAGTTCGAAATCTGCTTAGGTTCCAAATTTGCCATACTACCAAAAGAAATGTAGAGAACCAAGACCGCAATTGTTTATCTAACCATTTTAAACATGTCCGATCTACTTCCCATTCTCAAATCAATGGCGGATCGTGTTCTTCGCTTGACTTAAAGCAACGGACCCAATCGGAATAAAATTTAGAAACTTCAACCCGATGCTTGCGGGGCATCCGCTTCCAGCTCTTCAAATGTGTTGGCGAAACCCAGAGGCCTTTTTCATCATATTATAACGCTTAATTCTATTCTTATAATCGATCGGCAAATGAAGCTTTCTCGTAGACCGCATGGAAGATCGAATGCATTGATTGGGGTTAATAATCTGGGACACCATGAATTGATGGGGCAAAGGCTCTCGATGTAGCTGGTTAAGATAATTAGTCAATATTAACCTGAGAAGAAAGAAATAAAAGGGGAAACAGAGCGTAATAAAAATTGGGTACTTACCTATATTTTTCACCGTAATCAAGCCTTCCCCGCAGCCGGCTAGGAATCTCTCCATCAATGATGTTGGAGGCAACCGAAGCGATCAAAAAACACGAGACTAGATATCCCAAGTTCTTGTGCCAAATCCGGGGCCCAATTATAAAAGGGATCGGAAATAATACACGAGAGTTTGGGCTCGATTTTTTCAACGAGAAGCTGCACGGCTTGTTTGAGTTGGAGTTGAGGAGAATTGATAAATTCAATAGAATGATCTACTGAGGAGCCTAATTTTGGGACTACAGTGCTGCCAAGACTGCTCCAAAAGCTCGTGAAATTGTTGTGAATTGAGTATGGTGAGTCTAAATCCGGCGAAAAATGAGCTCATGAGCGAGTTGAAGGAAAGGGTTTATATGGCCCACTTTTTGGAAGGGCAGCAAAAGAGATGCGCCAGCTCCATGGCTATGGTGGACGGAAGCTCCAATTTCCATTACCTTCATCATGATATGAATAGGATCACACATTTTTATTTTATGGAAAAAATCATAAGATGCTTCCTAGTAAGGGTGGAATCACATTAAGGAAGTGCCCAAGAAAGATACCTGCGACTTTGGGCCTCCGTTGGACGCATGCCTGGGCGCGCCATTTCTGTTGTTGTCATATTAGGGTGCCCAAACAGAGCAAGGAACAGATCCACGCCTCAAGCTGTCCGCAAATCAAGGAGATCAGAGTTTGCAATCAGCGCTTCGGATCAGGGTGCCCAAGTCTAGAACGATTTTGGTCACCCGAGAACCCCCGACCAAAAAACAGAGGGGTGCCCAAGCCAAAATGGCTGTTTGGGCACTCAAGTATGATACAGGGATGTGCCCAAAATCTCCATGTTTCATGATCTGATTGGCTTACCGTAAATGCACGATTGGTCGGGCACGCTAATGTGATTCCACCCTAAGGACGCTATGCTTCTCCCGTCCAAGATAGACAGTCAAAGCCCATGTGATTATGCAGTTAGTTAGGGTACCTTTCCACCCACCTTTAAGGCCCTTTTTCCACACCCCAGGTCTTATTTTGTGGTTGTCGATTTTTATAAGACACTTTTGGGCTCCATGTCACCTCCATGTCATGTATAGGACACGTCCTAAAAATCGATTTTCATTACTTAAATATAAGACATGTACTTTTAATATAAGACATGTCTTATAATTCTGATTTTCCACGGGAGTAGAGCTGCAGCAATTCAACAATTCAACTGTAAGCACTTGTTTCAAAAGGATGCAAATTCTAGTGTTTTAAAAGGATGCATCAATTCAACCTGTAAGCATTTGTTATAAGAGGATGCAAATTCTACTGTTTTCAAAGATATGAATTTGAATTTGAATGTAAAAGTGTCTAGCAATGGATCCTGCTGCAAATTCACAGCTAATGATTTTGACAAGCCTGTAAGAATGATTTGAGAAAGGAATTTGAAACTCTTTGCTGCAAAATCGCCTTGATGATAAATTGAGCTGCTTCAAAAAATTTCAGCTTAAAAAATGGTTTTACCTGCTTAAGAAATGGAGTGCCTTCCTTTGTGAATCTGCCTGCCTCTGTTAATAGACAAAAAGTGCAGTATCTTTCTATTTCGAAGATTTGCCAGCAACCAATTTCAAAGATTTGCCATCGAATTTTACCTGTGGCAACCAATTTTTGACCTGTGGTATCCAATCCGGACTGCAATGTTTGACTGTGGCATCCAATCCGACCTGCAATTTCACTGTGGCATCTGATCGCAAGAGGATGTTTTGATTATAGTACAGAAGGAACAAGCCAGTTCGATGATTTTACACAATTTTTGAAACTGGAAGCTTGAATCATCACCGGAACAGGGTTTTCTTATTGGAACAACTTGAATCGTCACTGGAACAGCTCAATGTTTGAAGAAACGACTGGAAGAGTTTCGACCTGCAGTGGCAAACCGAAAGAACTGGAAAATTTCTGACCTGCTTGGAATTCGCTCAAATTCCCGCCGCTACTCGTAATCTATTTATTTGCTGCTACCGTGGTAATCCGCCCGGTAATTTTCCATTCTATTCCATTCCTCTCCTCCCTCCAAAGCCCTTTTTTTTAGACCCTAAATTTCAGGCGAAGAGACCCTCTGATTCGTTGGGATTGAACGCCTTATGTTGTGCCCGGGGATTTCCCCCGGAAGAAAATAAGACTCCACATTTGTACGGAATGCTTATAAGACATGTCTTATAAGTTGCAGTGGAAAAAGCAACATGTCTTATTTGCTTATTTGGCCCAATGATATCTTCTAAAATATAAGACATTAGTGTCGTGTTCACAGGCAATTCAGCCCTCGCGGAGAAGAAGCCATCTTCATGATAATTACGCTCTCAGGCTTTGGAAAACATGTGAGACTCCAATAAAGCGTCGACCATGTGATTCTAGTGAAGAGATCAATAGCACTGAGCATTTTTTACTTCCAATCCCCCACCTTCGACAAGGCAGACTAGCAGTCACAGCTGCCCACACTTCAGATAGGAGAGTCGAGGAACTAACATTGGCCATCCAAGGGGAATCATCCAGGAATTGTGAAGAAATTCTTGGAGGATCATCCATCCTATTGCTGGAAAAAAAAAATTATAAGTCTTATCATGACTATTTTGTATTATCTTTAGTATATCAGTTATATTAATAAAATGCAATATCTTTTGTTTTGGAATCCTCAATGTTCTTTTGATATAGTTTGCCCACATGATTATATCACTAAACAACTAATGCAAAGACAAATGAAGCTCGTGATAAGAATTATGATGTAATATGTGTAGCAAGGACAGTCAGAACTGTCAAAGCTCACCAAAACAGAAAAGATAAAAGAATGGAGGGAGGGAGAGGGACTTTGGCACAAGAAGGCTCAAGTAGGATTTGAGAAGTTGAAAGAGGCATTGACAACCGCCCTAGTCTTAATCCTGCCTGATCCAAAAAAGGATAAGTTGGTCGCAACGGATGCTAGCAAAATAGCGACCGGAGCAGTGTTGATCTAGGAGGAAAGGGTCATAGCATAAGATTCTCGAAAGATGAATGATGCTGAAACTCGCTACCCAGTCCATGATCTGGAATTGCTAGCAGTTGTGAGGGCATTAAAGATATGGAGATATTATCTGTTAGGAAGGAAGTTCCAACTGGAAACTAACCATCAAAGTCTTCAATACATCTTCACCCAATCACATCACTACTTGAAACAGAGAAGATGGATGGAATACCTGGAGGATTATGATTTTGACATAGTCTACAAACTATGAAAACTTAATGTGGTTGTGGATGCCCTCTCAAAAAACCTTTTACCAATAAGAGTGCACTGCAACGCCATATCGACACTCACCAGTGAGTTTGGCAAGAAGATTGAGGAGACACTGCCAACAGACAAGGACTTCCAAGAGGTATGGGCTAGCCTCTTCAAGGAGGCAAGTATAGACAAATAAAGGGAAACCTTCAAGCATTATAAGAAGGAGGGCAACTTGTTATATCACAAAAATAAATTGTGTGTCCCTGAATCATTCGGAGTTAGGAAATTGATTCTCCATGACATGCACAATAGCCCAATAGCTGGTTATGCAGGTTTTTAGAAAAACCTACTTCAAAATAAGTAGTTATTATTGGTCGACATATGACGAATTAGATAGCCGATACATTCGCCAAAGCCGCATTACGTCGACAAACAAAGGCTAAATAACTATGAATCCTAGGAGTGCTACCCTTGGCAGTCTACCAATGCAATTGGGAATGGATTAAAGAGGATATCTTTTCTACATATATAGATTTCTTGCAAGTTGACAATTTAAATCCAAGATTGAAAACATGTTGCATTACCTTGGTACCCAAGTATAAGGAGCCAAGCACAATTAATGACTGGAGGCCTATCACACTTCTATCTGCATTTGACAAAATCATAGCCAAGGCTATGGCAGAGAAGATCAAATCAATTTTAGCAGAAGGTACCTCACAGACCCAATTTGGCTTCCTTTTGGGTAGGAGCATTCTGAGCAATGTGGTAGCAGTTTTCGAAGGGTTGCACCGGGGCCGTAAAAACAGTCAAAAGTAGCCTATCTAAAGCTAGATTTCACCAAGGCTATGACAAAGATTAGATGGAGTTTTTGCATAGAATGATGCTCAAGCCGGGTTGTGGGGAATATTTTATAGAAGGGGTAATGAAACCGCTGAGATCCGCCGAGCCTCAGTCTTATTTCAAGGAGAAACAACTCCAATATTTGACATTAGGAGGAGAATCAAGCAAGGTTGTCCCTTGGCCCCTTCCTCTTCAATATAGCAGCGTAGAAGCTCTCTCACGATTTTTCTTGCAAGCCTCCTGTAGACGGTCTCATTCAAGGACTAGAAATGTGGAATCGGTTCTCAACAAATCTGTAACCAATTTGCAGATGACTCATTTCTGTTTTTAGAGGTAGAGGGAAATAACTTGTCATGTGCAGGCCAATTATTGGCCACCTTCTCAATAGCTTCAGGTTGCCTCGTAAATTGGAAAAAATGCTCAGTGCAGTGGCCTTTGGGGTATAGGCATCCTAAATATTTGGAAAGTTTACAATGGAAAATTATCCCTGAGAGCAAACACTCCAGTTTATTAGGAATCCCAATGGGCATGAACATCACCAATGCGCAAATATGGGACAATGCTCCTAGGCCTTCATAGACACTTAAATTGGTGGAAGGTAGCAAAGTTATCTCTTGCAGGGAGGATTACTGTGGCAAAATATGTGCTAAGTAATAGTTATGTATACATGTCATCAATTCTACTTGCTCCTAGGGAGAAGGTGCAAGAATTAGAAGGGTTGATTTGCAACTTTGTCCTGGGAGGAAACAAAGATGCAAAGGGTCAAAGTTGCTAAGTGGAACCGCAAGAGGGGACAAAAATGTAATAGTATTACAAAGTAAAGCATTAATAGCCAAATTCATATGGATGATCCTGCGAAAAAAGGTGAAGTCTCCGGTATGCACCTCATGAACCAGGCTCTATTATTTTCATGCCCTCGTCAAGGTATCGCCCTATGGTCACTCTTCTTTGATCTTAACCAAGTAGAGAAGCCCCAAAGGGACTTATTTCGGCTTGGAATGCCATAAAGAAGCTATTCACACTTGACATCAACAATTTGAAGCGTAGACCTCTCTATACAAAGAAGACAAGTTTGTGAAGCCATGTTATAGTAGTTTGAAGACTAAGGGGTTACTTAGGTATCTACCAAGTGGGAGATGATCACATAGGACAACCTTAAAAACATCCGGAGAAACGCTAATAAATACCTTCCTCCACAAATCAATGCCTTTCTTTGGCAAGTGATCCACAGGGTTCCAAGGTTAATCATCTAGTCACCAAATGGGACAATAATGTGAGCCCACTCTGCCCTTCGTGTAAAGAGGAAGAGGAATCCATAGAACATTGCCTGGTGGAATGTAAGATGTTTGCAAGAAGTCCGACCGAGTCCGGATAGCTTTGAGTACTCTTTAGGAACTAAGGAATTGCTATTAGAATTCTCACTCGCAATGGTGTCCCATGAAGAAGATGTCCTTTCACATAGCTAGAGCCCGGACAATTTGGTCAATATGGAAAAGGAGGAACCTCCTAATCTTCGATGAGAATCGAGAAAAATTCATATCATCAAACCAAATGCACTTCACATGGTACTAGAAAGAATTAGAAGATTTAGGTTAGTGTTTGAAAGTGAAGAAGAAGTAAAGGAAGATATATAGGCGATATTTAAATCACTCTAAGTCGAAAAAAGAGTAGTACAAGCTAGAGCCATGTAGCTATCTCCATCTCATATTCATAGATGGGTGCACCCTTGCCATGTGGCTTTCTATCATTCTCTCTAAATAAATAAAATCTTTTTTATCCCTCAAAAAAAAGGGGGAGGGGGGGATCATTGTGGATATATGTTAACATGTTAAGTTTGCTGGTAAATGCTCTAAATGGTACAACTATGTACAAATAGATGTTGGAGCTTAAGATCACGTTGTTGATGCTTGCAGAATAAATTGGATGCTGCAGATAGATGTTTATGATTAGATATCAGGCTGGGATTGGTAGGTTGATGTTAGCTACATTGGGCAGGTTGATTTGTAGTGCCATAGAAATAAATTGGTATAGCACTTATTCAATTGACATCAGGTTTCTCCTCATGGCCATGTTTTTCTCACAGTAATTACTGGATCTAAATTCTGGATTTTTCGCCACAAAGCAAAGGCTATACGCATGTTGTAGTAATTGACTGCAATCAGGTATCCAGCTACCAATCAGAGGAAAAGAAAATCACCCTTAAGTTATTTTCTATATTTTAATTTATCACATTCGCTCGCAGTCGCGGTTGCTGCAAAGCAAGTTAGGGTAGGTTGTTTTGTAGTCGCTTATCTAGATAGGTCATGCTACTAATACAGGTGTGTTATTAGACTTTTGGCCTAAAGGCACAGGCCTATGCCTTTATCTAATGGGATTTGCTAGCTAGCTTTTTTGCACAAAGATAGAGTTGCATGCAAATGCCAGATCTGCTGGTAGGGTTTGCACACTGCTCGCAGGGATCAGGCTTATAAGTGCTTAAGTGCTTATAAGTGCTACATCTTTGTGCAAATATACCCCGAGTGTTGGATTGTATTTGGAATGTTGCTGAATCCTTGTGCTTTTTGCGTAATTACTATTTTTATATAACGTGACGTCTCAATTTTGAAATGTCCTGGGTTTTAGTACCCCTTCCCTTATTTCTTGCACAATTTTGAACCGTGTAATGCTTCTAAAAACTGATGCAAGGACTTGCAGTAACATGCATGGAAATGCCGTAGAGAGCAGGTCATGGGAGATGATTCTGGTCTCAGATAGATGAGGAACAGGCTCATTCGATCAAAGTGGAGAGCAAAAAATTGTGGTCAGTTCTATTGCCAATCTGCTTTGGTTGGAATACCCAATGGCTGGGTTTTAGGGTTTCGAGATTATGGAAGTTGCTCATATGCGATTAAGGCTTTACCGTCTAGCTCTCAGATAAATCTAAGTCTGTGGTATAGGCAGCCTCGATTGCAAAATGCATTGGTATACCTGGAAAAATCAGAGACAGAGATAGACACCGCTGCCTATGCATGTCTACTGCGGAGATGTAGCAAAGCAAAGGCTCTGTCAGAGGGAAAACTGGTGCATGATCACATTAGAAGAAATGGGCTACAGAATGATCTTTACCTTGAAACCACCTTCTTGAGATGTACAGACAGTGTGCGAGCTTGGAAATTGCCAGACTTGTGTTTGAGGGAATTTCTAACAGGGATGTGATTTCTTGGACCATCATGATCGCTGCTTATGCCCAGAATGGCCATTGTAAAGAAGCCATATGTCTTCCAGCAAATGTACTCAGAAGGCGTGAATCCTGATAGGGTTACCTTTGTGACATTGTCAGAGTCATGCACAGAACCAGAAGCCTTGGCAAATGGTAAAGTTATTCATGCCTGTGTTATCAAGAGTAGTTTAGACTTAAATGTTGTTTTGGAGACTGCAATTGTTAATATGTATGGGAAATGTGGGAATGCTGAGGAGGCTCGAAGGATTTTTGTAGGATGCATCAACGTGATGATGTTTCATGGAATACCATGATTGGCATATATGCAGAATGTGGAGATTCAAAAGGAGGTCTAGAATTAGTCAGACTAATGCCTTCAGAAGGAATACTGCCAAATAAGATCACCTTCCTTGGCATCCGCAAATTTGGCCTTGAATTGAGGCATTTTGTGTAAAAATTGAAATTTGATTGAAATTGCAATAGATGCAACGGTGTGGCAGTTCTTTGCAAGTTTTTAGGCTGGCTATGGCATCACACAACTCGGTTCAAGGAGACATGGCTGCTCTTAGAACGTCTTCCAGAGGCAAACCTAATTCTTCCCGCTTGGATTTCAGATACTGGAGATGAAAAGGGGATACAGAGGATCTGAATAAGGTAGAGAAGCTTCAATGGAAGAAGAAGGCAGAGCTGGCTGTCCATATTATTTCCTTGATTCTACTTACTTGTGTATTTGTTCTCTACATATGCTCCACCATTCCTACAGAAGGTAAGCCTTCAATCTTTTCCAAACTCCGTCTGTACTCTGTACCTCTTATATGTTATGTTTTTTCTGAATCTATTTGTCCATAGAGCAGCAACAGTATTAATTATATCCCTATGCTGCCAAATTTTCATCATAACCACATAATTTGGAACCAATACCTTATAAATGCTGTCAGAACCCATCAAATTGTCTATTTTTCACCGAATTGTGTTAAAAGACTTCCTTTTCGTTGTTGGACTCTGATGTTTCTAAACTTTCCTACAGATGAAGCTTTGATGAGGTCCAACATGCCATGTTTGCAACAGTCTGAGAGTTTGAAAAAGGAGCAGCATCTGCAACAGGCAAAAGGTTTGCCCTTCAACTCCAAGCTGGAAGATTAAATTTCCTAAAAAGATTGCAAAGGCTGCGTTTATAACTGCTGCCATGGTATCAGATGGACGAAGAGCATTTGACGTGTTCTCAACAGAGGTAATTAAGAATGCCCTCTAGAATTAGGTTTAATTTGGAATAAGTAACTTAGCAGCCCTTTGAAAACACCATTTGGGCTGGTTGGCAGGTTGTGAATAATCGACTACATTCATGAGAAGTGAAAGATTGACTGTGTAGAGGGATTGCAGGGGATAACTGCAGATGATTTGTTACTCAAGGCCCAGAGATTTGTGTACCAGAATGGAAATTCAAAACTGCCCACAGCTCTGGAGTTTGACAAGGGCCTCATCAGGGAGCTGTTTTTCAACCAGAGTCCTGCAAAGGTGAATGAAGTTCTCTTTATTTCTTATTGCAGTTCAGAAACAATGCGTAGAGTTTTGTTATAGTAGTTCATAAGTTCATTCCATTGATTTATTGAGTATTGGGCAAGGCTGGCTTGATTTTTTTCCACTTTTAGGCTAGGCCTCACACAACTACGATGGTTTACTTCACCCACTTGAGCAAATGGATATAAATGGATATGGGTCCTTTTAAAAACGAAGCCAAAGTTTGCTTTTTGAAAGGTTTTTTTGTTTTTTGGCAGGTTGTAGCCTTGGCAACTATAGCAATGAATCCATTTTCATCCATATTGGACAAACTCAGCCTGACAGAGGGAAATTGCGGCAGCATAAGGCGCTTTATTTATTGAGACAATGGATGACCGTCACTTCTGTACCACATGAATGTTCAAAATACAGCCAACCATCAAAAGTCATTAATTTGGGATTACTAAAAGGTCCTCTAATTTGATTAGTTCTCTAATGTGCGTCAGAGAGATAGAGAGAGCCATAAGTACATTGTTATGCCATGCCTAATTTTGTTTTGGAGAAGTAAATTCTTATGCCAAATAATATCTTAATGATGTTATGAGGTAATGGTGGCATGACAGTGCCAGTTTTTACCAAGCAGGCTTGCTCTATAATAAGCGATAAGGATGGTAATTATTTTCTTTTCCTTCAGGGTAAAGAGTCAATTGAAAAGGCTTGCTAGACCTATGTACTCAAATCCTCCAGCCCATGGTGCCCGGATTGTGGCAAATGTGGTTGGGGATCCAATTCTTTTCAATGAGTGGAGATCAGAAATGGAGCTGATGGCAGGGAGAATTAAAGCGGTGAGACAACGGCTGTTTGAAGCACTGTCGATAAAGGATCAGAGTGGCAAAGACTGGTCGTTTGTCTTAAAGCAGATTGGCATGTTTTCCTTCACTGGTCTTAATAAAAATCAGTTATGTGTTATCCCTTTCTCCTCGCCTTGGATATTACCTCTTAATTCTGTATTTGACACTTTATGTCTGTCCTTTTTGCAGAGTGATAACATGACAAATAAGTGGCATGTTTACGACCAAAGATGGACGGATTTCCTTAGCAGGGTTGTCCCTTGCAAAATGCGACTATCTTGCAGATGCCATCATTGATTCTTACTATAACGTGTAACGTTTAATGGGTTGAATGACCACACAGCGAAATGAGAAACTATATATGGATAGTGAGATTCATGGATAAGATTGTTGCAAATGTCAATGATCATGTTCTTTCATAGTCTATCTCTTAATAAATATGAAAAGGCCATACATTTTTATGATTGAATAAGAAAAGCTCCTTAATTGTCCTTGATGTGTGCAATTTGGCAACATGTGTGTCCCATATAACCTTATTTCACTGTCCTTTATAGTCAAATTGGAAACTTTGGTCGAGGTTCTTTAGGAACTGCCCAACAAGTGCGCAGCTGGGTTCTAAAGTTGATGCAACATATGCCTCCTGTAGCATATCCCCATCCAACGTCACTTTCATTACAAACTGTGCCCAGGATGATACACACAGCGGTAATGGTGGGAGAGTTTTATCGCTGCATGCCTAGGTTCAATGCATGCAATCAATGCCCCTTCCGCTTATTGAATTGTCTCAACAAAGATGAACAAATGCGTATTCTCGCTTTGTTACACAATTTCCACAACATGGTGCTTAGCAGATCGATTGCATTCCTCTCTAGATGCCGCTAGAAATACTAGTGCCGATGTACGAGGATACCTCGGTCGTGAAACAACCTAAACAAAACAAGAAAAGCCAATGCAACAACAATAGCCAATATAAATATTAATGCCAAAGGGAGACCATGTTTTTACCAGACACCTGGGTATGCATGGTATTGCTAAGGACTGTGGCCGATCCGAAGAAAAAAGGATGTGGTTTTGCTCTAAAATCCTCCCCCCAAACAGGGGAATCTTCTTCTTCTTCTCCGTAAGACTTTGCCTCACGATTAACCCATTCAACCCACCAACACCAATGCACCCCCCCCCTCTGTTATTCCTCCGCTTTTCCTTGTCACTGGTACCCCAAATTCCAAGTGGCCTTTAGACATAGAACAACTAAGTTAAATAGATTTCAATGTTGAGTCATGCGTTAAGCAATGCCATTTGAAGTTATTGAATCTGCCTTTAGAAAATATTACTAGGTCCAATACTTAAATCAAGTAAAATGGCATTTTCCTTGGTTAATGAGGTTTTATTTAAATGTTTGCTTTTAAACACACTTCTAACTAATGCGAGCAAATTGAATCACAAAATTTGAACCTCATTTTGAGAGCCTTGAAATAACATTATTATCTTCAATATTCGTTATGAAAGATGTTTTGCATTAAATCAAAAGAATCTAAGTTCCGAACATGCCAAAATTGAACTGTGTTTGAGCATGGGGAATTCTAACCTCTGTAGTTTAAGGAGCCCTATAAATATCGCCTCCATGGTCACAACACAAGGCAACAAAATACAGGTTCAAATTCTGCATGTTCTAGCATGTATAGACGAGTTGGGGAAGAGAAACGTTCGCGGCGGCTGTATGGGGTAGAGGTCTGGGGGCCAGCGATTAGCAAGGGTACTTGGGATAAGCTAGAGAGGGTGCAGAAGGCTTTCCTGACATACAGCCTAGGCGTCAAGGACACGGTGCCTTATCCAATTTTGCTGTATGAGACTGGCTTTTGGCCCCTGCAGCATTCTGCTATGCGCAGGCACCTTGCGTATTTCCATAAGGTTGACGAAATGGATGCACAACGTCTTCCTCCCCGGGCTCTGTTATTGGCACAAGGGCCGCAACGTCTGAAGAGAGTATGGCAAGAGCATTGTAGGGGATGGTTCGCAAGATGATCCATAGACTATCAACACATTGTGAATATGTCGGATATCGCAGAAAGGTGAGCTGCATTTGAATGCGCGCTTGGTTTGCCCTCTCTCTGGGATGTGCCCACTCTTCCAAAGCCCAAAAGAAAGCACTACCACACACAGTCAATCCATCGCTGAACACGGCCCCCACCAAAGATCCAAGGCACACATCTCCACCAAGAAACGAAGAGCTATAGCTGCACATAATGACAGGTCCTACCATCTCGAATTGAGACAGGCCACCGGGTACGGATGGAGGGCGGTGGAATCCCCAAGATGAGAGATTATGCCGCTCTCGCCACATGCGATAGTAGAAGATGAACACCATGCTCTACAGAATGCCCAAATATGCACACATCCGAAAGCAAACATGCCGATCTCGGGATGCGCCGAGATAGCAATTCACCAACAACCGCTTTCGCCAATGGTGGCACGTCTTGCGTCCTACATTCTGCAAGTCTCCACTGTTAGGGAGTCCCTCACAGCACAGGGAATTTGAGCGCCCAAATAGGGGCTCTCAATGCCTACTACAAGGGTTTTTCCTTCCACACGGGGGGGTTTTTTCATCCCAGTGGTAGAGACACATTGTACAGGGTTTCTGTGGTTTTATTTTGTGTTTGGAAACTTTCCGCTATATTGTAAAACCGTCTCATAGGCCAGTTGGCCTCCGTGGACGTTAAAATATACTTCCTTCCTTCCTTCCTTCCTTCCTTCCTAAACATCTCAATTTCCTTGTACTTTCCATGTTCAACCAGTTTTCTTATGAAATTAACCTCGAACCAGGCAAGGGACAAAGTACACTAGTTGGGCCTAAATCCTACTACCATATGTAGCAAAATAACAGGGGGTTCTGTGACGCTCCCTGAACATATACGACCCTCGGACGTATACATACGGGGACTTTCCCCTCCCATGGCGACCAACTCGCCATGAGCAGGGCCCTCCGTCTATTTCGGGCCATCTATAATATGATGCCCGAAAGAAGGACACGAAGGGGTCATTCGGCCCACGCCTTCAATGGGGCTCCTACGTCGCGGAAGCGTGAATACATGTTAGCACACATCATAAATCATATATAAATAACCACCACGAAGGGTGGCACATCCATCCAAATACCAACGGCAGAGAATATGCATCTAACTAAGAAAACACCCCAAACCCCAGGTTCTACCCCCCTGCCTGACTCTGTGAGGATGGACCGACTTTCCTGTCTCAAGAGATCAGCAGATAGAGGTATAACCTGGCGTTGGCTAGCATAGAACATCGGCTAGGGTTGTCCACTCCATCCGCCCCTCCTGTGCACACTTTGCAGATGAGTCCAATCATGCTATGGCGTCACTATAGCCTTCCGGATACGCAGACTCAAGGTATCACCCTTCGAGCCTACTACAGGGTTCATGAAGTCCCGTCCGATGAGGCAGGTCTAGGAAGGCCCCTTCCAGGGATCACAAAGGTTCCATGGGTGGACTAGAGAATACGTCTTGCCGCATCACGACCCAGCATCCGTGCAGGCTTACTCGCCCTAAATCTACTCAAAGTGCAAGGTGCCCCATGCGGGTCACACCAACTACACCTGTGGGAGTGTCAGACCCATACCCGCCTGGATCGCGCCTAGCTCACCGGGCCTCCCATTAGGCCTAGTCCACCGTAGGAGTCTCGTGAGCCTTTTATGTTCGTGCAAGACCCCACCCCACTTCACCATCTGGTCCCTTGTTTGGTGCTAAGTCACCCATAGCATCCACGACTCCGGTGGGCTCTTGTGCACAAAGCCGCATCTAATGGGAATAATACAGGCTCTATCTAGGAGCATACTACAATACATGGGCTCGAGGTCTCTACCCCCGTAATCCCCCATATCCCGGAGTGCTAACTAAGCAAAGAACTACTAAACCATCAACCAAAGCACGTCTGAGACTAGAGATAAGAATACTCACCATATCAATCAAGGGTTAGTCTAATGGGTAAACCACAGAGAAAAACAGAGAGAGAACACACCACACGAGAGGTGCTATGCTATAAATCAACAAAGTAACCTCTTGACTAACCACAAACCGGTCTTGGGCTGCTCCATCTCGACTAACCGGAAGGGGCCCGTCGGCCGCCCCCTCCTCCATCCCCAATTGCTCCCCATTCAATTGGGGCACAAAGCCCTAATTTGGGTGTCCAAAATGGAAACCCTACCTTGCCCAATCGATTTGGGCCAGTGGCATGTCAATAATTAACTAATTTGGTATTTTAGCCCTTTTTAATATTAGGATAAGCCCTAAATTCGAATTAGGGTTTTGGTTAGGTTTCCACCTTTATAATTTAATTATTAACATAGCTAACCTTAGCTTATGAATAATTAATGTGCCATTAATTATTCATAGTGACGTGTCACATATTTATACTTAAATATGCGATAAATATGTGGAACGCCACATTCTCCCACCTTTAAAAATGATGTTTGTCCCTCAAAGATCAAGATTACTCTTATTGCGGGCAACACATCATACATTGGAAGGAAGTCTCCCTCCTTAAAGAGATAGCGTGGGATTATAAGTCACACGACGCGTTGTCATGTTCAAAGTGATCAAGTTTGAAATGACTTGCAATGTGCAATTTATAACTTTGGGATATAAGTGGTAGAGGCATGGATCGGACATGATCATCTGTTAGGATCAAAAGTGAAACAGCCTCACTGTTTCATCTGTGGTGGCGAGTTCACAGCCTATCTATTTTAGAAATCGCTCCTTCTATACATACAGTAATCGATTATATATTAAAGATAGGTATAGATATAAAGAACTGCTATTTGTTGTTATATTATAATACAGAGTTATTAACCTCGCACTGTTTAGTAGAAAGTCATTCTAAGGATATTAACTTGTGTGTGTAGGTGTATTATATTCTCGCTTCACTTTGTAATTCATTTCATTACAGCCATCCCTACTTTAATTTTGTAGCAAATTTTTGTTTTCCTATTTTTGTTACAGTTTTTTAAGAACTCATGTGTTCCTATCCTCAAGATTTAATAGGTCCTTGATAGCTATACTTATCCTCTAATACAACTATATATTATACTGTATCAGACAGTCTTACCTATATACTTTAATATTAAGTACAGACAGACGTTGTTCATGACTTATTATTCATAACCTTGTTATAACCTAATCTAAGTCTCGTTATTCCCTCCGAAGTTTGTGTAAGACATACATATTTATCTACTTCTATTATATTTGATTATGTGTTTAAATAGCTCGCTCCTTTCGATTATCTTTAATCTTTCCACACTCCCACTCTCTATCTTTAGCATAGATTACAGTCAGATGAGGACACATATTAATTCATTGGTTATGTTTATATCCAGACGTCCCGATATCCTTACATTTGAATTACTTATTTATCCTATTGCTATTTTCGTAAACTTATCACACATACGTATTAATCGCTATATTCACAGGCACAGTGCAGTGACATATATATTTCGACGTAATTGGTACCGCCCGGTAAACGCTGGCAGGCGGTGCTATGGCTATGCAATCGTCCCAGATTACGTAAGGTCGGGCCAGACGATGGTGTCCACAGCGGAAGCATCGAAACCATGCCCGGTCCGCCTCGAGCCCGTTAGATGGTGATGACCGAGGAGGTCCCGGCTCATACTCAAGTAGAAGTGCTTGAATGTTGGGAATAAGGAGTGTTAAGATATCCCTATTTTGGATGGATACTGAAAAATTGGTATGACGATGTTTGGTATCTAAGTGAAATACTGGACCTAATAATTACGAGGATTGATTTGTTATGCGGCATCTAGATTGCTATTCAATGTAGAAGGAGACTGGATAGCACCATATATCTGATGGAGAAGTGGTTTATAGACCATGTTAAGGAGGTACTATGCTAAGGTGGAAACTGGATTATAAGTACCCAGCTCATGAAAGGAAGATCACTTTAGAAGTGTAGGTTTTCACAATGGTGGTGAAGGTATAGCATGTCCGACACTTTATAACTATTGCTACTTGAATCGAGGTATGATTTGCGGAATGGCGGAGAATAAATAAATAAATAAATAAATAAATATATTAAATCACCCCCCATGGGACCTTGAAGGTCATGGTGTATGAGGATATCGATCCATAAGCTATGGATTATAAAATTACATATACATTGTGTTTGGTAAAGAGATTGATGTTCCTGAGGCGTGAAATAAAGACGCAAGATTATAGACGACTAAGAAGACCACGTAACCACGTGGATACGCTTAATGACATTGGTCAAATGCATGACCATTATGCATGGTATAAATTAAGGAAATGGACAGATGTTATGTCTGCTGGGAGCATCGAGATGCCGTATAACAGACTGGAGGATAATGTGGAACGTAGTTTCTACATAAGGTCAAGAGAAGACGACAATTGGTAGGAACAGGCACAACCATCGAAAAGGTGCAAGGTATGTTGGATCTTTGGTGAAGCTAGATTATGAATGGAAGTTGAGCTTGAAGTAATGATACATTAGGAAGGCAAGTAATGTACCCACACGACAAGTGGGAGAGAAGAGGTGCTTGAAAGTTGTTGTAAACAACGTTTCAAGTATAGAGAGGAATGACACGTTGAATGTACCAAAGTCTGGAGTATGAACAAGGTAGGCACCCAATGAACATCTCCCCAAGGAGGATGTGCTCTGGACTTGGTATCGTGTGTGTATCCCGAGGAGTAACTCCACGTTGATATATGTGTACTAGAACCATTTAATAGTAAAACATAACTAAAAGAAGATAGGATATATACTAGAACTTTTAGTTCACATTCCATATGAATACGGAAGTAATGAAGATAAGAGTTGTTATACTAGAGATGAAACATGTCCACAAGGAACTTAGGTTGGCATTTGCCCCTGTGGAAGTTATGACTAGAGCTTGAGGACGAAGGCAAAGTAAGGTTAGTGGTGTCGAAACCACAACATGTGTATGGTACTAGATAACCAAGTTGGGGGCATAAGTTGGGCGCAAGTATGAATATAGCTAGATGCCGATGTCAGCAAGTTACATAGGAGTCTAGACTTAGGGTTGGTGCACACATGTTACTATATCATATAATAACAACGTAGCGGTCCTGTATGTTTGAAGGATTTAGTAGTATTACATACTACACTAGTGAGGAGATCAAAGATGTTAATTGTGATATTCAGATGTATATCATATTAAAAGATAGAAGAATAGCCGTACGAGGTGAGTGAAACATTACTTAACAAGGTGTAAAGAATAAGCATAATGATATGCTTATATATGAAGATATTGGGTTAGGTATGTTTTACCAGAGATAAGCATTCAAGCTATCCCAATGGTTGGAGATGCCTATCTTAGGTTCATCGTACTAAGGAATATGGAAAGAGTTTAAATCAGTGGAAATAGCTAGAGTAAGTCTAACATATACAGTGATGTCACATTCAAGAATATCCCGAAGATGGTTGGAACAATAGATAGATAGGTAGATAGCATTTATATGCCATCGCGCATTGGCAGCGTCCCTGAGGACATATGACGGAGTCCCAAAGACTTGAACACAAGATCTCCGAATAGAGGAGGCCTATCTTGAGGGGTCTTTGGGTGGTACTGTCCTTTGGGATATTCATATAATCCTTTGGAATATGTAA
The DNA here is from genome assembly GCA_021234155.1 of Isoetes taiwanensis. NCBI lineage: Eukaryota > Viridiplantae > Streptophyta > Lycopodiopsida > Isoetales > Isoetaceae > Isoetes > Isoetes taiwanensis. Next base: position 88,017 of record JAJEKV010000245.1, on the reverse strand, counting down.
GTTCGTTTGCAGAACCTAAAGACGTTTAGGTATTAAAATAATGGTTGGAAACATTTTGCTCAGACCTTATCTACGTACCCTAGAAGGAGGTGAGTAATCAACAACGGTTGGGTGGCATTGGAATATACGGGAGAACATTCCAAAAGAGGGTAGACGGTTGTCACTTTGACAGGCGTGTGGCACAGATAATTAATCACATCCATATAGACGGTGAAGTTTGGCACAAAGTGTTGACATTATTATGGGGGTTCTAACACAGGCACTCACTACGTATTACAGAGTTTGTACCGTGGTCTGGGAAAATGGTCCATAAAAAGAACACGAGCATTGAGAAGAAGAAGTGAGGGGTGGTAGGATTAAAGCTACCAATGGTCTGGAGGGGTGCTGCATGGCAGACCCTAGTTGGTTGGGCCAAAAGAGATCCTTTCTCTGGGAAATGAGACGAGTCAAGGTTTAGACACTAGAGAGAGACAACGTTAATTATAATTATGTCTATAAAACATTACGTCGAATAAGGTGTAATATAAAGCATATGATTGTAGTATAGATTAAATGATGGTAGGGCCCGAAGAAATTGTGTTATCAAGGCATCTACCAAAGAAAAAATAATTAAAGTTATAGGTCGAGGAACACCGATAACTGGGTATTATTACCGTCGCGTAAAGAATATGCAAGGACATAATACCCACTGCTATTCTAGGAAGTTGCCATGTCGTTGTTAATTAAATTCCGGAATTAGTCCCACCAAATGAGCTGATGTTGTCATAACAAGTTGGCCGGACTTGCTAGGTTACGTCGTGCCATTTGGTCGGTTTATTCCTAGGGGATACTAGCTTTATATGGTTGATGTTTATCCGTTGACTATAGCGAGAGAGAGGTCGTCTCCCATGGCTATGGCAAGGCCGCTTTCTTCCGGTTATGGCGAAAGAGCTTGCTTCGACGGCTATGGCGAAAGAGCTTGCCGACGGCTATGGCGAAAAGAGCTTGTTCGGGCGGCTATGGCGAAAAGAGCTTGCTCCTGGCTATGGCAAAAGAGCTTGCTTTTGGTGAGAGTTGTTGCCTCCACAATGTGGGTTTACCAAAGGCATGCCTCTAATTTAGATATGGAATAGATGCACTATAAATACTAGAAAAAGCATTATATTATTTCAAGAAAGAAGTTGGCTTATTGGTAAAGGTGTTGGCTTGGGTGCAGAAGGTCAGGGGTTCAATCCCATGATGCACCTTTTAAAAGAACTGCTAACAGGACAAAACAGAATATTAGATATGTATAACAAAGTAATAGAACATGTATATATTATATAAAGATAGTTGGCAAGATGGAAAGAGTGTTGGGTTGGAAGTGGGAGGTCACGGGTTCAAAACGCGGGCAAAAAAGGAAAAACTTATTTTTTTTTTTAAAAAACGGACGCCATTTTTTTATACGGGCGGACCGTATGGGGGCGCCGACGTGTTTATACGCTTTTTTTATTTTCAAAAGAAACACCCTCGGATACCTCGGTAGCCCCTTTTTGTTTTTCGGCGTTGTTGTCCGCTTTTGCCTCGGAGACGTGCCCCTAGGGTATTTGAGAGGTGCCCAATCCATTGGAACCGCTTTTAAGCCTTCATCCGAACTACGTTACAAAAAGTTATAGCTCTTCCAAACTTAGGTCTTCCAAATAAGCCTCTAAACTTCTTAAGAACTTACAATTTATTACATCCACCTAACACGTAACTAAATCACCAAAAGTTAAGCAAATCCAACGAGCCTAAACTCCCACTCAACTACCGAGCTAACGGGTTAAAGATTTGGTCGGTGCTATGATTCCGGTCAACCAAAATCATGGCTCGATACCACTTATGGACGCCCCGAACATATAATGCCCTTCTGACGATACATACGGGATTTTCCCTCCCATGGCGACCAACTTCGCCATGAGCGTGGCTCCTCCTCTATTCGGGCCATCTATAATATGATGCCCAAAGAAGGACAATTTGAAGGGGTCATTCGCCCACGCCTTCAATGGGGCTCCTACGTCGCTGGCGTGAATACATGTTAGCACACATCATAAATCATATATAAATAACCACCACGAAGGGTGGCACATCCATCCAAATACCAACGGCAGAGAATATGCATCTAACTAAGAAAACACCCCAAACCCCTGTGTTCTACCCCTGCCTTTCGCACTCTGTGAGGATGGACTCCACTCCCGGGCCTCAAGAGATCAGCAGATAGAGGTATAACCCGGGCGTTATTAGCATAGAACATCGGGTAGGGTTGTCCACTCCATCCGCCCCCCTCCCATTGCACACTTTGCAGATGAGTCCAATCATGCTATGGCGTCACTATAGCCTTCCGGATACGCAGACTCAAGGTATCACCCTTCGAGCCTACTACAGGGTTCATGAAGCCCCGTCCGATGAGGCAGGTCGGGGAAGCGTCCCCTTCCAGGATCACAGTGGTTCCATGGGTGGACTAGAGAATACGTGGCCGATCGGCCCCCGCATCCGCATGCAGACTTTACTTACCCTAAATCTACTCAAAGTGCAAGGTGCCCCATGCGGGTCACACCAACTACACCCAGGGAGTGTCAGACCCATACCCGGCCTGGATCGCGCCTAGCTCACTGGCCGGCTATTAGGCCTAGTCCACTGTAGGAGTCTCAGGAGCCTTTTATGTTCGTGCAAGACCCCACCCCCACTTCACCACTGTGTCCCTTGTTTGGTGCTAAGTCACTCCATAGCATCCACGAATTCTAGTGGGCTCTTGTGCACGCCGCATCTAATGGGAATAATGAGGGGCTCTATCTAGGAGCATACTACAATACATGGGCTCGAGAGGTCTCTACCCCCCGTAATCCCCCATATCCGGAGTGCTAACTAAGCAAAGAACTACTAAACCATCAACCAAAGCACGTACAGAGACTAGAGATAAGAATACTCACCATATCAATCAAGGGTTAGTCTAACAGGTAAACCACAGAGAAAACAGAGAGAGAACACACCACAGAGAGGTGCTATGCTATAAATCAACAAAGTAACCTAATGACTAACCGTCAAATCGGTCTTGGGCTGCTCCATCTCGACTAACTGAAGGGCGCCTGGCTGCTGCTGCTCCTCCTCCATCCCCAATTGCTCCCCATTCGAATTGGGGCACAAAAGCCCTAATTTGGGTGTCCAAAATGGAAACCCTACCTTGCCCAATCGATTTGGGCCAGGTGGCATGTCAATAATTAACTAATTTGGTATTTTAGCCCTTTTTAATATTAGGATAAGCCCTAAATTCGAATTAGGGTTTTGGTTAGGTTTCCACCTTTATAATTTAATTATTAACATAGCTAACCTTAGCTTATGAATAATTAATGTGACGTGTCACATATTTATACTTAAATATGCGTATAAATATGTGGAACGTCACAGGTTCTAGGGGGATTTGATATGGATGTAAAAATAACAATTCCTAAAACCATAGGCCATATATCCTTAAAACAATCGAATAGGTTGTTATAAAAAAAAAAACATAAATTCAAGATAAGAAATAATCACATTAGCTCACTGGGTATATTGCTTAAAGTAGTCTTAATTAGGACATTGAATTATTTTGGTAGAGGTTTGAGCTCCCATATTTAATATTCTAAAATCTTAGGAAAAATCGTATAGAGCTTCGATATTCCCTTAAAACCTTAGGCGAAAAGCATCTTTTATATTTCAAAATCATAGGTGCCTCCAATCATAAATGATCAGAAGAGAAACGAGAGGTGCCCAAAGGCCCCAACATAATGATCTAGGTCGTAGGATTGATGAACTGACGACCGGGTAGTCCATGGTGCACCTCGCTTAGAATATGTAGCAAAATAACAGGGGTTCGAGGGAATTGATATGGATGTAAAAATAACAATTCCTCAAACCATAGGCCATATATCCCTAAAACAATCGAATAAGTTGTTATAAAAAAAAACATAAATTCAAGATAAAAAATAATCACATTAGCTCACCGGGTATATTGGTGAAAGTAATTTTAGTTAGACATTGAATTATTTTGATAGAGGTTCGAGCTCCGTATTTCATATTCTAAAATCTTAGGCAAAATCATATAAAGGTTCGATATTCCTTAAAACCTTAGGGCGAAAAGCGCATTTCACATTTCAAAATCATAGGTGCCTCCAATCATAAAATGACTACAACCGAAACAAAAAGGTGCCCAAAGGCCCCAACATACGATCCGGGTCGATGGGATCGACAAACTGAATATTTGTGGTAGTCCAGGTGCACCTCGCTTAGAATATGTAGCTATAAAGCAATTGACAAGAACTGGGTTGGTCTTAATAAACATCTCCATTGCTTTTCATCCATCACATGCCTTTTGGTTCCATTTTAAACCATTTAGCAATAAAGTTATTACTGACTCTTTTACACCATAGTTCATTTTTATGGTGTCGCTCCTCTGCCATTTCCATGCAAATTTAATCACTAATTCAACGATGTTGCAGATTCCACTATCCCCATTTAATGGGATGTTTTCATAACATTTGGTGATGTCCGCCATAAAGATCTCATGTATTCTAGGTATGGCATTAATAATCACATCATAAATAGACTTAATCACCCAAAGAAATGTTAACATGCCGTGCAAAATCAAGTGAATGTTAGCATTGAGCATTTTAGCAATTTATGGCCAATTTTCCAGATGTCATTAAAAGCGGCAGAACTATCCGTGAGATCTCCGTGTAGATGGTATTGTGGGTTAGTTATCCATCTATAATCTTTTTATGTGCTTTATATACTCTGATACTCCAAGAAAATATGGTAGTCTTTCGGGATTCAAAGCCCCGTAATCCAATAATCCTTTGTATGTCACTTTTGACCGATTTTATCACATCCTCACGCTGTTTAAGTATGATCTGAAAATCATGGCTATCAAGTCTGTCCAAAGCCTGGTCCTTGATGTGTCTTGGACAAATGAAGGAAGGATTATTTGTAGCCTTGTCCACTCCTGATATGTAAAAGTTATTAACTAGCCATTCGATGTTTTTTAAGACCATTGCATCCATCAGTGGAAACTTTTTAGTATCTTCCATCTTAATTGCTATTTCAATCCTGCTAATAGCAATATCGACAATTCTTGCTCTAAAGTTATTTTAATCATTGTCTGTTATATTCGAATATGTGTATTTATGTGCCTCAAAAGAAGTATCACAAACTTTAGTCATCTCCTCAACAAATTCTTTAATCACGAGAATCCTATCAGGAATGTGGTTGTCCTTCTTTGAAAAGACCTCTAAGCATTGCACTACTGTCAGTTTAGTAATTCTAATATAATTGATTATTACATGGACAAGGTGCATCATTCTCTTGGGTAAACATGAAATATGGTTTGTAGACTATATCTCTCAAGTTCTCAATGTACTTCCATCCAAACATTGTGTTGTCCATCATTTTTTGACCAATTTCTCCAAAGCACTCAACTGCTACCTTGTGGTAAATTCTACGCAGACAAATCTGGTCCTGTATCTTAGACAGAAATGTGAAATGTACTATCCTTACCCTGTCATTTGGCCTTTCTTCAACCAAAAAATATCTCCCTTGGCAGTTTTTAATAATAAATTTAGAAATCTGCAGTACCACAATAAATATTTTTTAATCATTATCCTAAGTTAGTGAAATATTACACCTCGCATACATTAGCCAGTATCTGATTATGGAAGTATATTTTGGGCCGAATGGCACTTTAAGGTATCATCCTTTTGAGCTATACACAATAGCTATATTTATTTCATGTATTAAAGCATTCATCCACAATAATTAATAGATGCACAAAGACATATCATACCCTTTTCATTTTGTTGTATATGTTATCTCTTCCCCAGTGAAGCCAGAGTATAGCCCAGTCTTGTTCCTTTTATTCTTGGTTGTTGAGTGACCAGCATCCATTTGTGTACCAATGCATTCGATGGAATCACAATCCGAGCTAGCTGGAACATCCCCATTAGGTTTTTTGGTAATTCTGGGTGGCCTAGCCACCTTGCTTAGTTGACTACCAGATGCTGAAGGTGTCCTTCCACTAGTCAACTTGCTGCCACTACTACTAGCAGCAGTTCTAATATCTTTTAGAAAAGAGACCGGTTTAATTGTCTTCTCACAGACCATTACTAGTTTGCATCTAGGCAGTTGAGCTTGAGATCAGCCCAAGGGTCTTCTGCCAATTTCATTGTCATATGTATCAAAATCTCCCTGATGTCAGGGTATGAGATATAAGCCATTATGCTTGTTTTGAGGGGGCCTTTGAGAAATCCCCTAAAGCTGACCACCTGTGCAGCTTGAGACATATTCGGGTATATGCTATCCAGGTTGTTAAACATATACCACACTGCATGGTCTAGCCATGTCATATTGTCTCCACATACATTCTTTTTGTTCGTTTTCTTACCCCTATTATCACATATGCATTTAATGTAAGGACACATTGTTCTCCACAGCCTTTTGCAGTAATTTCTCTCAATGTTCAGGTACGCCATGTGGCCCTTCTGGCTCACGTACATGTATGCACTTTTAGTGCACTTCTTATCAAAAAGCCTTGTGTCGATGGAGCATTTTATTTTCTCATTATTGACAAACTTTTCCATTCTTAGAGCAGCTCCATGTGCAGCTGCAATTTGATTCTTGGTAAGTCCTCCAAGTAAAATCCATGTATCACGGTTAATGGATGCCAGAGGCCCAAATTTCTTTTTTTAATTGAAGGCTAAGTATATTTAAATCCGTATAGTAAAAATACATGGATAGCTAATAATAGCTTTTTTAGAGATAACCTTTAGGAAAGGGTAGGTTAAAGACCCTGAAAATATCGAACTATCCAAAAACAGAATAAAACTTAAAAAGTCTTGGCAGTTCAAGAAAGTATGGTAGCTGGTAGTACGAGGTGATCAGACATCCTCCGAAAGCCTTCTCTTCTTAGGCTCCCTTTTAGAGTGATCCTTTCTTCCCATCCCTTTATTGGCTACAATGAATAGGCAATAGGGGAGGATTGAATCTGTCCTTTTTGTCCTTGGCGGTACACAGGATATATCTCTTTTCATCGAAGTAGGATGTACAGGCGCAATTACAGTGACAGTCTTCCCCATGATCATTGGGAACTTCAACTCCAAACTGAGCAAGCCACAGTGCATTTGCATGGAGATTCATCCTCTTCCAATTCAGCCTTTTGAACATGATTAAGGTGTTACCTGCAAGCATAAGAGAACCAAAATTAGAAATACAATTCAGCATAGATTCTAATTTCCATAAACCTCCAACACCCAATTTATGTCATATTGGGTTTGTTTGATTATGGCCTTAGGCCAGATGATTTCCTCCTTGAAGATCAGTGTGTTCCTTCCCTTCCACATTCTCCATAGGAGAATGTACCTTCTCCATTCAACTGGATTATTAGGGAAAAAGAGCTCAATAGCGTGCATTTGGGATAAGCCTGGAATATTTAGCTCAATTTCTGCTAATTCTAGGATCCATTCTGCCCATAAGCAGTTCTTAAACAAGTGTTCTTCATCTTCTTGACCCTGCAAACATCTAACACATATGTCAGAGTTGGACATGTTGAGCCTCCATCTCTTTTTATTAGTAGCAAGAGCTCTGTGCCAGAGTTGCCACATGAAAGCCTTTATTTTAGGGTGAATTGGACTCTTCCACATAAAGGTCAAATTCCTCTAGACTCTGTCAGGATCAATATCCCATTTCCTATGAATGGATATTTCTTGGTGCCTGTTCAAATACCTGTAGGCTAAGCTCACTTTGTAACCAGAAAAACCATTAATATGCCAAAGAATATCCGTATCATGCCACACACCACTATCCAGCCTCTGAGAAATACTAGTGAAGAGCTGACTGGAGTCCTCCCCAAGATCTGCCAGAGTAGATTCCGGGTAGTCAAAATCTTCAATAATGTCACTAATGTAGATAATACCCCTGTCCGTCCATTGCTTGGTTAACTTAGGGAAATTCATGGCCAGACAGGTATTGGGGTCATCCAAAATAAGGGAGGGGCTCGAAAGATGGGCTGATCCCCGTGAAAGCCCTTCTTTCCATGTGTACATACCTTTGACTTTAAGCCAAGCTCTAATCCATTTCTTGATTATCAGAGGTATGGTGGCAGGAATAGTAAACTCAAAATAGATGCTATGGGGCAGCTGCATTTTGAGGTTTCTCCAGCCAAAGGGATGACATTTTCTAATGTAATGGGAAATGAGAACACTCACAGGGTGATTAATCGGGTTATTGCAAGCCCTGAAAAAATACTTAGCTGCCAAAGCAAGAGCACCGCTTCTCTATGTTAATAACTCCTAGACCCCCCTTCTTTTTCTGCTTGCAACATTCATCCATAGAGACAGGAATCCAGCATCTCCTACTTGAACCACCTGCAATGAACCTTCCAATAATACTTTGCATTTTAGCAAGGACCTTCTTAAGGGCCATTATAATGGAGGACTGGTAAACCTGAGAGGAGGAGATGACAGAATTTGCTAGAATGGCTCTCCCATTTTTAGATAAAAACTTTGAGTTAAGAGAGTCAACCTTTCTGTAAAATTTGTCAAGCAGGTCTTCCCAAAGATCTGAAGCATTAGTTCTGATAGCATAAGGAATATCTAGAATTTTCGTTTTAGTGTTAGAGGGGAGATACATACAACCCAAACTTGCTGCTGCAGTCTCACCCTCCTCTTGATGCCTTGAAATCAGCTTAGTCTTGTTGGGATTAATTCTGCACCCCGAGCATTTGCCAAAGTCCTCCAAGATAGCATGAGTATTTTGAATGGGTTGATCCTCCAACTTAAGGAATAAGAAGGTATCATCTGCAAAATGGACATTGAGAATCTCATTTGTCTCCTGGGAGGGAAGACTGAGACCTTTAATTAGCTGGAGGTCTTTTGCCCTCTTGAAGTTGCTGTTTAAGCCTTCCATCACAATTTAAAAAAGAAAAGGTGCAAGAGGGCAACCTTGCTTAACCCCCCTTTTAATATCAAAGAAAGGACTGCACTCACCATTTATAAGAACTGTAGATCTAGAGTTCTTAAGAATAGCTTGGAAGACAGAGATCACATTATCAGAGAAACCAAGCTTTTTACAGCACCAACAGAGAAAAGCCCAACTTACCGTGTCAAAGGCCTTTGTGATGTCTAATTTAAGGAGGGCAATTGACTGATTAGAATCTTTGGCCCAGGAGATACCAAGAGAAGCTGCAGCCACATTATCAAGGATAAACCTTCCCCTGAGATAGGCACTTTGGGTATTGCTGATTACATCCTCCAGAATAGGTTTGAGTCTGGCAGCAATGGTACCTGTAATTAACTTATAAACCACATTGGTCAGAGAGATAGGTCTGTAATCAGAGAAAGTAATTAGAAGCTCAATCTTCGGGATGAGGGCAATTAAACTTGTATTGATTCTGCAATCAAGATATTTGGTAATTAAAAACTCATTAGCCAGAGAGACAATATCTCTGCCAAGAATTCCCCAAGATTTCTTGAAGAACTCGGCTGGAAGACCATCAGGGCCTGGAGTCTTACCATTCTCCATCTCTTGGAGAACTTTCAAAGATTTCATCATAGGTGAAAGGCCCGATAAACTATCATTCATCTCTTTCACCACTTTCTGCTGAATATGCACAAAATTCTCTATATCTTCCTCTCTCGATATTCTCCCTCGCACCCATGATCCTCGAGAAGTGATCTTTAGCAAAGACACTTTAAGCCGAAAGTGTCATCCCCCGATATTGTTACCTTCCCAAAAAATGTTGTAAATGTGATTTTTCTTTACTCTGCCTTTGGCTTTGATGAAGAAATATTTTGAGTTGCTCCTTTCATCCTCCTTGAGCTCCTTAACTTTTGCCTTGATCTTCCAAAATCTCCAAGCTATTTTAATTTCTTCTCTTTCTATCCGAGTTTGATGTCATCTTTTTGCTGACCTTGAGCTAAGTCAAGCTGGGATCTTAAGTCTTGAAGATGGGCAGTGTTACTTCTATGGACATCTTTACCCCATACTTTGAGCCAATTCTTGATTCTCTTGGAAACCTTGACCCACCAATCCATCCAACCTCGGTTACCAGAAGGCTTCTCCTCCTGAGAAATGATCTGCTGAAGATTAGGCAGAAACACATCCTGCTCAAGAAGATTGGTATTTAACTTGAAGTAAGAATTTCTTTTCCTCTGGCCACTGGTGCCACTTATGTTAATGAGCTGAGGAAAATGATCAGAGATAGTATAATTGGTGAGGTTAGTAATTCTAGAACCTGCTCCATAAGGTTTCACCGAGGTAGAATCTGTCATGGAGACAACAAACTGGCTGATCTCTGTGATCATTCCAACTATAAGAGTTGGGAACAACCCTGGCCAAAGAGAGGTGGTGAGAAGAAAGGAGAGAGTTCCAGCTGGTGAATTCATTGTCAGTTAGGGGGCGGCGGCGCCGCCTCGCAAATTGTTCCTAAAAAACCCGAGAGGGGTATTTTCCCGTGCATAATGGATGGGAGGTTCAAATTATGGCATTATTCAGTGAGAATTAAAAGCCGTAATTGTGCTCCGAGTTTTCCGGAGCGGCGCTGCCTCCTCTACAAGCAATTTCTTTTTGCTGGCCATGGCTCCTTCTGGCGGCTCTTCCTGGATAATATGTTAATATCAACTTCAGCTTAAGCTAATTTAGGCTTCAGCCCTTCCATCCCCTTGCCATAATCGCATGGAACATGCTTGTCTTGCATATCACACATATATGTACTATCCGATCCGGCCGGGCTTAAAATAATGCACTAAATCTTAGTAAATATGGCTCCCTGCATGTTGTCCCTTCTGGACACACTGCTAAATCCCCCTCCTGCAACAGATGTGCCATGGTTTTTGCATCTCGAGCCCTGCATCTTGTTAATCTTGCGATTTTTATCGAAGATATGGCCTCCGAAAGACGGCTCACAGAGTATGTAACGATTCTTACATTTCTCATTCTTGCAAAGGATATGAATACCGATCTTGCAAGTTACATCTCAGGTGTGCATCGAAGAGGACGCCCTTTTTCGTCGGATTTCTTCTTTAATGGAGGTATGGCCCCGCTTTTACCGACAAAACCCAAGAATTGCTTCTATAAGCAACTAACTATATAGGACCTCGTAAATGTAGCACCTAACAGAGCACATCACCATAACAGAGCATGGAGGGGTAATTTGAACCTCCCGTCCATTACGCACGGGAAAATACCCCTCTCGGGTTTTCTGGGGACAATTTGCTCAACGGTGCCGCAACAAGGCAGACGTGCTGCTTCGCCCGGCAGCAGACGGGCGCCCGCGGCCGCCGTATCCATCCATCACCGGGCGGCCGCCTCGCAAATTACCCCCCAGAAAACCCTCAAGGGGTATTTTCCCGTATACATTATATTGATGCACCCTAAATTAATGAACTCAACTCTTATTTGTAACAACATTGAGAGGCGTGCATCCACATTTGAAGTTAACCAATTTGGTTAGAGAACCCAATCTATATCATTTTACACTGAGCTGATAAGCCTCGATACCATATGAAGCAGATTGCTATTATCACAAGGGTTGTGCAAGAATGCCAGATTGCTATTATCACAAGGGTTGTGCAAGAATGCCACACCTTTTGAAATAATGATACTGGATTCCATCTGATTCTATCATGAACTTCTAGGTTGATTTTGAATTTGGTGTCGCTTGCAATGGTACTGAAAATGTACCAAAACTATGTTGCTGATGGGCCTACTGCACGTTGTTTAAAAAAGTGGGGATAGTAGTATCAGATTTGACGCCATAACATCATAGAGATGAGTTCCCTATAAAATGCAAGGTCGCCATTGACTTCTTGAATTAAAAAAAAAAAAAAAAAAAAAAAACAACATCTCATATCCAGCCATTGACTCTATCTACTGCACCACAGTTCCACCAATCTCACAGTTTATAAACTTGGAAAACCGAAAGAGTGCCAAAATTATCTTGTCTTTCCAATCCATCAAAGCAAACACCAACGACAAACAAAGCAATTCCACATATTATACAATCAGCACGCACGTGATACAAATGACCATCTAAAAATAGAAACAAAATCTGCCTTCAACATGTTCTTCCAATGTTGATTTTTCAGCATATGAAAGGTATAATAGCCCGCCGCGTTCGAGGATAACCTTCAAACTTATTCAAATACCAAGCATGTGTATCCGCTGCAGTTAAGGAGAGGTTTGCAACCTGCATAAAAATGCCAGATTATTGCTGATGCATATGCAGTCAATGGAACTGTGGCAGTAAGGGACCACAAGCATTACCACCCAGCCAAACAAAAACCAAGCCGTAAGATCTCCATAGCAAATAGCAAGTCCTGCATAGATTACCTACATTGCATATTCTGGGAAGGAACTCGCGAGAGACACAAAACCGGCCGACTACCCCCTAAAAAGAAATGTGCCAAGGCAAAATAAAAGGGTAATGGCGACAACTTCTCATCGGGATAAAAAACCCCGCCCTTTCGGGTTTTCGAGGAAAACCCTAATGAGAAATGGTCGCCAACAACCTTGAATGCGCTGGCTCGAGAACGGAGAGAAAACGAGTTGATGGCTAACGCAAAATAGAGCACGACCCCAAAGAAAAGGAGTTGATGGCTTAACGCAAAAATAGAGCACGACCCTCAAAGAACGGCAAAAAGCCTCCCCGCGACGTATCCATGGAGAACCAAAGGAGAGGGGTGATAGCGAATGTAAATAGAGCAAGACCCCAAAGAAACGGGTAAAACGGGCGGAATCCCGCAAGCAATACCAACAAAACTCCCAAAAAGAACACCCGTAAATGGTCAGAGAAAATAAATAGCACAAGCTGCACCAAGAAGGTCCGAAAATGAAAACAAAGGAAAAAAGAACATAACAGAAAAAGATAGCATCACCCAGCGGGTGGAGAACCATTATGTAAAAATATGCATCACCCTCGAGGTGGAAATAAACAGCATAAAGCATCACCCAGCGGGTGGAGAATCATGATGTAACAATATGCCACACCCTCGAGGTGAAAATAAACAAAGATCACCAAGCAGGTGGAGAACAACAAAACAAGAGGGCGATGGAACAGCAATATAAGAATAGCAACACTCACAGGTGGAGAACAACAAAGAGGCATGAACAACAAAAAAATACAAATGAAAAAGACGCATGCGCCACCGTGAGCAGGGCGGGAAGGGAGGGAAGCTACGAGAGGATAAGGAGAGCTGCTGTGAGAAGACGCCGATAACCGAAAGCCAAAACAGAAATGGTTTGAATAGAGTGCCGCCCCTTCCTTAATGTCGATCCGATGGCTCGGATCGATGGGATTCTGGGAAGGAACTCGCGAGAGACACAAAACCGGCCGACTACCAAAGGACTTCCTCAACCATAAGCCTAGTCGCCGCGCAAACCCCCAGCTTAAGCCGATAGCAAGAAGACACTCCCGCCACCACCCCCGAGCAGTCGGACAGGACGCAGAGAAAAAAGAGAGGAACGAAAAAGAGGGCCACCGGAGGGAGTAGCGAGGAGATGAAAGGAACCGGTAGAAATTAGGCATTGAAGGATAGTGGCAGGGCATGCGAATGAAGGCAAGCGGGCAGGGGAAGAAAGGAAACCAGGATCCGAAGAGTCTGGTTCAAGCGAGAAGAAAACTACACATTGACGACGAAAACCAGCAACGCGAGCGAGCCGTGGGGAAAAAACGAAGCGGAAGAAGAAGAGCCGGAAGCACCAGCTACGGACGATATCAGCTCAATGACTTGAAAAAGGAAAGGATATTAGAGAAAAAACAATGAAAAGAAAAGTACGCCGCCCCGATGACGAATCTAAGGAAGTGCCCCGACTGGACGGCAGCAGCGCAATGACCTGAAAAAAGGAAGCACATTAGAGAACAAAAACAACGAAAAGGAAGGGACACCGCTATGATGACGAATCGAAGGAAGCGCCCTGGCATGCCAACGAGAACAGCAACAAGGCGAGGACAAAAAAAAACCACGCTAATACGCATTATAATGCATATATGATATGGATGCAAATCACCGACCGATGTCCGGATAGATAGTCTTATTTGAATACGATTACGGACCAAAGCTCGTGGATGTGGCTACGGACCAAGTCCGTGAATGTGGCTATGAGTCCTCCCAACCTCGTGGCCAAGAACTAATAACAAGTAACCGAGATAAAAGGCAAGGAGGAAAAACTTACGATAGGAATGTAAAATGCATAGACATAAAGAAGACAAAGTGCAACCCGACATATGTTGTCAACAAGAAGTCCAAAGCCAAGAAGGTTCAAAAGGATGTAAAAAGGGGAAACAAGATGAGGAGAATGAAAATGCTAAGGTCCGTGCAAGGTAGCATAGGAGAAATGTGCTGGTTGTGCCGTAAGACAAAATACCCTATGCATAAATCCATGAAAAAGGCCCCAATAGGAAAAAACATACCGCGACAAAAACGAGGGACGAGATTGATAAAGAGAATGTAGACATACTAACGAATCGCATAAACTAGAAGCCCGTACCGGGCGACCGCCAGTGTCGAAGCCCGCACGGCACGTAGCGAGGGGTGAGACGAAGAGGAGCACCAACGACCGAAGCCGGAGAAGAACGGGAACAAAGGCCCTCATGAGCGTTAAAAAGAACAAAAACGCATAATGGTGAAGCCGCAAGTCGCAAGACGACAAGCACTCAAATGACATGAGCGATTAAAATGATAAAAATCAACAATTCAGAAAAAAGAGAGGATAGCATCACCCGTGGTTTGAAAAAAGCATCACCCAACGGGTGGAAGAAAAAACATGATAAACAAAAATTGGCGGCAAAAATAGCTAAATAGCAAATATGATGTATAATGGTAGCACAATGTATAATGAATATTTTAAGCCCAAGCATAAATAATGAGAAAAAACAACCATGAAACATCCGAAACCCCGATAGAGGCAAGAACGGAAAAGCCAATGCAACCATTGTAATGCTCGTCCGCCCAAAAGAGGAGAACAACGCCCACGAATATGAAAAAGAAAATCAACCCTCATAGTGCATAATAAGCATAACGCGGAAACCCAATGGAGACATCGTGATATAGGAAAAAAGGCAAATTCAAATGATGCCAACATAAAAGGTCAAAATAGATCACGGAATGCATCATAGGGATAATATCAAGGTAAACAACAAGAATGACGAAAAAACATAAGGTGCCGAGATGAAAAGGACAATACATTGTAGAATAATATGCCACACGGACCAGATTCGCCCCGATGCTAAAAGCAATATACACGCAAAAAACACCAGTATGGAAAAAAACACTTTAATGATCAAGCTAAACCCGCATAAATGCACCCATAAGTTCAACAGCTAATGCCCTCCCATCATCCTAAAGAAATTCCAAACCACGGGCATCAAAAACAAGATAAACCACAAGTGCGAAAAAATAAAACCCAACAACTATGGGAAACCTAGAATGTGGAAAAGAACACCACCCGAATAACGTATAGCACCTAATAATAAGCATAACATGGAAACTAGGTTGAGACACCGTATATAGGAAAAAAAGCAAATTCAAATGACGCTTAACATAAAAAAGTCAACAACTATGTAAACGCCAGATAATGCAAAACATGCCAACATAAAGCTTAAAACCTATTGTCAACCATAACGCAAAAAGATAACAACCATGAAACATCTAGAAACATATAGAGGCAATAACGTGAAAAAGCAAATGCAACCATGGTAATGCCCCGTCTGCCCAGGAGAACAACGTCCAAGAATATGAAAAAAGAAAATCAACCCTCATAGTGCATAATAAGCACAACGTGGAAACCAAGTGGAGACATCGTATATCGAAAAAAGGCAAATTCGAATGATGCCGAACATAAAAAGTCAAGATCACGTGAATGCAACATAGGGATAATATCAAGGTAAACAACAAGAATGACGAAAACATAAAGTGCCAGAGAGGAAAAGGACAATACATGTAGAATAATATGCCACACGGACCAGATCTGCCCCCTATGCCAAAAGCAATATACACGTGCAAAAACACACCTTATGGAAAAAACACTTTAATGACCAAGTTAAACCCATACAACTGCACCCATAAGGTCAAAGGCCAATGCTCTCCCATCGTCCCAAAGAAATTCCAAACCAACAGGAATGACACATGTCCAGACAAAATTGAATATGTAACAAGATGAATCGAACGCATAACCCCAAAATATTATGCTAAGGATTACGAAATGAAATGGACATGGGAGCAAAATGCAAAGAAATAGGAAACATGCTAAACCCACGATTGGCACAATGAAAATCCATAAAGGTCTATTCAGATATCGCCCGGTAGAAAACCCGCCAAGAGTAGTTACCAGGAGTGTTGCGTAGTAAAGTGTTCAACCTCAAACGCACAAATGAGAAGGAACCGAAGAAAATAAAAGAGCACCACAAGATTAGAAATTGAACATTGGCAAAATATGAGCACGTATAAGTTTGTTTTCAGACCCAAATTGTACATAGGACAAGAATTGAAAATTCCCATATGAAAACAAGTCATGTACCATATCCACCTCTTCATGAAATACGCATGCAAGAATGCCCTCATGGAAAAAACAATCCAATGATTAATCCGTAACCATACTCAAACGAATTAATGCAAAGCAATATGGATAAAACGAATACCCCACCTGGGACTCAATTAATCCCTATGGCAATAATATAATGTAATATATAGCCGATGGAATGATGTGATGGAGGTAAAGGATAAACAACCATAGGAAAACACAAAATTGATAAGATCGGGCTACATATAAATGAAGCACACGGGCAACCAAAACGAAAAAGGTAAAAAAAAGAAACATACAACCGTGATAAAGGAGGCATAAAGGCAAAGCACTTTCGGAAGTATTCCACCGAAAGGCGATCAAACGCCATCTCCTGGAGGTGCAAAAGGGGTCCTCTTCTAATGGACGAGCCAAGGACAAAGACCGAGGAGCCATCTATGGCAAGGAAAAAAATGCCTCAAAAATAACACCACATTAGCACAAAAAACAACGCCAACCACATCAATGTCAATACCAAAACCAAGGATCAAACCCAAATGACGTATAATGACAAGATAAAATACAATTAAATGCCCACCGAATGGAAAACCAGGCATAAGTCCAGATGCAAAAATTGATATCGAGGACATGCCTAGAAGAAATTCGGTCTAAAATCAACTTGACGTATTGATCAAGGCGAAGAAACCCAAAGAAATATGCGAATGAGCATGCAAAAACAACGTGTAGAAAAACGAATGTGCGTAGGTATCCAATGAGACGTAAAGTATAAGAGCAACAACTAATATCACAATAATTATTCAAAGACTAATATGAGGACCAAAGTAAGCTAAACCTAACAATCGAAAACCCCGCATAGGAAAAAGAAAAGGGACACCCAAATGATAGAAAATATAATGTAAATGTGACTCGTAATTCCCACCGCTATCAAAATAGATCACGTGAATGCAACATAGGGATAATAGCAAGGGAAACAACAAGAGTGACGAAAACATAAGGTGCCAGAGATGAAAAGGACAATAGACGGAGAATAATATGCCATAAGGACCAGAATCGCCCCATATTCAAAAAGCAATATACACGTGCCAAAACACACCTCATGGAAAAACGCATTAATTACCAAGTCAAACCCATGCAAATGCACTCATAAGTTCAAAAGGCCAAAGCTCTCCCATTATCCCAAAGAAATTCCAAACCAACGGGAATGAAACATGTCTAGACAAAATTGATTATGTAACAAGATGAATCAGAACAAATGACCCCAAATTATTACACTAAGGAGTACGAAATGAAATGCACATGGGAGCAAATGCAGCAAATAGGAAACATGCGAAAACCACATTTGCACAATGAAATCCCAAGGTCTATCCGTATAAGTTTGTTTTCAGACCCAAATTGTACATATGACAAGAATTGAAAGTTTCCATATGAAAGCAAGTCATGAACCATATTCACCTCTTTATGTTTCAAAAATGAAATACACATGCAAAAATGCACCTCATGAAAACAATCCAATGATTAATCCGTAACCATACTCAAACGAATTAATGCAAAGCAATATGGATAGAAAAACAATAGCCTAAAACGGATACCCCACCTGGGACTCAACTTGTATAAAAACACGACAAATGATGTATGCCCCAAGTCCGATTCAAACAAGGCAAAAACCATAGTCCCTATGGCAATAATATAGGTAATGTACTATAGCTGATGGAATGATGAGATGGAAACAGGAAGAGGACACCTCCCTATTGACCTAATAAAAATGAGACTGGAAAAGGCCACAACGGAAATGCCTCTAGAAAAAAGGTCTCAACAAAATAATTGTCGACATTGTTGTTCTAGAAGTCACGGAATAATCTTAAACATAAGAAGATGTCATAAAGAATGAGAAAGCAAAGTCAGTGACGGCAATAATGAGACAATTGAACAAAAAACAATATACTAAAGCGATTGTCAAGGGTAGACGTATAAGGATACTTGATCCAAAATGAGACATCAACTGAACAACCAAAATATCAACCAAAATAACGGACTCAAGCTAAGGATTTAGGGGAAACAAATATAAGGCCGAATATCAAACAGAACTGGACCAATGCCTTGTTGGTGGATAGAAAAGCAAGCCTACGGAAAAAACCTCAAGTTGCCTCAAACTCAAAGAATCTAGTGGAGCAACGGTTTAGGAAAATAGAAAAGGACATGAAGGAGAAAAGAAAGAGCCAAACTGAAGGCAGCTAAGGAAATTGTATACGCAGGATAGTGAGGACGTGGTATTGCAGGCAGATCAGAGAAAAGAAGAGGAAAAAATCGAATGGCAGCCGGCTACTGGCCCAGCAACCACGTCCCGCATGCGGATGATTGGCACAGACTGCTCTTCTCCTGAAAAACCTCGAACGGCTACTGTTTTGTATACTGCCGCAGCATGTCTCTGGAGAGAGCAGAAGCGGTCGGATCTTGTCGGCACAGCAACAGACAGAAGGAGAGCCCGGCCTCAGCATTGCAGCATGCCAATGAATGGGCACTCCGCAGACAGCCCAAATAAGGGCCGAAAAAACCAGTGCTACCAACGGGGAGCGAATCGTGAAGAAGGAAGGAGACAATGGCAACATGCACAGGCCGAGGCTGCGCTAATGGAAACCGAAACTAGCAACAGATCCTGGCAGGGCACAAGTCATACCGAGCACTCCACGGAAAACCCAAGTCATACCAGTCGACGGAGATCAAACCAATAAACTCAGAATACGAACAATCGGATCATAACAAATGCGAACACACAATCGATAACCCAAAATCATAAGCACGCCTAAACGGCAGGCTGTCCTGCAAACATGGAATAGCGCATGCCCAAAAACTCAACATGCCAATGCACAAAGAAACCATGCGAGTAACGAAAAAGATCTGCAGGAACAAGGGCAAAAACCCCTAATGTAAAGAGCACGAAAGAGAGGAAGCATACCTGCCAGAGAAGGATGAAAAAACTCGCCAGGAAGGTGCCGGTGGCAAGACGTGGAGAAAGAACCCGTCAGGGAAGCTGGAGAAGCAATCCGTCACGAGCAGGACGGGAAGGGACGTAAGCTACGAGAGGATAAGGAGAGCTGCTGTGAGAAGACGCCGATAACCGAGCCAAAACAGAAATGGCCTAATATAGGCGCTCGTCCCTTCCCAGAATGTCGATCCGATGGCTCGGATCGATGGGATCACTGGTTTGACTAATTTGTGTTGAAAACTTTTAAAAGGGGATGAGTAGTTCTTAAAGAGAACAGATAAAGAACTCACAATCTCCGCGAAGTAGTGAGCTGAAGACACCATCTCAAACCAGTCACCCCGTGGAATTCTGTAACTATGATTTCCATTCTGTTGGGTGTTATTACTGCGCAAAGAAGCCTGCAATTTATACAAAAGCAATAAAAGCAAATTCAAATTCTGCTTGACATCCAATGGCAACCAGAAACCCTAGTCCAACCTTATAAAGATGAATTGTCTGGAAAAAAGTTTGCATGAAGTATTTACCAAAATAGCATGACATCTTCTTTGATGTAACGAACCCCAACTAGCCAGGATGATTTCAATCCATTGTGGCCATCCAACCTTCCAGTGAATTTTCTCACCATCCATTTTAACATGCAAATTATTCGTAGAAGAAAGCATTCTTCCAGCAGATACTGAGCACAAGGACAAAGGAGCGCCAATGTAGTAACTGTATAATTAAAATATTAAGATAGGCCAGAACCATTTTTGTACATCATTCAACTTGATGTTTAACTCTACAAGAAATTTATCGTATGCCAAGGCCCGAACGCTTCTCTTCCCAACTCGTCTATACATGCTAGAAGACGACACAATTGAGCGTGCATTTATTTGCCTTGTCTTCGATTGCCCTCACGATAGAAGGATCTTGCGACCATAATGACTCGTTCAAAAGATGATTTGTATTAAATCAAAAGAATCTAAGTTTCGAACATGGAGAATTATAACCTCTATAGTTGCCGATATATCTATGCATAATGGTTATTCAAGATGAATATGAATAAAACATGACCCAATAACCCAATAGCTTTCCATAGAGATCAAATTTATGATATGCACCATAGAGATGATCCTTCATGCCATATTGTACAACACGTTTGCTCACTCTACTCAAGGTAGACAGCATATGGTAAGCCTGGATCCCTGCCCCCAAATGTCTCTGTTGTTGTTTTGGACCACGAACACGTAGGATTTGAACCCGCGCTATTGCCTTGTGTTCATGCGCCCATATGATACATGGAAGCTATTTTCAATCACCATGAAACCACTACGTTATCGTAGTACTCTTTGCACTTTACCAGTTCTCTTTTAGTATCAACGTTTTTTTTTTCAACCATCCGATGGTAGTCGGGTGGTTTTGAGCCCGGGTGGGGTTGCCCATAACCAATGGCTTAACCACTAGGCCACCAAATACGATGTTTTATACACTTTCTTAATTACGCTCATCATCTCATGTTTTTTTTTTTCAACCATCCTACGGTAGTCAGTGGGTTTTGAGCCTGGGTGGGGATTTCCCATTGCCAATGGCCTGACCACTAGGCCACCAGCGNGATGGATATCCTTTTCATTCCTTGTTTTTAACAACCCGATGCTAGTCAGTGGGCTTTGATCCTGGCTAGGGGCCACCCATGACCAATAGATTTACCACTAGACCATTACCGCTGATGGGGGATTCCTTTATTTGTTCACTTTGATCAAGCATGGAGGGAGGAAATTTCATGGTAATCAAATAGCATGTCATGTATCATATGGGCAGATAAATAGTACCTGTTAAAGTAGAGGGGATGTACCTTATTTTTATTGTTACTCGTTGAACCTGTAATGAAAATGGACGAAAACATGTTTGTAATACATGTGGAAATTGGAGAGGAGCAACCGCCATTTGTCGCGAAAGAGTGGAATTTCCTTCCACCCGTTAGCAAGAGAAATAACATATGGAGAAAAAGTAATGCACCTCAATGGTAGATGTACTACATGCTAGAGAGAATGTTAGCACATACCTTAGAGATTCCTTGATTTGTGTATCCTGCACATATGTACTAAACACAAAAGATAGTCTGAGCGAAAAGTATATACCTTTTTAACAAAGGAGTTCCTTATAGACCACATTTGTTGTTTGTCTCGTTGTGTTTTCGGGGCTGAGCAGGATAAGTGCATCTTCTCTTTTGCGTATCCGTGTAAGAGCTGTATACAGTTGTCCATGTGCAAAGACGTTTGTGCGTAAGTCAAGAACAATGCGATCCAATGTTAGTCCTTGACAACCTGCTGAAAGTGGTTGAGTATGCCGTCGGAGGCAATTGACGCTGTGGATAGTCCATGGCCGATTCTCGGGTTGGTAGAAGAAATCTGTTCTAGAAATTGGATATACACATGTATCCGGTGCACCCAATACCCTTACCATTACAAATTTTGTATGCATTGATTCAATTATCACTCTAGCATTCTTGACGAGACCTTTATCCATATCGAGCCGTTTCATAATATGACATATTGCTCCTACCTTAAGTTTTAATTCGTGATCGGGAATGCCAGAATGGGTGAAGTTGTTAAGGAAATCCGATGTTGCATAGGGGTGATCATGAATGACCTCCTCTTGTTCGCTAATGTGATCGTGACTGTAGTATGACTTGCTACTTTAGTTAGTACACGTTCATTGAAGTCGTTAACATTCTTATTGATGGGTGTCAATGATGCTCTACCTTCGCATTCGGGTGGATTTTTTAGGATATCAGGCGGATAGAGAAAATGTTCAGCCTCTATAATATTGGTAGTTATTTTGAAAATATCGAGTGACATTGTTGTTTTTTCCCAATTTTCTCCTATGTCATCAACGAACCGCATAAGCTCGACATCTCCTGCATTTCGTATTGGCTGATGTAACCTTAGCACACGAAAAGTTTGCCATAATGGCGACGACTTTATGGATGCTTTGATCACGGCAGTTTTTCCGCCTCCTTTTACGATAGGCGCTACTTGTCTGAAATCCCCAGATGCTATAAAGTGCTTTCCTCCAAATGGCAGGTTATTTCTACATAACTCTTGCAATAAATAGTTCACACTCTCTATCACTGCTCTATTGGCCATTGGAAATTCATCCCAAATTATAGCCTTTGCTTGAATGAGCAGTTGAGCTGCCCCAGAATTTCGTTCTAATAGTGAGTATAAGCCTGTGTTATTTTCTGTGACGGGGATCTGAAAGAGTGAATGCGCCGTTTGACCTCCCGGATATAATAAAGCACAAAGTCCTGTAGTGCCACATGGGAGTACTATATGTCCATTACCACGTAGTAATAGGCATACACAATTGAGCAAGAATGTTTTACCTGTGCCTGCTTTTCCATCCACAAAAATTGGTCCTTCACTCTGTTGAAATTCTAATTGATCCTGTATATAGAGGTATATATCCGATTGGTTAGTATTCATCATGCTTGCCATTTGCATGGCGAGATTTATATATCTTGGCATGATCCGAAAAATCTGGCTAGTTCGTTCATGACATCCCTCGAGAGACGAGGCGCAATTGTATGCCAAATGCCATGATATTGGTACCATGTTGTATTAGTATGCTATTAATCAAGTGAAGAGACTCATTGAATGCAACCCCACTCATCATTTGAGTATTGATCCAATAAATCAAGGCTCATAGGCGATTGGAACTTGTTCCATATTTCAATTCCGGTGCCCGATCAAGCAAAAAGCATCGCAAATAAAAATCGCAATTTGTGTGGGACTTAAGGATAATGATGTTGCTTCTTCCATAACTAGTAATCTTGCCTTGTTGTGTGTGCGGCAAGTAGTCCTCGCGGCCTCTGCTTCCTTGCGATATGTTTGATGTTGCTGACCATTCACCACTTTGAGCTCTTCCCATGTTCTCGCAGGTTGATGTAGTAAAATTTGTCTTAAATAGAATGCCTCCCCTACCCGAGGTAATAACAAACGTATTCTACATATTATAGGTTGTCTTGATCTTTTTTTAACAATATTTCTAGTGAGCCCTGTTCTCTTGTTTGTTCTAAGTAGCCGCTGAATTATATATTCCTTAGCGTCGTCTTATATATACGCTATCAAATGCGAATCCAAGGGTCGCAAAAAATAGCGATCCAAAAGTGACCTGGAATTTGGCAAAGGTAAATGCAATGGAAGACACTTGACAGAGGGTGCCTTATCTGTTATATGGTAGGACATTGTCCTCCAGGATGCTTCCGCGGCCGATGTGCATCGTGGCCTTTATGTAGTCTCAGATTTCATTCCCCGGGCGATCTTTCCCGCGTTGTTGATTCATTTTCGTGTGTCTGTCTCCCCGTCGTGTATTCTCGTTCACTAATTCCCAATGGGATTTGTGCATCAACTGCATGCCTCTCTCGAGTTACTTGGAAATTGGTACTGTCGAATCCCTTGTATATGTATCCATAGAGATAAGAGAAGACATGAACAGTGGATGCAATATCCACCATAATATGACAATCTAGTTCGTGGAGAAGAAAAGCATTATATGGAACAACCCATACGTCATCTGCAGACCTCCTTCTGTATTGTACATAACCTCTTGAGTCAAGATGGGTTCGTGGATTTATAGGTTTTGGATAGTCGTAAATGCAAGGTGTGTTATTTGCAGAGCATCTTTCTGTATGTCTATGTATCATAAACTTTTCAACTTGACCTCGCAGAACTAGGTCTGTTGGAAGTTCAGCAGAGATAATTTGATCAATGCTGTCAATTGGTATATCGGGTTCTGTACGCAACACAAGGTGAGCATGTGGCAATCCTCGTTTTTTGAAATTCTATAACGTGTATCATATAGGACACATGCTGAAAGAATTTGCGGAGTAGCTCTTTTAGCCGTTGTAACCTTCCATGAAAGCATCGAACAACGATTATAGGCACATCGGCAATTTGCTTGTCCGTGCTTGAGTGCAAGTCGTATTCGCCACCAGATTTGTTGTCATCGTGATAAATAGCGTAGGGCAGCCTTTTGCTCTAGAAAGAGCAAGTGCATCTGCAACTTGCACAGAGCACCATCTCTTACATCCTAGGAATGATGCAGGCAAAATAGTATCATTCTGGTCATCATTTTCCCGCTCCGAGTAATCTTCATCATACTGCGTCCTCCTATTTTTGAAAGCTGGTGTCCTAAAATAATTCAATCGTGCATCTTCTACTCTTGAATACATATCGACTAAATACTCTCCACACAAACGACCTAGATGTAAGAATCGATCTTCATGTAATAATGTTGCCCTATACCACTGCAATTGTGTCAACCCATGCTCATTTCCAGGCCCCCAACCTAATGTACCATGCGGATAGAGAAGCGGATATTGTAGCGGTTCATACATTGGATCAAGAATATTCATGAAGGTCGGCTCTCCCTCGTTCTGGACCCAAAAACCAGGAACACGAGGTCTGATTTTGGCCGTATTACTGACCTCTGCAATGGCAACAATTTCATCGCCTGCAACCGCTCCCTGAACTGTTATATATGCAGATGGCATACGCATGGTCCCCATAGTACGAAGGTTTCGAATAAATGGATTTATTTGGTTCAGAGCTGAACCAACTAATCCAATCCACTGGAAAGGTACCTCCAAATGTCCAGCTCGTGTATAATGTTGCGACTCATCATAGACATACCAATGTATAGGATTTCCAGGGTCTGACATTGGGAGCAAACGGTGATATGTACGTCCCGCGATAGTCACAAATGAAGGGAAATCTAAAGGCACGAAGCCGCCGTCAACTCCAAGCACACTAAAACAAAATAAATTATTTACTCTCCTAGATACGGTATTGAAACTTGGGTCGTTATACAAATTGTTCAGTGCTGCCGGCAAAGGGAGTAGCGGTGGCAATAACCATCTCCCCTTGTTGCAGCAATACCCATTCTGTTCAACACTGAGCAATAGAATATGGCAATATGTACATCTCTTATTCCACGTGCCCATAGCATAAGTACGCTTTATTGCTGAATTCATACGTTGTGCTTGAGCTTGCCAATGCCTTGAAGATTGTTCTAAATCCTCTATTATACATTGTTCTCTTATGGGACTAGCAGCCTGAATTTCGTTGTGTTGGATTTGTGTGGTATCCATTCTAGTCCCATCTACAACCACTTGCTCGTTATGATTCACTTGTTCATCAACTCTATTCTTATCTCGATGCTTTCTAGCAATTTCTATCAATCTCTCCTGCCTTCTCTCTACAGTCACATCTGACGATACTCTAATAGTATGTGTGACATCTCCCTCAATAGCATCTGAATTTAGTAAAGCATCACAAGTTGAAAAAGTACACGTTGACATCGGCATGGACATCGTTTGTGCATCGACCATAGAGCTCATTTTTAATTCTGCGCTTGATCGATTATTCTGAATTTGTGAGTGTTTGTATGTGCTAATACTTTCTGATGTTCTATTAGAGTATGCACCCATCGAGCTTGCGTCTGGTGTTACATCAATAACGAAACATGTTTGAGGTGGATGAATATCCATATGAACATAATTCATTGCTGTTATTCGAGGTATACCCTCTACGATATACATGTGTCTTGATTTGTAAATGTGTTAGTGGATGTGGATCCTACAAATTACTAAAAGTAGTACTCCTCATCTCTGTCGTCGTCTTACATGTTCTCTCGATCGTGTTCGGCCAGTATCTCACTGAATTCCTCACCAAAATTTGTATATCTTTGATTTTTAATTTGGATCGTGTTTGACGCGTTCTCTAATGCTCTCTAATGCTCTCTCTCTCTCTCTCTCTCTCTCTCTCTCTCTCTCTCTCTCTCTCTCTCTCTCTCTCTCTCTCTCTCTCTCTCTCTCTCTCTCTCTCTCTCTCTCTCTCTCTCCCTCTCTCTCTCTCTCTCTCTCTCTCTCTCTCACGCTCTCTCTCTCTCTCTTCCTCACTCCAAGTTTGCATACCAATGTCTACGATATGCATTTCGATCTCGAGCCATGTCTAGTAAAAGAAAATTCACTTCTATATGAATCCCTATTGCAATGGTGTAAAGGATAACTTACATGACCTTTTTTTCTTCACTCAGATGTATTGTCTTACTCTGTCCTCGACTACTAGCACATAGTTGGACGTATAATTTAAACCATACATACATATCCTGGATACATAATAAATCAAGGGAAAAGGCATCACTAGTAAAAGATGAAACTATTTCTATAACAAATCATAATTTCCACACCCCTAAATCAACATCTACTCTAGGAATGCTAAGACCAATATTTCTATTAGTATAACATGGAGTCTAAGCCATGAACTTTTTTTGTTTTTGCTCCAACCATGTTCACTAGGGAATTATCACTAATGCCTAGGATTTGATAAATTTTTGAATTAGATTTGCAGAGAGCCTCACATCACATGCATGGCTTTGGTAAAGATAAAGATTGATATTGTTGCCTATCAATTTCAATGTTCTTGCCATATTTTTTTTTTCTCTATAAATGTTAAATGCAAGTTTCAGTTCGCACAAAATAACATGACTCATGTTTAACTTAGTTAGCAAACATCTCGAACAATATGAATTTGGCATTTCAAAATCTTGAGGACCCAAATTATCCTACCTCAACGCTTGGTCCGTTATGAATATAAAAGAAACATCGATTCGATTGAAAAATGTGGTACATATGAAACTAATTCGTTTTTTCTACACTTTGTACTGGGAATCTAATTAATAGCTATTCATGAGACTAGACTTCTATCTTTCACTGTTATACGTTTTATTTAATTTAACATCTCACTTTCCTCCGCATGGCAATGCATGATAGTGGCCTTTTTTTTGCAAGTAGTTGGCTTTTCTTTGCACTATCATTTGGTGGTGTATACAAAAGTGTACGTGTTTTCGTATGTTGTTTTTTGCAACTAGTTGGCTTTGTTTGCACTGTCATTTGGTGGTGCATTCACATACATAAGTGTATGTGTCTGTGTCTAGGTAGAATGTATGTGAGCCCATTGTCTTGGTCTCCTTGGATCTAGTATACTTTTTGCTCCACATCTTGACCACTAGATCTTAGATATGGGCTAGTTTGAAGAATCCGGCTACTTAGTAGCTCCATTCAGTGACTGTAATGGAAATGCAAGGGCACCAGGCCCTGCCTCGGCACAGGCACATTCTGCAAGGGCTTCCAAGAAAATGCCCTAGCATTTCTTTAACATGGCCTTGCATTTCTTTTCAATCTTCTTTCTTGAAGAGGGCCTTAGGGCCTTGCAAGAGTAAATACGAAACCCTAGCCAAACGACACTCCGGTACAGAAAATATTTACATCGCACAAAATTGTCTCTACTATCTATCTATAGTAGATTCATTAGGGTTGTGTAAGATAGCGCATGCTATGGCGAAGGATATGCACAGCTGCTGGATCGGTCGCGATCCCGATCCGCGCGGTCACAGATCCCATAAGGCAGGCAAAAGAAATGCTCTGTTTCCGATACCCCAAGAATTGAAGCTGGCTCCGGTTTTTGGTCCGCCATCGATCTCTGGATAACCGTGAGTAAGATCCCTTTCCAAATATGCCTGTGCAAGCTGTAGCAGCTTCTAATGGGGCTTTAGCATCTCCCTGATAATGCCCATTGGTGAAAGGATTTGTGGCAGTCCCAGCAACTATGGTAGCAATGTTTAAAAATCAAAGCAGAGTACTATTCTTCTTCTTATTACTTTTCGTCTTCTTCCTGATTAGATTAGTCCAACAGAAAAACCGAACCTCACTTCTTCCTCTCTTCTTTTTGGGTCCGATCAGATTCGCACATTTGCCTCGAAGCTTCCCATACATGTTCTATTTCTATAATCTATACCAGGCTTCCTATTAAGAGGTTATTAATCTATCTCAGGCTTCAAGCGAATCCAGATAAGATAGCTTCAAGCAAATCACATATTGCCTATGAAGTGATGCATCATGGGCTAAGGTCTAAGCAGCCGTGAATGCATGATGAAGCACAAAAACAGATGAAGCAATTAACACGAAAAAGAAATAGGATGCATACCTTATACCAAGAGGAATATGGAGCGGCATACACTTTCGAAATGTAACGAGGAACCTCTCGCCTTTTTATCTCTATTTATACCCGAGGAATCCCAAAAAAAAAAAGCTTACACGTAGGATCGAATCAACGTAATCTCTCGATAAATCTAAGCCGGATCCTCTACACCTGCACCGGATTCAACAGTAATCTTTGCTAAATCTCACTGATCCGAAGGTTTGAACAGCATTTCGTGCCGAATTAACTCGACAGCTGCATCTGTACATATCACATCACAGAGGTTGCTGGCCGCATCCAATTGATCACGGATCTAAATCCGATTGTTTTATATTTGAACCACAAGTATTTGAGGACACGTGTTAAAAAAATCAGCCCCTGACTACCCCATTTCTCCTCATCCCCATTCTTCATCTCTTCTGACGAAAAATCCCCACGCTCTAAATTGCAATCCCCCATTACTCCCTCATTACCCCTACTACCCCTAACTACCCCGTTTCTCCTCATCCCCCATTCTTCATTTTTTTTTAAGGAATCCCCATGTTCTAAATTGCAATCCCCTTATTACTCCATCATTACCCCTAGTACCCCTGACTACCCCATTTCTCCTCATCCTCCATTCTTCATTTTTTATAGAAAATCCCCATGTCATAGATTGCAATCCCTCAATTACTCCCTCAGTACCCCTAACATAGAACTAAAATCCTCTTCTCCTCAAAAAATTATCCTTTGCTCGTCAATCCCCCATTTCCAAAAGGGGGTATTTTAAGGAGGATGTGGGCATCATTTTTGATGTCATAAACTGCACGTTTTAATTTCCAAACCATGTTACTTCCTTCCTCAAAGCCTGGAGCTTGCTTCATATATATCTCTTCCTGCAAATTTGCATTTAGAAATGCAGTTTTCACATCCATATGATGGATATCAAGTTTGAGTGCATTTGCTAGAGCTAACACAAGCCTAATACTTGTTAATTTGACAATTGGGGAGTATGTCTCTTCATAATCAATTCCTTTCTTTTGTGAAAAACCCTGAGCAACCAGTCTAGCTTTATACCTTTTGGTCCCATCAGAATTTGTTTTAATTCTATAAATCCACTTATTTCCAATCAAATTCTTCCCTGTTGGAGATTCAGCTACTCATACGTGCATGTTTCTTTAAAGGAATCCATCTCTTCTTGCATTGCCTTTAGCCATTCCGACGCTTTTTCTGAGTTAACAGCTTCTTCAAATGATTCCGGAGTATCGGGTTCAAACACAGCCATCAATGATGGAAACCTAACTGGAGGTTCTCAAATAGGAAAATCGAAAAGGGAGTAAGGCTGGAGTGCGACCCTCTCGAATGGCTCTCAACTCACCAGGCTTGTATTGTCCATGGCAAACAGTATAGATTTCTCGGAATTCTTGTTACCTCCTTTAGAAAGAGCGAGCTTTGCTCTCACTCTCTTTTGGCAACTCTCTGTCTCAATGTAGCTTAGTTATTTTGCTAGGTTATATTATACAAAGAGGCTCTAAATGGGAGGTGGAACATAACTCGTTCCTTCTAGAGGTAAAAGTTCTCAATATGCAAGTTGCTATGACGTCAGAGGTGAGAGCATACCCTAATTTCAAGCCAAAGTGGTGCCTGAGTTTTGTCCATCCGTATAGCGGCTGTTAGGCGCCAAATCATGGAATATTCTAACTCTTACTATTGATGGAGAACCTCGAGCAACACTGTGACTTGAAGTTAGAGGACATGTCCCCTTGGCCGTGGGTATATTGTACAAGGACGGAGGTAACAAGTTTTTTGAGTACTCTATTTTTATTGTGGCCATCGATGATACAACCTAGTGGTTGCTTGCGATTCTGTGGCTTCAAGTTCATGAGACGATGGTGGGGCTAATATAGAGGGACAGATGCCATTGGGGTTAGTGGCCCAAGCATGGAAGGGTTCATCAGAATTCATGTGGTTGATGAGTAAACGCATCGAGACTTCCCAATCTTTCTTTCCCCGCCTCTTTGGGCAATGTAGCTTAGTTTACATTCTAAGTTCCATTGTTCAAAGAGGCGTGAAAGCAAGATTTGGGAATGCGCGATGCTTTCACTCTAATATTCCTTGATGCAGCTGATGGGTCTTGCCATGCTATACGC
This sequence comes from Isoetes taiwanensis, assembly GCA_021234155.1. Taxonomy (NCBI): domain Eukaryota; kingdom Viridiplantae; phylum Streptophyta; class Lycopodiopsida; order Isoetales; family Isoetaceae; genus Isoetes; species Isoetes taiwanensis. The sequence goes on along the minus strand of JAJEKV010000245.1, from coordinate 57,346 downwards.
CACTATGTATGAACAATAAAGTTGATCGTGGGCCTTGTGGATCTTCCTTGACCACTGCATCCTCTAGACTGATCCGTGATTGTTTCAGCCCTTCACATGCAAAGATTACTTTGGAGCAAGATTCTGCCGCACGTGAAGGGAGAAACCGTAACGGAAGTCAATAGGGTGCAATGGTTGCAAAGGGAGGTTCTCAAGGCACTCAGGTCGAATGCTGAACCTGAATATCACATGTGGATCATGTATCTTGTGAACCTTTCTTAACCAGAGTACATCATAATCATCAACAGTGGATCTTGTATCTTGTGAAACCTCATCTCCATCAAAATCGGCTCTACTGGTCTGTGGCTATTATTAATAGTAAATTTGTTATACATGAAACATGGAACACGGACAAATTGTTAAAACAACAAGAACTATTATACATGAATGAAACATAGGACATGGTAACAAATTGTTTAGACGACAAAAACTTATAACAAAAAACTTTACTTTTTATTAATAATGCCAGAACGGTTACAATAGTTTGAAAATTCTCATCCACGGTTACAATAGATTGAAGATACTCATCACATCATCTTTTTAGGCAGCACCATCTTCATCAGTTTCGTCATCCCGGGTTCCGTCCTCCTGCCTGCTCTAGGTTCAACCTCCTATGGCCCTTTCCCATACTACAACATCCTCGAGATGTGTTTCTTCTGACACGTTGCATATTTGTCAGGGTAATTGGCATTGGAGAGTCTGCTGGATCATGTACAGTTAAGTCCTCAAACGGAACTCTAGTATTACTTGCACCTGGCCTTTCTGTATCAGACTCCTCCTCTGTATCTTCGCTGTCGTCTGACTCGTCCGAGAACATGTTCTCATCTAAATCATCTTCGGTGTCGACAAAATGGGTACGCTGAATGTCTTTGTCAACATGGTTGGCAGCATTTACTGCAAGCAGCTCGTCCTCACTGTCTTCGAAGCTGTCCTCTTCCACTTCAGAATCTGCATCTATGAGAGGAAACTGTAGTTTATCGACTACGGCTGCACCACTGTTGCGATTCAAAAGCCGCTAGTTTGAGAAGTTATATACAAGTTTGTCAGCCTTCTTACGCAGTAGGTGATTTCGCGTGACACTGTATATATACTTACAGGCACTCCAATTCCTCTCACTTGCACTATTGGAGGATACTAAGGAGAGGATAGTCATTGCAAGGGCCTGTAATCTATCAGTAACTTGTCCATGGGCTTGCCACCATGCATAGGATTCTATATTGGGATTCTTATGACTCTCCAATGCGTCGTGAAGCTCTTCATCTGCCCAACTTCCACTCAAGTTTTGGTACTCGGTTAACTCGGCAATTAAAAGCTTGTAGTCCGAGCTGTTAGGATAGTACATTTTGTAACCTTCTTCAACGAACCCATAACTTCCTTATCTGTATGTTGGTCCATATCATAGTTGTGCGGGTCTAAGGCATGTAAAGCGCCATAAAGGTCATTTTACGACTTCTTCCATCGTACAATGAAATCTTTGAGCAGTGCTGCGCACTTGGCATTGTCAAAGGGCGTATTGGGCCCGTCATGTTCTAGGATTGATTGAATTGAGTGACAACACCTCCAGACATTACCAGTGCTTGCCTTCGAAGAATCAAGGATTCTGATGGCGTGACAAACAGGTTGCATGCACTTCACAACATTCTTTATGCCTTTCCAAAATGTCTCCTGCCCAAGCATTTCTCGAAGGGCAGCGGCTTGCTGCCGATGTTTGGATGCATTTTTGTCCTTCTGCCTCCTCTCCCATTCAAAGAAGTCTGTATGATTGAAGGTCGAGATAATCGGGTCACGACACCTAAGCACTCTTTCAAGACAAATGTAATTGGAACCAAATCGGCTCTGGCCAGGATTCATGAGTGCTAGGGCCTTCTGACGCAATGACTTGTATATGGCATAAATTGCCGGCTTCTTTGTGATCAACTTCACAAGACGACGCGCTTTTCGAATGGGATCTTTGAATCAAGTATGCTGTGAGAACCAATCCTTGAGCAACAAGTTTAGGCAATGGCATTGGAAGCTAGTGGCATCCAATCCTGGAAATTCGGACTCCAACAATTCACCTCCTAACTTACAATTAGATGTGTTATCCATTACAACCTGAAATATTCTCTTCAGTCCAAAACTCTCTATCATAGCCTTTGTTTTCTGAAAATTCCAATCTCCTATCACATGATCAGTTTTAGTTTCCATGGTCTTCAAAAATACTTCGCCCCCCGGATACACGATCATGAAGTTTATAAGGTGGTCCTTCTTTACATTGCTCCAACCATCAGTTACTAGTGAAGCCGGCTTGGCTTCAGTAACACGACACAACTTCATCTCCACCCTCTCAACCATTTTCCCGTGTATTTCATCGACCATTTTGTTACTGGCATGCTTGTATGAAGGCAACTTGAAAGCCGACCCCGCTTTGGCAACTTCTTTGTGACGGGCCTGGCCAGTTAACCTCTCGGTAACTGGAGATCCCATCGATCTCTACCGTTGGATCTATTTACTCTTAGAACTCAGAAAATTGATACATGCATACTTAGGTAAAGAATTTAATCTTTATACATGCTATAAGGTCCCAAAAATACTATACTTGCCATTGCTCGGCAAAACCCCACACAACAACCAAGTTTAAAAATAGTTATAGTTTTAAGCCGACCCATAATGATAATAGTAATACTAAGCAAATATATTGTCTAGCAATCCACACACTCCTACTCTCGCCTTTCTGCAGCTTGGCTACTTTCCAGAGCATCTCGCACTTCTGCTTACACCATTAACCACAGGGTTAGTCACACGGACTAAGTGGGGATCGGGGATCTAGGTCATATCTAGCATTAATAATCACAAAGCATTAACTTAGAGCAATAACGTAGCCTTACCATAACCTCGCCCCTGCAATCCAAGAAATAACTCCAACAAGCATAACCACAATGCATAATTATACCAAACATAGCCATTGCAACTTGATTCCAACATTAAAAACCACATATACAATAGCCAAGCAACCAAAGCATCAACATTGCAACCAATATTCCTCTGGGTCTGAGCAAGGTCAACTCGGCTGATCAGGCCAGTGACATAGAGGCAGGGTAACCACGTGTGTACACACCCATCCACGCTGCGTCCAGCATTGGAGGACCACTTAACTGTGCATGACGTTGTACCATACGGTATCAACGCCCGATGTTCAAATAACCATTTACATAGCACTGTGCAAACCGTGAGTCTAGACCATCGCACCTAGACTCCGGCCCCAGAGGTCCATATCAAAGAATTACATCACAGATAATCACTTACAATTCACTATCATCATACACATGCCTTAACAAGCTCAACATCAAATTAATTCCATACACACTTTATATAACAAGGAAAAGTTCAACCATGATTCAATAATTAAAATAACCTCTATAATGCCATATGCAGCTATCATTATTAAATAAAAGATAAATGTCTACGCCTTCCCAAGATTCACTAATAACAAGGTTAATATCTATATTTAAGGCTTTAATGATGTTTAATCTATAGCATTCAGCTATGGTTATGCTTTCATTACCAACTTCCTTCTACATAGCACTTGTGCCTTCTAAATTTAACTAATTCCAAAGGTTAAATATATAGCTAGCTAATTTTTTTAAGACTACTTATATCGTAATCGTAAATTACGTATATCCCTTAGCATAAACTCCTCCTTGACCTAGGCCTCCATAAATTCCGAGCCAACTCCTAGCTTAACCTTTAACTTATTTTATTGCTACTTTACTAACAATTAATCAATTGTTAACATTTTTTCTTGACCTAACCCTAACTGCGTTAACAGGTCACGATTCCGTCCTGCATCTGCCGGATTTGGCCTCCAGGCCACTGAATCTACATGAAGATCACACAAGGCTTCCCGAATTTGCTGGCAAGGAAGGTTTATGATGCCAACTCGATGGTTCTGAGGCGCCTCACGGGCCACCAAGATCATATCATTCCCAGCCAGATCTTAATCCAATCTTCCTAATTCTGTATCCTCTCTCCATTTCGGCCTCCCCAAGGCCCAAATCGGTCCATTCCAGGGCGATTCACATGCTTTTGCAGCATGCCAAATCGGCAAGATCATGCCGTTATTCCAGCAGCATTCAAGAAAAATACTGCAGTCTTTGTCAGTTCTGGACTCATCACTTCAATTCTAATCCATTTCACATAACTTTTCATGCTTCCTGATCATTCTAGTTCATACTATGCAAACGGCAGCATGCAAAAGAAACTTTTACAGTTTTAACTGATTTCTGCCACACTTTTATCTTAGTCCAGCCCTCAGGTTCTAATCTGCTATTCCAATCACTTCTGGCATGGTTTAAATGATCAACTCCCTCGAAATCATTAGATCTATGATGCTTTTGCAAGCTTTTTATATGCGATCAAAAAAATACTTACATATACAATCCTACCAAGTTCTTGAACAATCCTACCGTATCAACACAATTTTGCTACCCTAGAAAACCCCAGGTGTAAGGCTTGATCCCCACCTGAAATCCCGCTTGCTTCTTACAGCTCCAACACGCTCCCAAACCTGCTCAGCGCAATTAAACAATCAGCAATCCCTCTGCAATCTATCTCCTTCCAAATGCTTTTCCACTGTGCTTATTTTTATTTTTAACCACCAGTATTCCGTCCGTATAATCTCTACATATACGACGTATTACTCTCAATATCCTAGGTCCATTCTGAGTCTCTCCTCCAAAAATTCAACCCATGTCCTCATGGGCGCATCTCTCCGAAACTCACGAAGAATCCAATTGGCATCTTCCCATGTGGCATCTTCCTCGGGACAACCCTACCCATTGAACCAAAAATCTCCGTATTGTTTGCCTCCTCAAGCGACGGGTTTCCTCTCGCGAGAATACGTTACGGGGGTACAAAAGTTCTCCACCTTACCAAATCATCGTCCCCCAACATATGGGAAGGATCAAAACATACTTCCTTAAGTTATTCACGTGAAAGACATTATGTATTTTCAAGTGCGAGGGTAACTCCAACCTGTAAGCCACCTTGCCAATACGTTCCAAAATTTCATACGGACCCGTATATCTAGGGGCCCATTTACACCGCACTTTTAAATGCCGGTGAACTCTTGCTTGGGATTAATCCTCAAGAACACATAATCCCCTTTTGAAATTCAAGTGGTCTACGTCTCTTATTTGCATCTTTGCTTACGTCTATTTTGTGCCACGGCCAAATTCAAAGAAGTCTTCTTAGTTGAGCATCCATGTCCTCCACTACTTCATTAGCTGCTTCAACATTGCATTGAGGATCTCTCCAATTAAGAGGACAACGACACTCCTTACCATACATTGCCTCAAAAGGACTCATTTTGATGGAATCTTGATAAGTGATATTGTATGCAAACTCGGCCAAGTACAAGTAAGAATCCCATACCTTTGGTTGACTAGGCACATACATCCTGAGCATATCCTCCAAGACTTGATTAACTTGCTCCACTTGGCCATCTGCTTGAGGACGATAAGATGTACTGACATATAACTTAGTCCCAATATTTTAAAATAACCCTTGCCAAAATTGGCTCATAAACTTTGTATCCCGATTAGATGAAATAGTGGCTGGCATCCCATGCAATCTGAAAATCTCCTTAACAAATAACTTAGCAATATCCATTGCCATAGCAGTAGTCTTCGTAGGCATAAAATGGGCCTGCTTAGTTAATCGATCAACCACAACATAAATTGCATCATAACCTGAACGTGTCCGGAGAAGTTCAACAATGAAGTCCATGGAAATACTCTCCCACTTAGAAGATGGAATTACTAAAGGTTGTAATTCTCCAGGCTCCCTAAACCTTGATGCTTTTACCTTCTGACAAGATAAACACCTAGCCATGTACTCCTTAACTATCTTCTTCTGCCCTGGCCAAAAGAAATTCTGGCGCATTTTCCTCAAAGTTTTGTGTACCCCAGAGTGGCCCGCCAAAGGACTATCATGTGCTTCATATAGCAATCGCAATCTCAACTCCTGATCATTAGGAATACACATACGACCATTATAATACAAAACTCCTTTGGACAATTCATACCTTGGAAAATCTTGAGGGTTCTCCACCACAGGTGCAAAATATGGATCATTCCTCAATTTGCTAAGAATATCTGCATCCCATTGTCCTTGAAGCACACTAATGGAAGTTAAGAATGACCTTCTAGACAAAGCATCAGCAATCACATTTTCTTTGCCAGGTTGATATTCAATTTCAAAATCATACTCTTCCCTTAGTTGCCTATTATTCAAATATGGTTGTTTTGCAAAATACTTTAGATTTTGGTGGTCAGTCTTCAAAAAGAAACGACGACCCAATAAATAATGTCTCCATACCCTCAAGGCATGGATAATGGCCAACATTTCCAGATCATGCACTGGGTAATTTTGTTCAACAGGAGACAACTTACGAGATATATAAGCACAAACTCGGCCATCCTGCAGCAAGACTCCTCCTATAGCTTTCCCAGAAGCATCAGTGACTACATGGAAGGGTATATTCATATCTGGAATCCTTAAAACTGGTGCACTAATCAAAACATCCTTTAACTTTTGAAAACTTTCCTGACAACTATCAGTCCAATGCAAATCATTCTTCTTATCCAGCAAAGAAGTCAAAGGAGCCGCAATCTTTGCAAATTTAGGAACAAATTTGCGGTAATAACCCGCTAATCCCAAGAATGATCTTACCTCCTTCACCGTCTTTGGTGTGGGCCAATCCCTAACTGCCTCAACCTTAGAAGGATCTGGCTCTAATCCTTTTTCTGAAATTACATGCCCAAGATATACCAATCTAGTTTGTGCAAAAGAACACTTAGATAACTTACCATACAACCTTTCTCGTCGCAAAATAACTAGTGTCTGCTCTACATGTTCCACATGCTCCTTTAATGTCCTGGAATATACCAAAATATCATCAAAGAAAACTAATATAAACTTATCCAGGAAAGATCGGAATATCTCATTCATGGGACGCATAAAAGTGGCAAGAGCATTTGTCAACCCAAAGGGCATTATTACAACAAACTCGTAATGTCCGTCGCGTGTCCTAAAGGCAGTCTTATAAATATCTGTATCCTTGATCCGGATCTGATGACATCCAGATCGTAAATCAATTTTTTGTGAAATACTTAGCTTGTCCCAACTGATCAAATAACTCATCAACCCTAGGTAATGCATATCTATTCTTCACTGTAATCTGGTTAAGCATGCGGTAATCAATACGCAACCTTAATGTCCCATCTTTCTTCTTTTTTTTCAAACAAAATTGGCGCACCAAATGGAGAAACACTCGGCCGTATAAACCCTTGTTCCAATAATTCCGCTAACTGTTTCTTCAATTCGGCCATCTCTAATGCATGAAATCTATATGGTGGCCTTGATGTGGGTTCAGCCCCAGGAACAAGTTCTATCTCATGATCTACCATTCTATGTGGAGGCAATTCTGTTAATTCTTTAGGAAACACATCAGGAAACTCATCCAACACTTTCTGGATCTCAGGAGCAATAGGTTGTTCTTGTAACTCTGCGGTACCCAAAAATGAATCTAACAACAATGCACATCCCATTCTTATGCAACCATTCTTAATCTGTTTCTTAAAACTTTTCCGGGACAAAGGTATAACCACTAATGATGAAGGCAATCCTTCCAGCACATACTTATCTCCATTAGGACTTTGACATGTAACTGTTTGCTCTCCGCAATCAATGCAAACTTTATGTGGCCTGAACCATGACATTCCTAAAATAGCATCATACTTCCCTAGGCTCAATACTTCAAAACTAGTATGGGACTCAAGATCTCCTACTTGGAATTCAAGATTGTCTACCTTAGCATAAGAAGTCTTAATTTTACCATCATCCAACTCCACATATCTAGGGTCCCGGCTAATCATATTCAAATCTAGTTTCTTTGCCAGCCTTGGGGAAATAAAACAATGTGTACTACCACAATCAATAAGAAAGAGAACAGGAACTCCATGAATAATACTTCCCTCTTAGTGTCCTTCAACACCTTCTCTACTGCCTTGTCAGCTGTTGTCTTTTGTTGCGATGCACTTTGCTGCAACACTTGCTGGATAGCCTGCAAGATATCGGCTATATCAGAGGTTCCACTAGGCCCAGCTCCTCCTGGGGATCCTCCTGGGGAACTCATCTCTACAAGAATCTGGAACCATATCAAATATCATCAATAATCAAAAATCTTATAATCCACTAATCGAAGCTTGCTCGATACCAAGCGAGAGCGGGCTGGCGGTTAACCTCTCGTGCTTGGAGATCCCATCGATCTCTACCGTTGGATCTATTTACTCTTAGAACTTCGAAAAATTGATACATGCATACTTAGGTAAAATTTAATCTTTATACATGCTATAAGGTCCCAAAAATACTATACTTGCCATTGCTTTCGGCAAAACCCACACAACAACCAAGTTTAAAAATAGTTATAGTTTTAAGCCGACCCATAATGATAATAGTAATACTAAGCAAATATATTGTCTAGCAATCCACACACTCCTACTCTAAGCCTTTACGCAGCTTGGCTACTTTCGAGCATCTCACTTACGCTTAGACCATTAACCACGGGGGTTAGTCACACCGGACTAAGTGGGGATCGGGATCTAGGTCATATCTAGCATTAATAATCACAAAGCATTAACTTAGAGCAATAACGTAGCCTTACCATAACCTCGCCCCTGCAATCCAAGAAATAACTCCAACAAGCATAACCACAATGCATAATTATACCAAACATAGCCATTGCAACTTGATTCCAACATTAAAAACCACATATACAATAGCCAAGCAACCAAAGCATCAACATTGCAACCAATATTCCTCTGGGTCTGAGCAAGGTCAACTCGGCTGATCAGGCCAGTGACATAGAGGCAGGGTAACCACGTGTGTACACACCCATCCACGCTGCGTCCAGCATTGGAGGACCACTTAACTGTGCATGACGTTGTACCATACGGTATCAACGCCCGATGTTCAAATAACCATTTACATAGCACTGTGCAAACCGTGAGTCTAGACCATCGCACCTAGACTCCGGCCCCAGAGGTCTATATCAAAGAATTACATCACAGATAATCACTTACAATTCACTATCATCATACACATGCCTTAACAAGCTCAACATCAAATTAATTCCATACACACTTTATATAACAAGGAAAAGTTCAACCATGATTCAATAATTAAAATAACCTCTATAATGCCATATGCAGCTATCATTATTAAATAAAAGATAAATGTCTACGCCTTCCCAAGATTCACTAATAACAAGGTTAATATCTATATTTAAGGCTTTAATGATGTTTAATCTATAGCATTCAGCTATGGTTATGCTTTCATTACCAACTTCCTTCTACATAGCACTTGTGCCTTCTAAATTTAACTAATTCCAAAGGTTAAATATATAGCTAGCTAATTTTTTTAAGACTACTTATATAAATAATCGTAAATTACATTATATCCCTTAGCATAAACTCCTCCTTGACCTAGGCCTCCATAAATTCCGAGCCAACTCCTTTTCCAGCTAACCCTTGATATATTACTTTAACTCATAGCCTTAGCTTAACCTTTAACTTATTTTATTGCTACTTTACTAACAATTAATCAATTGTTAACATTTTTTCTTGACCTAACCCTAACTGCGTTAACGGTCCGCGATTAAGATCCTGCATCTGCGGATTTGGCCTCCAGGCCACTTGAATCTACATGAAGATCACACAAGGCTTCCGAATTTCTTTGCAAGGAAGGTTTATGATGCCAACCTTGATGGTTCTGAGGCGGTTCAGGGCCACCAAGATCATATCATTCCCAGCCAGATCTTAATCCAATCTTCCTAATTCTGTATCCTCTCTCCATTTCGGCCTCCCCAAGGCCCAAATCGGTCCATTCCAGGGCGATTCACATGCTTTTGCAGCATGCCAAATCGGCAAGATCATGCCGTTATTCCAAGAAAGATTCAAGAAAAATCTGCGGTCTTTGTCGATTCTGGACTCATCACTTCAATTCTAATCCATTTCACATAACTTTTCATGCTTCCGATCATTCTAGTTCATACTATGCAAGCGGCAAAGATGCAAAAAGAAACTTTTACGATTTTTAATCGATTTACGCCACACTTTTATCTTAGTCCAGCCCTCAGGTTCTAATCTGCTATTCCAATCACTTCTGGCATGGTTTAAATGATCAACTCCCTCGAAATCATTAGATCTATGATGCTTTTGCAAGCTTTTTATATGCGATCAAAAAAATACTTACATATACAATCATGCAAGTTAATTCATATCCACGCACTTACAATTTACTCTCAATCCATGCCAAGTTCTTGAACAATCCTACCGTATCAACACAATTTTGCTACCCTAGAAAACCCCAGGTGTAAGGCTTGATCCCCACCTGAAATCCCGCTTGCTTCTTCTGCGCTCCAACACGCTCCCAAACCTCTGCACGCAATTCGCTCCTTCAGCAATCCCTCTGCAATCTATCTCCTTCCAAATGCTTTTCCACTGTGCTTATTTTTATTTTTAACCACCGATTATTCCGTCCAGTATAATCTCTACATATCTGACGTATTACTCTCAATATCCTAGGTCCGTTCTGGTCTCTCCTCCAAAAATTCAACCCATGTCCTCATGGGCGCATCTCCCGGAAACTCACGAAGAATCAATTGGCATCTTCCCATGTGGCATCTTCCTCGGGACAACCCGCCCATTGAACCAAAAATCTCTGTATTGTTTGCCTCCTCAAGCGACGGGTTTCCTCTCGCGAGAATCGTTAAATTGGGGTACAAAAGTTCTCCACCTTGCAAATCATCGTCCCCCAACATATGGGAAGGATCAAAACATACTTCCTTAAGTTACTCCGTGAAAGACATTATGTATTTTCAAGTCGCGAGGGTAACTCAACACTGTAAGCCACCTTGCCAATCGTTCCAAAATTTCATACGGACCATATACCTAGGGGCCCATTTACCTGCACTTTTAAATGCCGGTGAACTCGCTTTGGGATTAATCCTCAAGAACACATAATCCCCTTTTTGAAATTCAAGTGGTCTCGTCTCTTATTTGCATCTTTGCTCGTCTATTTTGTGCCACAATAAATTCTGGCGAAGTCTTCTTAGTTGAGCATCCATGTCCTCCACTACTTCATTAGTTTGCTTCAACATTGCATTGAGGATCTCTCAATTAAGAGGACAACGACACTCCTTACCATACATTGCCTCAAAAGGACTCATTTTGATGGAATCTTGATAAGTGATATTGTATGCAAACTCGGCCAAGTACAAGTAAGAATCCCATACCTTTGGTTGACTAGGCACATACATCCTGAGCATATCCTCCAAGACTTGATTAACTCGCTCCACTTGGCCATCTTGCTTGGGGCGATAAGATGTACTGACATATAACTTAGTCCCAATATTTTGAAATAACCCTTGCCAAAATTGGCTCATAAACTTTGTATCCCGATTAGATGAAATAGTGGCTGGCATCCCATGCAATCTGAAAATCTCCTTAACAAATAACTTAGCAATATCCATTGCCATAGCAGTAGTCTTCGTAGGCATAAAATGGGCCTGCTTAGTTAATCGATCAACCACAACATAAATTGCATCATAACCTGAACGTGTCCGGAGAAGTTCAACAATGAAGTCCATGGAAATACTCTTCCACTTAGAAGATGGAATTACTAAAGGTTGTAATTCTCCAGGCTCCCTAAACCTTGATGCTTTTACCTTCTGACAAGATAAACACCTAGCCACGTACTCCTTAACTATCTTCTTCTGCCCTGGCCAAAAGAAATTCTGGCGCATTTTCCTCAAAGTTTTGTGTACCCCAGAGTGGCCCGCCAAAGGACTATCATGTGCTTCATATAGCAATCGCAATCTCAACTCCTGATCATTAGGAATACACATACGACCATTATAATACAAAACTCCTTTGGACAATTCATACCTTGGAAAATCTTGAGGGTTCTCCACCACAGGTGCAAAATATGGATCATTCCTCAATTTGCTAAGAATATCTGCATCCCATTGTCCTTGAAGCACACTAATGGAAGTTAAGAATGACCTTCTAGACAAAGCATCAGCAATCACATTTTCTTTGCCAGGTTGATATTCAATTTCAAAATCATACTCTTCCCTTAGTTGCATCCATCTCCTTTGCCTATTATTCAAATATGGTTGTTTTGCAAAATACTTTAGATTTTGGTGGTCAGTCTTCAAAAAGAAACGACGACCCAATAAATAATGTCTCCATACCCTCAAGGCATGGATAATGGCCAACATTTCCAGATCATGCACTGGGTAATTTTGTTCAGCAGGAGACAACTTACGAGATATATAAGCACAAACTCGGCCATCCTGCAGCAAGACTCCTCCTATAGCTTTCCCAGAAGCATCAGTGACTACATGGAAGGGTATATTCATATCTGGAATCCTTAAAACTGGTGCACTAATCAAAACATCCTTTAACTTTTGAAAACTTTCCTGACAACTATCAGTCCAATGCAAATCATTCTTCTTACCCAGCAAAGAAGTCAAAGGAGCCGCAATCTTTGCAAATTTAGGAACAAATTTGCGGTAATAACCCGCTAATCCCAAGAATGATCTTACCTCCTTCACCGTCTTTGGTGTGGGCCAATCCCTAACTGCCTCAACCTTAGAAGGATCTGGCTCTAATCCTTTTTCTGAAATTACATGCCCAAGATATACCAATCTAGTTTGTGCAAAAGAACACTTAGATAACTTACCATACAACCTTTCTCGTCGCAAAATAACTAGTGTCTGCTCTACATGTTCCACATGCTCCTTTAATGTCCTGGAATATACCAAAATATCATCAAAGAAAACTAATATAAACTTATCCAGGAAAGATCGGAATATCTCATTCATGGGACGCATAAAAGTGGCAAGAGCATTTGTCAACCCAAAGGGCATTATTACAACAAACTCGTAATGTCCGTCGCGTGTCCTAAAGGCAGTCTTATAAATATCTGTATCCTTGATCCGGATCTGATGACATCCAGATCGTAAATCAATTTTTTGTGAAATACTTAGCTTGTCCCAACTGATCAAATAACTCATCAACCCTAGGTAATGCATATCTATTCTTCACTATAATCTGGTTAAGCATGCGGTAATCAATACGCAACCTTAATGTCCCATCTTTCTTCTTTTTTTTCAAACAAAATTTACGCACCAAATGGAGAAACACTTTCGGTAGTATAAACCCTTGTTCCAATAATTCCTAATCTTGTTTCTTCAATTCGGCCATCTCTAATGCATGAAATCTATATGGTGGCCTTGATGTGGGTTCAGCCCCAGGAACAAGTTCTATCTCATGATCTACCATTCTATGTGGAGGCAATTCTGTTAATTCTTTAGGAAACACATCAGGAAACTCATCCAACACTTTCTGGATCTCAGGAGCAATAGGTTGTTCTTGTAACTCTGCGGTGCCCAAAAATGAATCTAACAACAATGCACATCCCATTCTTATGCAACCATTCTTAATCTGTTTCTTAAAACTTTTCCGGGACAAAGGTATAACCACTAATGATGAAGGCAATCCTTCCAAAGACATACTTATCTCCATTAGGACTTTGACATGTAACTGTTTGCTCTCATGATCAATGCAAACTTTATGTGGCTTTGAACCATGACATTCCTAAAATAGCATCATACTTCCCTAGGCTCAATACTTCAAAACTAGTATGGGACTCAAGATCTCCTACTTGGAATTCAAGATTGTCTACCTTAGCATAAGAAGTCTTAATTTTACCATCATCCAACTCCACATATCTAGGGTCCCGGCTAATCATATTCAAATCTAGTTTCTTTTGCCAGCCTTGGGAAATAAAACAATGTGTACTACCACAATCAATAAGAAAGAGAACGGGAACTCCATGAATAATACTTCCCTCTTAGTGTCCTTCAACACCTTCTCTCTTTTTGCCTTGTCGGTTGTTTGTCTTTTGTTGCGATGCACTTTCTTTTTAACACTTCTTTTGGATAGCCTGCAAGATATCGGCTATATCAGAGGTTCCACTAGGCCCAGCTCCTCCTGGGGATCCTCCTGGGGAACTCATCTCTACAAGAATCTGGAACCATATCAAATATCATCAATAATCAAAAATCTTATAATCCACTAATCAGAAGCTTGCTCTGATACCAACTGAGACGGGCCTGGCCAGTTAACCTCTCGGTAACTGGAGATCCCATCGATCTCTACCGTTGGATCTATTTACTCTTAGAACTCAGAAAATTGATACATGCATACTTAGGTAAAGAATTTAATCTTTATACATGCTATAAGGTCCCAAAAATACTATACTTGCCATTGCTCGGCAAAACCCCACACAACAACCAAGTTTAAAAATAGTTATAGTTTTAAGCCGACCCATAATGATAATAGTAATACTAAGCAAATATATTGTCTAGCAATCCACACACTCCTACTCTCGCCTTTCTGCAGCTTGGCTACTTTCCAGAGCATCTCGCGCCTACCTTACACCATTAACCCACGGGGTTAGTCACCGCGGGACTAAGTGGGGATCGGGATCTAGGTCATATCTAGCATTAATAATCACAAAGCATTAACTTAGAGCAATAACGTAGCCTTACCATAACCTGCGCCCTGCAATCCAAGAAATAACTCCAACAAGCATAACCACAATGCATAATTATACCAAACATAGCCATTGCAACTTGTTCCAACATTAAAAACCACATATACAATAGCCAAGCAACCAAAGCATCAACATTGCAACCAATATTCCTCTGGGTCTGAGCAAGGTCAACTCGGCTGATCAGGCCAGTGACATAGAGGCGGGGTAACCCGCGTGTGTACACACCCATCCGCATTTGCGTCCGGCATTGGAGGACCACTTAGCTGTGCATGGCGTTGTACCATACGGTATCAGCGCCCGATGTTCAAATAACCATTTATATAGCATTTGTGCAAACCGTGAGTCTAGACCATCGCACCTAGACTCCGGCCCCAGTCTATATCAAAGAATTACATCACGGATAATCACTTACAATTCACTATCATCATACACATGCCTTAACAAGCTCAACATCAAATTAATTCCATACACACTTTATATAACAAGGAAAAGTTCAACCATGATTCAATAATTAAAATAACCTCTATAATGCCATATCACTATCATTATTAAATAAAAGATAAATGTCTCGCCTTCCCAAGATTCACTAATAACAAGGTTAATATCTATATTTAAGGCTTTAATGATGTTTAATCTATAGCATTCAGCTATGGTTATGCTTTCATTACCAACTTCCTTCTACATAGCACTTGTGCCTTCTAAATTTAACTAATTCCAAAGGTTAAATATATAGCTAGCTAATTTTTTAAGACTACTTATATAAATAATCGTAAATTACGATATCCCTTAGCATAAACTCCTCCTTGACCTAGGCCTCCATAAATTCATAAATTTTTCCATTCAGCCAACTCTATATTACTTAACCTTTAACTTTAACTTTTTTATTGCTACTTTACTAACAATTAATCAATTGTTAACATTTTTTTTTGACCTAACCCTAATGGCGTTAACAGTGTCACGATTCCGTCCCCAGATCTGCGGATTTGGCCTCCAGGCCACTGAATCTACATGAAGATCACACAAGGCTTCCCGAATTTGTTTGGCAAGGAAGATTTCTTGCCATTTCGGCCGATTTATGATGCAAATCGATGGTTACAGGGCCGATTCGGGCCACCAAGATCATATCATTCCCGGCCGGATCTTAATCCAATCTTCCTAATTCGTATCCTCTCTCCATTTCGGCCTCCCCAAGGCCCAAATCGGTCCATTCGAGCGATTCACATGCTTTTTGCAAACATGCCAAATCGGCAAGATCATGCCGTTATTCCAAAGATTCAAGAAAAATCTTCTTGCGGTCTTTGTCAGTTCTGGACTCATCACTTCAATTCTAATCCATTTCACATAACTTTTCATGCTTCCTGATCATTCTAGTTCATACTATGCAAACGGCAGCATGCAAAAGAAACTTTTCGATTTTAAGCGATTTACGCCACACTTTTATCTTAGTCCAGCCCTCGGGTTCTAATCACGCTATTCCAATCACTTACGGCATGGTTTAAATGATCAACTCCTAGAAATCATTAGATCTATGATGCTTTTGCAAGCTTTTTATATGCGATCAAAAAAATACTTACATATACAATCATGCAAGTTAATTCATATCCACGCACTTACAATTTACTCTAAATCCATGCCAAGTTCTTGAACAATCCTACCGTATCAACACAATTTTGCTACGCTAGAAAACCCCAGGTGTAAGGCTTGATCCCCACCTGAAATCCCGCTTGCTTCTTCTGCGCTCCAACACGCTCCCAAACCTCTGCACGCAATTCGCTCCTTCAGCAATCCCTCTGCAATCTATCTCCTTCCAAATGCTTTTCCACTGTGCTTATTTTTATTTTTAACCACCAGTATTCCGTCCGTATAATCTCTACATATACGACGTATTACTCTCAATATCCTAGGTCCGTTACATTCTTGGAAGGCTTCTTTCATTGCTTTGTGTTCTAAGACATGTGGAGACAATCCTGCATATAAAAATCCTCTACGACCTTAAATTGTGTCTTCTTCAGTTGCTCTGATGTTAAACATTGGTCAACCCTCTGTTGCTTAGTCTGTCTTTTCACTATTTCAATTGTCTCTGCCATTCTTTTTTCGTCCGTGCTTAACCCTATTGAAGCTAGTCCAGCCTCTGGTTGGTAGATTGGCACTGCAGGAGGGGTGACGTAATTGATCTCTTCTATTTGGCATGGCTTGACTATCCCTTGCCTGTGTTCTTCTGCTGGTGTTCTTTTTTCGAGACAACACTTCAATTATATCTTGTCGTAGGTCAGCAGATGCAGTACAAGTTTGCACCCCAATTTTAGAGTCCTGTAAAATATGAGCTCGAATTCTTGTCGCAGATCCATTTATTGACGTATACCCACAAAACACACATTGCCACTCATTCTGATCAAACTCTTTCACAAATCCCCACTCTGGACCTCTCCTTCGACTACCAGAATTTTGACATACACTTCTTCCATGTGTTGCTACAACCCCCTGTGGCCCTGCCATGACCACGCGACGCCCTCCCACCCCTAGATGATGATGCATGACCATTGACGACGCCTGATGTAGATGCATGACCAGCTGCCACTGTTGAAATTACTGTCTCTGCTCTGCTATTCTAAAGACTCCTTAATCGTCCGAACTAAAGGCCGACGTGTATATATGCGAAGGAGCAAGCTCACTACGCATATGTTATATCGACATTCTGTTCGAGCGTAAGGAGGAAAGGAGAAGAACCTATAGATCTCTAAGGAACAGGGTAGGAACCCAAGATCGAAAAACTCTGGGAAGGAATAATCTCACTTCAATTTCGGCGTCAAGCTCTGAACACAAAACTCACACCTCAAAGGCTTACCGTTTTCCAAGAAGTATGTTGACTCAACCTGGTAGTCAACGTTTGAGGTGAATTCTAAGGCTAAACATGTTTTTCTTATATATAATAATACACCTGCTTAAAACAGACCAAACCATGACGCAAAAACTTTTTTTCCCTTAACAAAATGCCCTAAAACGTTTTGCAATTTTTTGCGTGAGCGAAACTGAAGTTTTGCTTAGGCGAAGTTTAAAAATTTTCATTGTTTCGCTTACGCGAAAACATTTTCGCATAAGCAAAACTTCAGTTTCGCTTATGCGAAAGTTTCTGCACTTCGGATAGCGAAACTTCAGTAGTTTTGCTTACGCGAAAATGTCTCGGTGCCGAAAATATTTTTTGACGTATTTTTGACGTATTGTACTTCAAATTTCTGCCGTATCTTTCGAATAATACGTATTACATCTAAAACATATTGAACCTATCCTCACATTGAACAGGAAGGAGGAACCTGCTAGATAATTTAAAATTGAAAACAAAATAAAAGTTTCAACATAAACACTTATTATTTGGTGCACAAGAAAAACCAGTGCATCCAAGCTGCGAGATGTAGCATGAATGTCAATAAGGCATAATGAGCATAATTTTGAAAATGGCTACCATGCAACCAGACATCTTATCATGCACCATATGCTAGTTTTTAGAATGGGCAGAGTTGCAGAAGCCTTATGGATTCAACACAAGGCCACACTTGTTTGACTCACAAAAGATCGACGTATCATGATGCAAGGGCCTTACATTATTCTTAACAAGAATTCCTTATAGTACCTTAGGCACATGCCCATGTTCTAATGTGTCTTATAACGAAGGCTCAATCCAAATTACTAGAAGCATCCTATATGCCATCTATGGCATTTTCAAAAAGTAATACCACAATGATGCTTCCAAACCACCTGGAGGGCAATGTTTACCAAAGAGGCGCCTACATTGTACCTTTCAATCGTCAGTACCAAGCCTCCATACTCCTAGGAAAAAATAGAGATATCAAATAGTAGAGTTCACTTCTCTTATGTCAGTGTTCCTTTTTAATATAGTTTCTCCTTATAAAACTCCTTCATATTTCTGCAATTAACCTAGATAAATATTGTTTAAGAGAATATTAGACTTACAAACCAAATACACTTTTAGTTGCCTCAGGTACCAACATCAATCCATTCTTCTCATGTAGTATGGCAATTTGACTTCACGTTGAACTAATTATTATGCCCCGTTATATTATTGCATTGATTGTAAGTTGATGCTTCAATAAAATTTGGTATTAAGACAAACTTCTTTTCTTCTCCCTCCCCTCCCTCTCCCCCCCCCCCCTTCCGATTTCTTTTTAAGGACGTGAAACTTTATTAATCAGAAGAAACTATAAACATAGACGAAGGATTGAAAACCTAGTAAATAGATTGTCCAACAGAGCAAAATCACCCATAATCTTGCAATATACAACGTCTTAACGAGTCATATATAAGTGGGTGAAAGCATGCTAGGGTGTACCATCTAAAGTACTTTTTAGAGTCTTGAAACTACCCGGAAAAAGTACCCGATCTTGAGATCTGGGAACTTGCATAAATGCTGCAATAAATAATAAGTTTGAGAGTTAATCCATTTATATTAGTCTCTAATAGTATTGTTATCCTCTAATACTATAGATTGACATGTTATTGACCTTCAATTCAAAAAATTTCAATTGATTTTAATGGAAAGAAAAAACAGAAAGTACCAGTTTTAAAAGTACCCAGTGTAGGTACTTTTGAGGGTTCCAAAAGTGGTACACCGTAGCATGCTTTTACCCAAGTGTTATTCTGAAAATAGTGAATCCAGATATGATTCTTCACTTCATCCTTTAGAAGATATATATACTTTGATAGTGCATTGCTTAGCTTCGATGAGCACTTGCTTCGACAAAATTTGGTCTTAAGGCAAACTTAATTCTCATAGATAGGGACTTAGGAAGTTGAAGGATCATTTGGTGTAGTAGTTTCGATTGGAACTTGCTGAGAAGAACTAGTCTTGGCAGCTTCTGCAGCTGCAATTTCCAATCTTTCCTTTTTAGAAACAAAACCCTTCTTCGAGAATGGCGTTGTGTGCATTGATTCTATATACTTCTCAGCATATTTGGTAATGGGACATGCAGAATGAGGATAGTCGAACAATTTTCTTTGTTTAATCTGAAAGCATAAACACAACACTGAATGTTAAACTAATTATGTGTACTCATATTGAAACTAAATATAAAAAATTGATGTTGTTACCAAAGGCTCACTACACCAGCCATACTCTTGGGCTGATGTCATTGGCATTTCATATTTATCTGGAGGAACAGCATCTAGGTGCTTTATTGGAGTGAAATTCCCAATCACTTCTTTTGACTCATCATACTCCTTCTGCGTTACTGGCCAAGGTTATAAACTGTGACTACTATAGCCAAACCAGTAGAAATAACAGATATGTACGCAGTTAAGTACCTCTGATTGAGGGCCTTATCTTGGTTGGCTTGTCAGCAATTGGAACCACTGCATCATTAATGAGTAATCAAGAAATTAGAGGAAATTTTTGAATAAGGTCTAGATAGCTTTAAAAACCAACTTGTAAAAGGATTGATGGTAAAAGAAGGATCGTCTTCTGACGGTTTTGGTTCTAGCTTTACACAAAACTCCTTCCAAATTGCATTTGCTGAGACTTCATCAATCTTTGCAGATACCATAGACCGGTTAGTGATCTTGGGTGGAGTCTTGGGAGGACTCTTCCTTGCCTCCATTTTTGAAGGTTCTCCCATGTTTCTACAAAAAATCAAAAGATTATGTAATTAATCCTCCGAACTTGTAGAGATCATGAAATGAGATATGACTATTAGAATGTGATTTCTATGGAATTCACGTAAATTTGTTGAATTCTACTTTGTTAAATCAACATTGTTAATGTCCCAGCAACCAGCAACCATGTGTGGATAAAGATTAACAACCGCTTTGATTGGAACATAAATTTCAGTATTGATATACGCAATAAATTCTGACCTATGACACATTATGCGAAAAGCAATTTAGATTCCAAGATTGTGAAGAGGACTTATAAATTTTAATTTTCTATTAGTGAATGAAATAATTGCATGGTAATTCACAACACTGTGATTGGAATTTACTACAAATCATATCATTGGAATTTAGTGCAAAAAGGGCTTCAAAGTTGATGCTCTTATTGACACAGCTTGCCACAGTAGTGGTATGTTCAGTGTCAAATTTCATAAAGAGTTGATTCGAACTGTCAATGAAGCTAGATGAGAACACCTTTTATCTAGGGAGATTGTTTCGAAGAACGTTGATGGACTGCTAAGAAAATCAAGATATTGTGAGCTTCTGGTGGCAAAGTGGAGGATTACTCGAGAAGCTTAGGACGACTCCTTGTGACTTTATGTAGTATTTCTGAAATGCTCCATTGCAGGTGGAAGGTTTTTAGAAGAAAAGATAAAGCAAGTTATCTTGTAAGTGATATAGTGTATTTCTGCCAACATCAATTCCTCTAGGTATAGACCTCTTAATTATCTACATATATAAACTTAAGCATTTAGATAATTATCTATAGCCAAAATATAAGAGGTCTGTTTGTTCATTTATCTACAATGAATTTGCAGCAATGAGACATTGGCACAAAGTTCAAAAATCTATGATAGAATTGCCATATATGAAATTTGACCGATGGAGCTTGATGTCCCAAGCTAATGTTAGCTAGTTACTGTCAAGACAAGGATTGCAACTGCACATAAGCTAAATGGTTTTAATAAAATGGGTCTACATCTCTTAAAAAATATGGAGGTTAGCTTATCTAAGTTCATTCGGATATCTAAAGTGCATACATGTATATTTGACCCTTCAAAACAATTAATGATAACTGACCTCGATTGTGTTGATATCATAATCACTTCCAGAGAAAAAAGCTTGCAACAATACACAACAAAAGAAGAAATTGAGGATCCATTCGAGGACACAACCAACCAATGATCCCTCACCCACGGGCTAAACTGTTCCAAGAAGGAAGTATCGATCCTCCTAGTCACTAGTTTAGAGGATGCCTATGCAGAATATCCTAATGTCTTTGAGCATATGCACGCACCCTAAATATGACAAATACATTACTGTTGCAATTGCCGAGTGGGAAGGGAAGTCGCCAAACTATAGTACCCCATCTAGTCAATAGCTTAGAGGATGCCTATGCAGAGGTATCCTATTATACTAAACAGACCATATAGTCTAAGAAAAGATAGGAGGCTAAACATAATATGACAAATATATTACGATGCAATTGCCTAAGAGAAATAATGAAAATGAGCTAAACATGCAAATAATAGAGCTGCAAGACAAAAGTGCTAAATTTTTCTTTTCAGTTTTAAGAGGCCGCTTTCTAGGTCGCCTCCATTGACATTTGCTCCCAGAGGAGTTTACATGCATCTTCTATGCATCTTCTGATACTTAAGTTGTAATTGATCAGGTGGTTACAATGGTGTAAAGCATTGCTTACTCTTCATATCTACCATTGCAAAGAGGCAAATACATAGCGATATAAAAAAAGAGGAGCATATGTAGCAGTTCAATTGATATGTACAAGGCATCTAAGTTTTGCAGCGCACATTGAGCACAGTTCTGCTTAAGTATAACTAAAATGTTTTGAACAAATGTATAAGTCAGATATACCAAATTTAATTGCAGCTTGAGGAAATGTGCTCAATGGGATTCATGCGCAAGGGAAGAGGCTTGAGTCTCTAAAGCCGGTCGTTAGAAGGAATTTGAACAACATCTATTTCATTAACATAACAGGCTGAAAAAAAAATAGGTCTTACCTCTTACTCTTTAAATTTTGGTAACCTTTCAGTAATAGCAGCTCGCTGCACGCTCAAGATCTGCAACAAAACGATACCATCATAAGTCCAACTGAAAAAAGTTAAAGAAGACCAGTAGGTTATGGTGCACTGGAGAACATTAGATTTGTGTATGGGATCATCGCAGTAAACGAGCACAACTGGCGTTTTTGTTGGGAAATGGATGAAATAAGATAAGGAAAATATTCCAATCTGTATGTACTCCCGGCAACCATTCCGCTTGGAAAAAACATCAATTTACAATAAAACAAATGTTTACATTTACCTCTTAAAGCGTGAAGCAACCTATTGGAGAATGCAAAAGGCAGGAGTTAGAATGGCGTGATATTTTTAGGCTGGCGACGTTAGCAATGAAAAAGCTAATTTTATGAGCCCTGTATTTTCGTAGATCAAGACCCAAGATCTAATGGTTCAAAATAAGTTTATGTCAAACCTTATAACACATTGATAATATTGGCTATAGCAAAAAAAAACTAGCAAAGATGCGCAACAAAAAGTTTTGAGTCTTGAGCACAATGTGAAGCTACCAGATGCAATAAAACCAACAATAGATGCACCTGTCATATTTTATATAATAAAGAATAAATGCGTCGCCAAATAGGCAGAATTAATTCCATAATAAAAAGCAGCTATCAAACTAAGAAACCACCCTATAATAATGCCTTTATACTCTGGTCAAAGCATCTTCAACCTCTTTCCTATCATTGCAGGTAGATATGAGCCTCTCCTTCGTCTCATCCAGTACTAAAAGGGCATGGCCATCCATGTAGATACTATGGGAAGTCCGCTGCATTAGTTAGAGTCATGCTAGAAAAAATGCATTCAGACCTTGAAGGAAACTCCCGAAATATATACCTGAAAGAATTTATATTTCAGCTAGGAGACTCTGAGCTAGAAGTGCACTCTTCAAATTCCACTCTCTTCTCCCATCCATAGTACTATAGGAGATGTAGACCCTTTCTATCAATATATTCCTGCTACCTTGAAGCATAACCTGTAGGATTTCAAGCAGAAACAGATCTATGTGTACTAAGGAGAACTGCTCTCCATCTTTCCATAAGCAAGGTACTATAAGTGGTTCTTCAAAGGTGCATCTCAGACCCAAAGTGCCCACCACTCCACTCCTACAGCTGCCTCAACTGCTTCCTTGCAATAGAAGTACTATAGACTATAGCCTTATTTCCATATATAAAACAAAGAGAAGATAATCACATTCCCTGCAATCATAGGTACTATAGGAGAGGGCCTTTTGCATTCCTAAAGGACATTACTATAAGTTGACACCTAGCAAGATACTGCAGCCCCAAAGAAGTCATGACAGCCCCATAACAAATCAATCATGCTGCCGGAAATGAACCTGGGTCCGACCCAGGGATAAACAACAGGGCCATATGGCCCCCGATTCAACCTGCCATCGCCACTGCAGGTAGGAAATCAGCCATCCGGCAGACCTCAGGGGTCTGCAAATCGGCCCCAGCCGATGGGGTTTCCAAATGCTCTGACCCAAAAATTGGGACTTTTGCCCTAAACCAGGTAAACCATCCTGCTATTTCGTCTGTTAAGAATTTAGGATCATTTGCAGCCTCCCCCGCTCCACAGAGTATAAACAATTCCCCAGGGACACATAAAACCGTCCCGGTAGATGGGGCCTCCAACAAATTGATTTCAAATTGGGGCTTTTGCCCGACATGAGGTGAATCGTTTCCCCCTTTACGGATAAGAATCCGGGTTCATTAGCGGCCTTCCCCACTTCACAAAGTACTAATCATCCCCCAAAGGGCAACCGAATAGATAAGGTATCAGCAGGGGAAGATCTGGCCTCTAAGGCAAATGTGAGTGCCATCGGTGCTATCCGAAAATTGAAAACTGCAATGTTAGGGGCAGGGACAGGAGATAGTGCAGGTGGGCAGAAAAACCTCACACAGTGCAACAAAGCAATCAACGAAACTGATAAGATCATGTTGGAGGCCGGGAGGCGAGGATAATCAAGCATTCCCAAAGGACTTAAACAGGGTAAGAGTTCTCCCTCTACACCCGGTGAATAACGTGATCTTCGGAACCCGAAGCAGGGATAGTGAAGCAGGGCAAAGTAAAAGTAGGGGAAGATCGGGGCCCGGCTAGTGGTAATGCAAGGAGCAATGCAAGGGAGGCTTGGAAAAACAACGACACGATAGCAAGAGTTAACAAGCCTAGATTTTCAGAGTGGATAAAGAATAAGATGCCAACAGAAACAACCGGGGAGTTTGAGAGTAGATCAAACGCTTAAAATAGTAGAAGCGGGTTTTGCTCAAGATCTGGGCAAAGCCCAACAAAGGCCAACTTGAAGAAAAGGCCCGAAAGTCTTTGGAAATATGGAAGTAGGCGAGGAATCTAACTATCCAATAGCGAGATAGATCATGATATGCGTAAAAGTGGTGGAGAACACGGTATCACGATCGGTCATTGGTTTCTTTACTGAGGAGGATTCACGGACCTCCTAAAAAATTGGAATCTTGGCTCTCGGCACATCCCCGAAGAAATTAGGCCTACCTCAACACGAATCGCTAAAGGCATTGGGAAGTAACTTCTTTCTCATTCTTTTTGATAACGAAGCAGTGGTAGATAAGATGGTGTCCCGCGCAGTAGACTCATTCATGGGAGAGTACATTTTATATCAATATTACTCACACGGCTTCTCCCCCATCAAATCTAACCATCAAAATTCCGTGTTGGTTAGAGATCGAACACCTACCTCGGACATGTTGGTACCTGAATTCTTAAAGGTCATTGCTAACCACGGTAGGAGCATATATCTCACATTCCATCGCCAAAGGACCAAAGATTTGTGTAGCAATACCGAGCAGCGTCGGGCATACCTAAAGGGGTGGTGGTTAAGAGTGGCAAATGCTCTTTCAAGTTCCCCACGAAATTGACCAATAGATGGGAAATATCTGAGAATGTTTCCGGACATAAAGATTGATGGACTAGAAGGAGAACCCCAAAGTCAGGTCTAGAAGAGATGGGACTCCTCAACAACAAGCTCCGGCTGGCCTTAATGATCCTCCCACATCTAATGGTGCTCCAGTTAGCCACCCCATCACTCAAGTAAGTATCACCCCATGCGCCCCTAGCCAGGGAGGTGAAAATCACTGCTCCAACATCGTGGGAAAGCTAGCTAACGAATCGTCGTCTGACCCGATAATCTAAATAAGTTTATCAAAAGCGGATGATCGGTCATGGGAAGTGGTAGGTTCCAAACAAAAAGGGAGGACTAGGAACATTGCTCGGGAGGCCGGAGCACTCGGTCAAAACCTCTTCTCCAGGCATCTCCGAGTACTCACAGTGTTCCAGGAGCAATAAATCCTTTCTCTCAGTACATTCTGGAAACAACAGACACAGAGAAGGGAACGCTTTCTGAAGCGGAAGGTGGGATTGGGAGAGGTATAGTGGTATATGGGGAATTGGATGAAATAGAGAGAGTCATTCCCCCAAACAAAAATAAGTGGGCGGATCTAATGGAAGAGGAGGATATGGTGGACGAAGATCCCCCTACTCTAACAGGGAAAAAAAACAAAAAGGTAACAAGCACAAGTCTAGAAGAAGAAGGGTCGGAAGGCATGAAAAGGAAAAAGGGTCCGGAAACATCTCTTTATGAATCATAAAATTCTCAGTTGGAATATTAGGGGAGTAAAATCCTCTGAATACAAGAAGAGTAGGTTAGCAAGCGCCATAAAGGGGATCAACCCGGATGTGATATGCTTACAAGAACATAAGTGTAAAAGGGAAGAAATACAGGAGCTTTTCAAAGTAATAGGCAATGAATACGTGGGTATTGCTGCAGTAAAGGAAACTTCTAGTGCAGGGACCCTCATCGCGTGGAAAAAAGAAGTAAATGTGAGTCACGGTGTAGAAGCTGATTTGGGAGATGGGCTTTAATCCTATGGCAACATGAAGGTAAAGTATGGGGCTTGGTGAGCGTTCGCCCATAACAACAACCCAGAGGCGAGAGGAGCCCTATGGGCCACTCTTAGGCACAAATTAAAAGGTTTGGGAACAAGGTAGCTTGGATAATGGTAGGAGATTTCAATATGGTGGAAGCGGTGAGGATAGACAAGGAGTATCATCTGCAATAGTGTATGGGTTTGAGAAAGTACAGTGGTGCAAACCGTTGGAAGATATAGGCTTCATGGAAGTTGACGGAGATAAGAGCTATACATGGTGTAACGGATGGATAGGCATGGGTAGGACTTATGCAAGACATGATAGATGCTACATCAACGATGAGGCACTTACCATCCTTCCAAATGTGCATAGATCCAACCTTCTACAAAATGCTATCTCGGATCATAATCCACAGGTCATATCCACCCAGATTTGCCAGATTAGAACTTCTAAAACAGTATTCAAACTCAACACTAGATATTTGAAAGATCCAGAATTTGTGGAGGCTTGTAAAAGCATATGGCAATCCACTTTCGAGCGGGCTCGGGGATGGAAACCATGGTAGCGACCACGGGTAATATAAAAAATATGCCAAAAGTTGGGGTAGAGCTAAAGTGCAAAGGGAGAGGGAGAGTTGGATAACCTTTACAATCAACTCCACTCACTTAGAAACCTTGGGCCCGAATGATGGGATAGAGGAGAAGGGAATAATAGAACAGATAAAGGCACTAGAGGAAGTCAAGATAATGGAGAACAGATGCAAAGCAGGACTGACTTGGCTAAATGAAGGTGATAAATGCACCAAGTTCTTCTTTAAGTCAGCTAAAGAAAAGAAGAGGTCGTCTTCTCTATCAACCATTGCACTAGGCGACGGCTCAACCCTCAAATCCCCAGGGGATCTAAAAAGGTACTTACATAATCATTTCCAAGATTTTTTTGGGGAACATAACTTACCATTCCAAGATACATATGAAGAGCTAGTGATCTCAAAAGTTTCACCTATAATGAGCTCTAGCCAAAAAGATATTTTGAGTCGCCCTCTCTCTATGGAGGATCTTGAAAAAGCCACCCTCTTATTGGCTAAGAATAAATGTCCGGGTATGGATGGAATTCCCATCGAATTCTACCAATGCAATTGGGAATGGATTAAAAATGATATCTTTTCTGCATACACAGACTTCTTGCAAGCTGAAAATTTAAATCCAAGATTGAATACAGGCTGCATTGCCTTGGTACCCAAGTGTAAGGAGCCAAGCACAATTAACGATTGGAGGCCTATCACACTCCTATCTGCATTTTACAAAATCATAGCCAAGGCTATGGCGAGAAAGATCAAACCAATTTTAGCGGAAGGTATCTCACAAGCCC
Source organism: Isoetes taiwanensis (assembly GCA_021234155.1). Classification (NCBI taxonomy): domain Eukaryota; kingdom Viridiplantae; phylum Streptophyta; class Lycopodiopsida; order Isoetales; family Isoetaceae; genus Isoetes; species Isoetes taiwanensis. The sequence goes on along the minus strand of JAJEKV010000245.1, from coordinate 29,633 downwards.
AATCGGCTTCCCTCTGCGGGTAGAAGTATCTGACAATGTGGCGGCACTTTTGAAGGGTTGCCTTTGGGCGGAAAAAAGCAGGACAAAAGGTAGCCTATCTAAAGCTAGATTTCACCAAGGCATCTGGCGGCATTAGATGGAGTTTTTCTGCATAAAAATGTTGCTCAAAATTTGGGTTGTGGGGATAGTTTTACAGAAGGGGTAATGAAACTATTGAGATCAGCTCGTGCCTCAGTCTTATTTCAAGGTGAATCATCTCCTATATTTGAGATTAAGAGGGGCATCAGGCAAGGTTGTCCCCTGGCTCCCTTCCTCTTCAATATAGCAGCGAAGCTCTCTCCACGGCTATTCACCTGCAAGCATCCATGAGCGGTCTCATTCGGGGGACTAGAAATGTGGGGCCGGTTCTCAACAAATCTGTAACCGGTTATCACGGATGACTCATTTCTATTTATCGAGGCGAGAGGAAAACAATATATGTCGGATGCGGGACAACTCGGCCACCTTCTCAATAGCCTCGGGTTGCCTCATAAATTGGAAAAAATGCTTTTCGGTCGGTGGCCTTTGGAGAATAGGCATCCCATATGTTTGGAAAGCTTACCATGGAAAATTATCCCTGAGGGTGAACATTCCAGCTTGTTAGGAATCCCAGTGGGCATTAACATCAATAGTGCACGAATATGGGATGAAATGCTACTAGGCCTACATAAACACCTAAATTGGTGGAAGGTAGCAAAGTTATCCCTTGCGGGGAGGATTCTTGTGGCAAAACATGTGCTAAGTAATACTTATGTATACATATCATCAATTCTACTTGCACAGGGGAGAAGGTCAGGGGAGTTAGAAGGGCTGATTCGAAACTTAAATGCAGGGGAGGTAATGAGGAAGGTGCAGCGATCAAAATTGCTTGGTGGAAGTGCAAGAGGGACAAAGCAGAAGGGGAATTGGTATGTTTGACATAGTCTTCTGAGCAAAGTATTGATAGCCAAATTCATATGGATGATTCTTGAGGAAAAAGGTGAAGTCTCGGGTTTGCACCTCATCAACCAAGCTCTATTGTATTCTTGTAAGCATAGTAAGCCCTCCGTCAAGGTCTAAACTTCCATGGTCTCTCTTTTTTTGATCTCAAGCCAAGTAAAGAAGCCTCCCCCTTCACGAAGGGTCTTATTTAAAACTTGGAATGCCATAAAGAAACTATTCACGCTTGATATCAGCAAATTTGAAGCGAGACCTCCCCTCCATGGTGGGTACCGGTGGAAGTGCACAATAAACAAGGCCCATTAGGTATAGTGGCTGATCACGAGGATTGTGAAGAGATGGAAAAAGCGTGGTATATATTCATGTGCTTTCGATGTGGTATATGGGAGAGCATCGGCCGGTTGGGAAGCATTTCAAGCTGTTTTTGGTTTAAAGGAGGCGGAGACAAGATAATTTGGGAATGTGTGGCTTCCGTACTCCCAAACACAATAAGCGAGAGGAGATCAACGTCCATGGGTCGTACATCCTTCGATACTGACCAAACAAGTTTGTGAAGTCATGCTACAATGGTTTGAAGACTAAAGGGATTTCTTCGGTATCCCCAAGTGGGAGATAGTGATCACGGAGGACATCCTTAAAAACATCGGAGAAATGCTTGGCTGAATTTCCTCCCTCCACCGAATCAACGCCTTTCTTTGGCAAGAGTGATCCACGGGGTCCCAAGGGTCAATCATCTAGTCTCCAAATGGGACAATAACGTGAGCCCACTTTGCCCTATGTGTGGAGAGGAAGAAGAATCCATAGAACATTGTCTGGTGGAATGTGGGATCTTTGCATGAAGTATGGGCCTGGAGTCCGGATAGGTTCGAATACCCTTTAGGAACCAAAGAATTCTGCTGCTAGGAATTCTCCCCGAATGGTGTCCCAAGAAGAAGATTTCTTTTCACATAGCAAGGGCACGGGCGATCCGGGTCAATATGGAAAAGGAGGAATGCCCGGAGTCTTGGCCGAGGATCGGGGAGGTATTCATATCATCAACACGACTACTTCACACGGTACTTGAAAGACTTAAAAAATTTAGGCTAGTTTTTAAAGGTGAAGAAGAGGTAAAGGAAGAAATATGGGGCACCTATTTTAATCTGGTCTAGGTCGGGAAAGAGAATAGTACAAGCTGGAGCTACGTAGCTACCCCCATCCCATATTCGTGGATGGGTGCACCTCTGCCATGTGGCTTTGTACCATTCTCTCTAAGTAAATAAAATCTTTTTTATCCCTCAAAAAAAAAAAAAAAATGGCTCACAAGATCACAAGTCTCCCGTCCTCTAATCATGCGATTATCCAGCTTTAAGGCAAGCAACACGAAAGATCTGAGTGTCATTTTACCTAGCTTATTTAGAAAATGACCAAGAAACCCTACTCCAATGAGTGTAGTCTTTACCACAGGAAGTGCAGTTTTCAGATTGCATTGAGTGCAATTTTAAACCACATCTGAAGAATGACATTTTCAGATCTGAAACCCAAGCCTGAAAGCAGTCTATGTGCTCTAGCATCAATAGAAAAATGAGACCCAAATGCTTTTCCATACCGTGCAAATTGCCAAATTCACCTAGCCATATTTGTCTATGAAATTCCTTGCTACGTCTTTGACCACGGATTTCCATTGCCACTAATTTACATGTGTATCCATAGTACCGGGGTAGGTTAATGGGCTTTCAAATAATCTTTGTATAGATCTTCCTTGTTTTTGAATGTTGGCCTTAGCTGTAAACAGTCTCATATTAATATTTCATGTTCATTCTGTTCAAACCAAAAATGGATAAGTTGAATAGTGGGAAGGAGTTATTCAATACATTTTTGGCCGATTTGAGCCTTGAAAGTGACAATGCATGGTGCACGGTAGAAACATTCCAAATAAGGAAGAAATTTTTACTAATAACAGGCAGCCTGATTCTTAGAGCAACATTTTTTTTCCCAGAGCAAAGTGGTGCAGGAATCCTTTGATCATGGATAGGTATGTGTTTCCATAAAGGCCCTAAGGCATTTTATGCTCTGATACTACTCTTTATAGAAGAAAAGTGGCTCTAAAAAACTAGCATTCGTAGAGCCCTTCAGCATCAAATGAGCTCCTTTGTCTTTGTTGCTTTAGAACCACCAACTCGTTTTGCTTCTTTACTCTCTGCAACAGCTATCAATCATGAGTGACACATGTTCTAACTTAGTACATTAAATCTGTAGGTTTGGCTTGGAACATGTTTGAGTTTGAGCATTTTGCATTCCATTTGAAGCATGAAATTTGTCATCTTTTGCTGAAGATAACAGGCTATAGCCCTTGTAACGATACATATGATGATAGATCAGCTTATAGTACCTCATTTATTGTGGCAATCTATGCTCCTTTTGGTTCTCATTATTATAAGTATTTCTGTATTTTTATGTTTCCTTTTGAAAAATTATGACCTTCCAACCGCTGCCGTAGTCCTTGGATAGAGACTTCAGGATTTCTCACAAATGTGTTATGATGCTCTTAATATTATATTTTCCTGCCAGTCCCTTTTCTTTTCAAATCCGTCATGGCTTTTACACATCAAGATAGTCTGAGAGCAATGGTTTTTGGCCCCTTGTCCATTTCCCGCCCTAGCTACAATGTCGAATTTTCCTCACTACCTCGCTATTCTTTTCAGGCTTTCCCCACTATCCTCTCCCATCCCATTGTTCTTCCTCCATAATGTTGCAAATGCATGTCTTCCAAGAGATCCACAGCTATTTTACACAGTCCCAATGTTTGAGCTTAAGCACGATTAACGAAGGCATGCAAAATGCAGCAAGATTAGTAGTACCTCGTGCACTTATAGAGACGCCTCTATAAGCTTTTAAAGGCATCAACTTACACCATTTTTTAAGGCGTCGTGATTCTTGAGTTTAATTGGCTATGAACTAAGCAAGAGAGAAGAAACCTGTGTTGGATGATCCTATTCTGGATGTGCTTTATTTTCCATTTTATTCGTCTCAGACGAAGAATACTTAACGCCTACAATTTTCCGTATTCCAATCTGTATTTTTTTTGCAGGCAAAAAATTTCTGGTAGTGTTAGCGTTCAAGCCTGAGATTAGGCCATGGCAATGAGAGTGTCGTGTTGAAGCCTCTACAGTGTGTTCTTTATATTGGCAAGAAAATTCCCTAGATTTCATATGCTGGCATATTGCTCCCATTTTCTTCCTCTAACCGACTATAGTTTTATTTAACAAATACTATCTTTTGCAATTGAGACACTAAACTTAACCAAATATCAATTCCATTGGGTCATATTTAGGAAGGAATGAACTTGTCCCTTGCCTTATAGCGGGTTTATAAAGTGCAATTAAGGCATCATGTGGACCTATAAACTAACAAGCGCCACTAGGAGGATTATTTGGAGAAGTTTGATAGAAAACAAACCAAATGTTGCCACCTCTCTCGTCTATCTTTTGTTAGCCTTCTCACATCTCTAAATTTGTCAATATTCACGTTTTCATCCCGGTCACTCTCACCAAAGATTGAAAAAAGGTCTTTGCATCTACAAAATTGAGCTGATAAATCGCCTAATAAAAGTATTTCACGAGTCTCTGCTTAGCTTTCCCTTTTAATTTTACTTTCGTTTAGTGTTGTTATAATCTAGCCTTGTAATAAATTTCTTAAAACTCCTTTAACTTGAGGCTCTCTCTGGCGGAGAGGAAGTGAATTTGGAACACCGCAAATATTTGATGGAAATCCTCTCTAATTATATATGTATTTATATATACTATAATCCATAATATTTTTCGATTTCACATGAGGAATGGCCATGAAATACTGGCTACGGACCTAAAATGCAATTTTTTGTCCTCCTAAAGAGTTTTTTAAGTGGCAACCTTCGTTTCCGCCTTCTCACCAAGCCCAATCTGCTTTTGCTGCTGATGGCTACAAATTGGTATCGAAGGCATATGTTGTGAAGAATTTCCGTCCCATTGAAGAAGGAAGAAGTTGTAACTTTTCGAATGCTAAGGATCTTGCTCATTAATCGTAATGCTAAGAATAGCCAACCAGCTTTTCTAATCCATCCTCATAACCCTATTTTGAGTTCTTCATGAATAGCTCTTTTTGCCTACATTTTGGCACAGATGCGTACCTTACAAATCACTGGAGCACCTTCTATCGAGTGGCCAGTTTGCAACAAATGAACACTTATAATCTGTGGTTTCTAAGCAACTGTTGAACATTGTATTATTATACTTAACTTCAAAATCATCATGAATTGTGGAAACCTAGTGGTTGCATGCACATGTTCAAATCCTTGTGCTTTCGTTTATTTTGAACATTTAACTCACCTCGTTGTCACCAATATATTGCTCCGCTATATTTGTTTTCTTATTAGATCTGTTTACACTAAAATTCCCTTCAATTCATTCATATCTCATAAATCCTCATGCCCTTTTCTTATGCTATTCAGGTGAATTGAAATTGTCTTGGTATATCTTTAAAACAATGCTCTATAAAGCTAACACTCTACATTGTTTTCACACTTTCACGACCTCAATGCTTTTTGTTATCATATTATTTAATTCAATTCCAAAAAGCATAATAAAACTATATCTAATGGATGTGACTACTTTTTCCATTTTACATAGTGAATTCAAGCTTAAAATTGCCCAAGCCTTCTACTGCACATTTTTGCTAGTCCCCTGTTGCATTTGCTCAAGATAAAAACACACAAGCATATCTTATTGAACAATATTGCAAGATAACCAAAGAAGGCCAGGCCAATATTGCAAGATAACATAAAGTGACAAATTACAGATGGTATCAATTGATGGAGCGACGTATATATCGAACAGCGTCATGTTATGACCACGAGCATATCTGTGGTATATCCATGGCTTTGACATGTTATAGTCACGCCAAAAAAAAAAAAAAACAAAAAAAAAAAAATACGGCGTTTTTGTGGACTCGGCCAGTTTTTTTTGCCATTTAAAATTTGGCTATCACATGCCCACGTCCGACATTTACAGCGATGGAACGTCACATGCAAACTAACTTCAAATTGGCATTGAGCAGCGGATTTTTTGCCATTTAAGGCTAGCTATAACATGCCCACATCCGACATTTACAGTGATGGAATGTCAATTGACATGCAAACTAACTTCAAATTAGCATTGAGCAACGGACAATAATGTCAAACTAACTTCAAATTAGCATTGAGCAACGGACAATAATGTCAACGGATATGAAAATTTTAGCATTAAAACAACTTTCGTGTTTCAAACCTATTATCTTAGAAGCCACATCATGGTACAAGTGTGTGCTTATGTTATAGCAGTAATCACAACAGAGCATTGTTATTGTTAAGAATGATACAATATTAGAGCTTTCAAGTCAAGTGCAATACTAGAGCTTTCAAGTCAGGAGCTTTCAAGTCAGGTTCTATTGGCGGGTTGACTCAATACTTTTTATTTGTTTTTATTTGTTCTCTTCTGAAGTGAAGTTCAATATGGTATCTAGGATATAAGTTACGAGATCGAGCATGGAGAACCATGTACGAATGCTTCTCCATGTACGAATGCTGACAAGTAGAATATGTTCTAATGTGGTGGCATAACAAAATATGGGGTGTTCTTGCATCTCATTTGTAACCAAAGTGCCATCAGACCATCATGTAGAGAAGATGATTCTCTCCTATCACACCACATAGGAGGTACACAGTTCCTTGATTTTCTTAATCTGAGTCCTACGACCTATAATTGAGTACAACCAGCAAATATGAAAAGCTGAAGTCTGAAATCATTATACTTGGCATTTGAAAGTGCATATTAGAAAAGCTCTGATTCCATAAACATAAAAGTTACTATGAAGTGACAAAGATTCATTTTGTATGCTGTTCGTGAAAGTTAGATTAAACAGCTGCAATAAGGCACCTAAAAAAAGAGATTGGAGAATTGAACCCCACACCCCAGAAGACATATTTTTTCCTGAGTCTGGGAAGTCAATAAATTTCCCTTCAAAAAGTGGCTTGTTTAAAATAGAACTTTCAAGTTCTAGATCGACCTATACAAGCATTAAAGTCTCCAACAAGACTCGTATGATTTCATGAAATGATTCGACACCCCAAACATGAAATGATTTAATACCCCAAAATTTAAATATCAAACTGTAATGCCCAGGTTATGAGAGACCAAACAGAATACTTGACAAAGAATTCTAGAAAGGAAGGAGGTTCTTATTTACCACAGTTGGCAGTTACAGACACAGAGAGTATGCAATCTTATTTCTGGATAATCCTTGAGATGGAAACACAGCCACTAGACCAATAGCACAGCCTAGTATCATTTATGATCTTAATTTATTGAAACAAGCCTGACTTCCATAACCAGCAAGCAACTTGCCTTCCTGAAGATGATCGTTGATTGATTGAATCCTTTTTTTATTTGTTTATCATAGAACTCCCAACTAATTCATAAGAATTGTTTCTTATCTGCCTAGAATTCATCAAACATATGATCTAAGGTGCGTTTTTCTTGTGACACTCAGAACACCCCAAGAATTCAGCCCAACTCACCAAATCAGGCTCTATTGGTATCTTATTAAAAAGTCCTCGACTTCATCTATTTGCCATGCTCTGCTTAAAAGCGAAAGCATGCATCTGCAATGATCTGCTAGTGGTCTAAAGAGATAATCTTGTAACATAGAATTAAAACAATGATAACCTTCATCAATTAAACCCCTACAACCATGAATTCTTACTTCTTACTCTTTAACTTTTCGTAAACTTTTAGCAATAACAGGTCGCTCCATGCTCAAGTTCTGCAAAAAAGTAATATGCATCGTCATAACTCCCAACGAGACAAGCTAAAGTTAAATGTAAATCATCTTTATTGCCTGCAAAAGCCTACATATGCGTAACACGATATCGTCTATAATTGTAATAAGAAATTCTCAAACAAGTATCTTAGAAAATAAAAGTTACAATAAGAAAGAACTAGATAGTTAGGCATTACCCACCAAACAAAATACGAAGAAAGTTAGCGGACAAGACTGCAGCAGGTTATGGCAAGCTGAGGGTCCACTACAGGACTTTCTTGAAGTTGGAAGCGACGGGACTTTCTTGAATGGACACAAGCAACTAATTTTCAACATAATTCAGCTAAATCACGCTAAGCCTAAACCGAGAAAATAATTTCAAACAAACAAATTAAATAACGCCAAATGGATAGTTAACTGTTCCAAAGAGGAATTGTCAATTCTATTGCATCCGTACTCCTTGGGAAGCTTAGTCAACAGTTCAGAGGATCCCTATACAGATGTATCCTATTATACTGGCATATGCACAGCCCTAAACATGACAAATATATTCTGATGCAATTGCCTGGAATTGGGAAGCTGCCAACCACTAGTTTAGATGATGCCTACGTCTCGCCACTAGTTTTGAGGATGCCTATGCAGAGGTACCCCATTATACTGAGTATAATCACAGACCCTATAATCCAAGAGAAGATAGGAGGCTTACAAAGCAATATGCAGAGTCATAACCTCAAAAACGAACCAAGAATTGACCTTGTGCCAGCACATATACGTTCTTTACCAGTTTGCAACATTATGTGCTGATAATAATTGATTAAGATAAACCTAGGAAGAAAATGGCAGGCTGAAGGAGTGATGAGTGGCCACATTAGAGATACAGAAGGCTGCATTTTCATATAGAATTTTTGGTTCTGCAACACATCAGCAGCAAGGTACGTAGATCAAAATGTGGATTGACTACCATTATTGTCCTACATCATAGCAAAGGGGGACATTTTGGTCTTTCAAATTCCAACAATTAATGTAAAAGAGTCATAGCCATATGCTGATGCATTGAGTTCAAATCGCCCCTTCTTATTTGATGCATTGCCGGCAGCCAGCAACTTAAGAGACATACAGACTGGTCCCTGTTCATCAGATAAAACTTTTAATCATGTCATGCAGAGGTTTTACTAAAGAATGCATTGCACATGCCTTTGCAGCTAAAACTGACCCCACCACATCTAAACATCAACTTGCACAGATTACAGAGCAAACTCTGGCAAATAAACATGTTGGTGCATACCAAAGGGAGAACCCGAAATGCAAATGGCATGGCAGAGTAACTCACGTCTCAAATGCCAGGACGGCATTATTCTGTGATAACGGGAACTATAATCTTGAATATGATCTTAATTAACGCTGGGTAAAGCTACGATAAATAGGAGCTATAAAAACTCTAATTTACCTTTGTGGAGCATCTTCTGGCCTAACCATAGACGACGATCCATACCTTTGTGGAGCATCTTCTGATCTAACCTAGGCGACGGTCCAGAACGGCCATAGAATTTTGAAAAAAGTCTATTCTAGATCATGATCAAATGGCTTAAGCCACATCCAACTCAAATTATCCTGTGATGCCGGGAACTATGATCTTGAATATGATCTAATTAAGGCTGAAATAGAGTTGCGATAAATAGAGCTAACAAAACCCTGATTTATTTTTGTGGAGCATCATAAGGCGTCGATCCATACCTTTGTGGAGCATCTTCTGCTCTAACCTAGGCGACGGTCCAGAACGGCCATCGAATTTTGAAGGACCGCTTAAGCCATAACCACTCACATTTTTTGACACAGCCTTCGAGAGATAAGAGGTTAAATTGTTGAAGAAAATATTTACCAGACAAGGTTTGCTGTAGAAGATTCGAAAGTTTTTTTAAAGGTTTGGAATGAGGTTTTAATTTTTATGGCTTATTGGGTAATGGTTTGATATATTAATTTTAGAAAGTAGGGTTTTCCCTTTTTTGGTTGCGGTCCCTCAGGGGCTGCAATTCATGTCGTGGGCTGTGGCATGTGGCTGCAATTCATGTCGTGGGCTGTGGCATGTGGCTGCAGCAGAATGCCGGATCTAGCTGTATTGGTTGGGTTCCTTCGGGTTTTGTGCAGGACGTGGAGATGACTGTCGAATTTTCCATCTGGGTTTTCCATCTACTGCATCTACGACGGGTTCGCCATCATCTGGGTCGAATTTTGACCTGAATAGCATACGTCCTGGATCTAGATGCGGCCAGAATAAAATACAATAGAATGGAAAGGCATGGGCAGGTTACTGGTAAGACTTTTACCGGGGTTCGACTCCCCGGCCAGTAGATCCTCTATGCAGCCATGGTTGTGTTCTTCAGACGATTTTGCTGCAAACGATTTCCCTTGCACTTACAGACGATTTTCCTTGCTTCATTCTTCTAGATTTTCCATCTTCTTCGATTTCTATGGATAATAAAAGACATTATGGTAGCAATTAAAGAGAATATGCATTTGTATTAGGCAAATGAAATGTTGATCTATAAATGTTTTGCTTGTTCTTCTAAAATAGCAATACCTTTTTATTTGGGATGGGTAAGCTATTATAACTAAGATATTGCATTTCAACTCTTTGTTGTACCTAAGGTCTTGCATTCCAAAATCCATGCGGAGTGGAACTCTGTGCACGCTAGGTAACAATACTTACTTGGGCACCTACAGTGTTGCATTCGAGGAGATTCGAGGTGAGCAATGTAAATATCATAAGGAACGTAGACAAAGGGTCAGTCATTTTCTAATTTTGCAACTTGATATTGGAATATATCCTTGTTTCTAACACTCATTGCGTGCAATTGGTGGGTAAGAATAAAATTTGACACATTCTACAGTTCCTTGCAGGAAAATAATTATGTGCAAAGCTATTATTTTGAGCTCCAAAATTATATCATAATCCAGTTGAAGAACCGAAGCGTGGTCAATGCACATGATTTGCGACTTTAGGCGGTCTAGACCTCATTGTGCTCAAGCACTATACCACATTCATAGAGCAAGATGTTACTTTTACTTGCATCCATGCCTTTGTGGGCGTTCAAAATCGAGCTCTTCAAATTTTATTCCTATATCTTACTTCTTTTTCTTTTTAAAGAAGCAACCATCTTTAGAAAATCATGTCTTACCACTATTATCTGTGACGCTCCTTGCGCTATATACGACAACTGTCGTATATATCGAAGGTCCCCATCCAACAACATCTGTCACATGGGTCCTCCGTCTAACCCGCATGGGCCCTCCGTCTAACAACGAGTAGAGGACACGGAGGTGTCATTCTGGCCCGTCCCCTATGGGCTCCTACATCAGCAAAAGCAACATAACAACGTAAGCACTAGCAATAAGAACAACAAACTACCTCGAAGGGTAGGAATAATCCATCCATCCATGTCATTAAATAGAAGCATATAACAAATACATCAAATAGAGGCTCCTACCCAGGCTCAGACTCGAAAGGGAGGAATTGACTGGCGGCTAGGGTCTCCAGATAGATCAGACCGAGTTATGGCAATGATTTAGGCTCGCAATAGACAATGGCTAGGGTTGACCACTCCATTCGCCCCTCCTGTGCATACTTTGCAGATAGGCTAAATCAGGCTCTGTCGTGACAGTAACCTGCCGGAGATGTAATCCCATGGTATCACCCAATGAGACTACTCCGGGTTGCATCTCCCCGATCCGATGAGGTAGGAAGGGTCGCGTCTCCCTCTCCGAAGTCTAGTGGCTCCATGGGCAGCTGGGCCGGGCGCCTCATCGGGAGGCGGATATTTCAGTAGACTCCAGTGGAGTTGCACATTTGTCCTAGTAGAGCCATTCTAGAATGCATAGTTTTGAGCATGAACCCTATTCAATGAACCCTAACTATAAGTTAGATGTATGTGATTAGGATCAGTTGTTATTCTTGTTATTTATCATGTTATGTTGATATATGATGATGGTTGATCTTATGTTTGCACCTCTTGTGTATTGGGAAGGGGGATAGAGCATTATTTAGATGATGCTCCTAGTTTTAGACCCATTAGTTCCCATTATTATGCGACATGTGCATAGAGCCCACCCGACTACGGAGGCTATGGAGTGCCCGAGTACCGCATAACGGGGTGAGTGGCAAAGTGGAGGGAGGTCCGTGCTGAGCGTGGCTATTGGGGACCCATGGTGGGCTAGGCTTATAGTTGGTCACCGTTATTGGGCGGGATATGAGTCCGAGCACTTCACGGGTCAATGGTGTCGCCATGACTCTCAAGAGTTGCAAGTGCTTGGGCATGGCTCTTGTTTTGGGGAGTTTAGTTGGATGCGGGGCGTGTCTTGACACCTGTGGACCTAGTCTAACTCTGTTCCACCAAATATACTAATCTTTTATAAAGAAAGACCGCCCATTTCGTTCAATGTTGCACTAATCTCTGCCAGGTCCTCTGCAGGGGTATGGGGGCTTAGAAACTGACACCTCCTGTGGTTGTAATGTAGCAGATACATTGTTTGTCCGGTTTGCTTAGCCTGGTTGGATAGGGATCGTTGTGCCTCAATAGAATGCTGTCCGTCAATAATAAGGAAGCATACATTAGGGTTCTCCACTGTTAGCTCTTCTAGTGTTGTCCACTAGAGTGGAGCATCCTTTTTCTTATCCCAAGGAAGCACGTCAGCTGGCATAGGAACTTGGCCTGGATTCCTCACCATCGCCCTCAATATTTCTCTTGCATGCTCAGGGTCATACCTCCTGCTAACAAGACTTGACTTATGTGATCTCACCAGACGGTTCCATCTCTGGCAGGTGGTTCGAGTAGATGAGCTTTTCATGCTATGCTCGTGCTTCTGGACTGCTACTGCAACATCGGTTGTCGAAGACGATCCTCGAATCGGAGTTGTGGGCACAAACTGGTGGATCAAAAGTTGGTGGAGCCAAAAGTGGTCTAGGTTTAGGGTTTGGCCTTTTATGTGTTAGGGTTCACATGAGGGCTACTTGGCTCTAATAGTGTGCGTCCATGTGGTGGGTCATCTATAGAGTGAAGGCATGTGGAAATGGGTCACCTCGTAAGGTTGGCCAAGTTATGTAAATAACTTGGCCATTCTCCCACGCTTGGTGCATACAAATCTACTAGTGTAGATTTGTATAGTGATGTGGCCTAGGATATACGTATTTATATCGTATAATCTAGGGGAACGTCACATTCTCCCCCCCTTTAGAATAATGTTGTCCTCAGCATTACATAAGGTGAAACGAACCTGCGTCAACATTATGCGACAATAACAGTATTTAAGTTAACACTTAGAATTTATTATGAAAATAACATGATATTTAATTATATCGATCATTGTAAAGGCTATATTGATATACATACAAAATTATATAGCCTTAACAAGTTTTTACATTATAATAAGATAATAACGTAATTATAAGTCACAAATTAAGACGAAATCTTATAATTCCTATTCATGTCGTGATGCGCTCCCATCCATTTGTCGCCATTGCTTCTATTGGCCCGCCAAGTAATTAATCAATTGTGGTTTCTAAGGGTCCACCCCCTTTATTGTTTTTATTTAACCTACATGAATGTAACATTTCCCAGTCATAGGTGGAGGATGCTTCCCCCATAATGGCCGTGAAGATGTGCCCTATCATGCCTAAGATGAATGCATGTCTAATGCCTACACCTTTTGTCACCCTTGGCATAGGAGGTGGTATATCCTCCATAATAGCCATAGACTCTAGATGGTTCCTATCATGCACTTATCCATGATCTCTGCTCTATGACTCATGCATGCCTACTTAATCTATAGGCATTGAATCATGGCATAAGGAACATTAAATATGATCCCATCATCACGTGCTTGCCTATCATGGCTACTCTTTTGATCCTTGACTGCCGGATCTCTGCTAAATGCATACACTCACCCTCTTTTGATCCTTGACTGCCGGATCTCTGCTAAATGCATACACTCACCCTCTTTGGATGTCGACAATGTCGATGACGAGTTATCTCTTGCATTGTTCCATAAACTGTGGGTATTGCTTTTAAAGATCAGATTTAAGTATGCACGTCGCGTCTTCACTGATAAGTATTTCCACTTGACAACTATTGGAGGACTTGAGATCTTCTTGTTTTCTTATACGCTTTATCAAGAAGAGCTTCTGGAACAATCTCAAGTTGTTCCTTGGTCATTTTCAATAAAGTTAGAGTCTCCAATATCTCCTCTGGATTAGGTAGATAGATAGATAGATAGTATTTTAACGTCACGCCACTAGGCAGCATCCAACTGGACATGTGACCACACACCACACTACATTGCTCGGTTGGGCCACCCCCAACCACCTTACATTAGTCTATTAAGTTTGACCCCAACGGTACCAAGTGCGATTAAGGGGCGGTCTCGGTATCAAGTGTCGCGAGGAGATCAATTTATAGGATTGGTACCTATCGTTTGAATGATTTGGAATGGTTCCCCCCACCTTGAAACAAGCTTCTTGCAATTGCCGATGTGGAGGTTTGCTTGTTTGACTTTTATTTTGTGCCAACATTATCCTCTACTTGGAATTTCCTTTTTGTTCTGCACTCATCGACTATGCTCTTTTGTCGACTTCTTGCTGCCAAGACATGGCCTCGAACTTCTTCGATTAATTGTTGCATCTCTGTCATCATTTGTTGAGAAACTTTTACATTGGACACTGTGTTATATCAAGTGTCCAGTGTTAAGCATTGATGACCATAATTTATCATGATGGGGAACATTTGCAAGGAATCTTTCTTTTTCTTTTTTTTTTTGAAGGACGAACAAAAAGTTTATTAATGAGCAAGAATAAGTACAAAATGAATATTTCTCATCTAGTGATGCTGCTGGAACACGAGCCTGCGACACCATGTGCTCACTCCATACTAGATAAGTAAAAGGAGATAAGGCTCTGCTTAAGAGTCTAACCTGATTCAACTTGTAATGGCGTCAAATCCGATATGACTACCGGAATCTCAGGAGAGTTTGAAGATGTAAGTTGGTCCTTCGACAAGACAGTATTATCTTCAGTCAAATCAGCCCATTGAAGTGGAGCAAAGCGACCACACGCAGCAGAAGGATCAGAATCACGTATAGCAAGTGCAGAGGAGAGCTGAGATGCAGAGGTGTTAGAACCCTTAGCTGACTTTCGAGGTCAATGAAGAGCCGGTGGATGTTTAGGTGGAGGGTGGGCACCACGACGATCAATGTCCATGTACTGCCCACGAGCTGCTTCCACCTGCTCTTGCGACCTCTGAATCTCATCCAACCTTTGCCTCTGTTGATCCAGCAGCAGAGGCACGAGACCAGCAGCTGGAATAGATGTAGAAGAAGTCATAGGGGAATAAGAGACATCCATTGAAGAAGGAGCAGAGCTAGGAGTAGGATTTGTAGCAGAGGCAACCGGAGGAGCCTGCTGGTAAGGGGGCCTCAGGGAACATGAGAGCTAGCTCTGGGCCATTTAACAAACGTAGCTTGAATGGAAAGAACATGGGCCCACTTTGAACAACAATTGTCTGAGGCAAGAAGCTTTCCAACGAGCCCAGAATCACTAAAACAAACTTTATATCAACGGAAAGAGCACGCAACAAGCTTTCAAACGAGCCCAGAATCACTAAAATCTGACATGGGAATCAAAAGTTATGTGCAAACGAAAGGGGCTGAAACCCTAGGCACCATCACCAGCGCCCTTCAGCCATCACCCTAGAGTTGCCCTGAGTTGCCCTTCTGCGAGGAATCTTTCTTGGTACTATTATATGTGAACTCTACCAAGTAAATATAGTCACCCAATTTTGTGACGTTCCTAACCGACATGCCCTTAACCAACTGGGCAAAACCGTCTAGATGTTTATGAGTAGTCGCTTCTACCCATTTATGCCGGTGTCTCGGGACCACCCCACAGGCACATTCAAGGTTCGAATACTCGAGCGGTCTACCATGGAGGGTCAACTCGGGATCTTGTCTATACTTAAGGTGAGATCTATGTTGTTTATGAAAATTTTAATCAACTATGTTGGTGAAGAATTTAATCTTCCAATAAAAAATGGAGAATGATTCCCTTCTTATATATATAACTAATATCCAACTAGGTTCAAGAGAAATACATCCATAATAGATTTATTCAAAACCAAAGCTAAGATTCAGCTTCTAGAAAACTCCAAGTCAGCCACGATCCTGAACAGTACCACTGCTACTGGCCTAAGCACCACCTTGCTCAATCACTTCATGCACTCAAAGGGGTTAGTCCTCGTGACTAAGCGGGGGATCCCCCATGGCCTCTGCATACATGGAAAGACTCTGGAATCTTGGATAACAAGAACATAAACAACTCAAGACACTAGAGCCTATGGTGCAATGCTAGACGATGACAACAAAGTAAACATCATGAACATCTAGAGAAAAGAACATAATTAAAGTACCAAACCATCATGAACAACCTCTGGGACAATGGGTAGCTCAGCCAGCCTATATACAGGCCCCATTAGCAGGATAACGCTCAGCTAGCTTACATTCCAAGCCCTATAGCGAGGTGGTGGGGTGAACCTCGTATGCGCATACCCTCTCAGTCCACGTCTGGCACTGGAGGACCTCTTACCATGGGAGTTCACAAGAGTTGACCGACGTAGCAATCCCGCCGGGAGAACTAGCACGGTGTCCTGAGCACAAATACATAGAACATAGAAACATGAGTCATGCAGCGGCAACCCGGGCCACCGAACCTAGAAGTCCAACCGGGAGGGTCAAATTACATAACAAAATACCAAGACAACGTGACCTGATGGTGAGGGGCGATGACATGTGTTGTTCATTAGTTATTTACCATACACATGTGTCTAAACCATACCCTAGCCACTTGCCGAAGTTGCCCATATAACTGCCCATGTTGTAGTAATTTCGATGATGAAATCCCGATAATCAACCAACCCAGGCGATGTAGCAAGCTGGAACCACTTCTTTGGTGTAGATATAGTCCACTTTAAAACATTAATTTCTCAAGCCATCTCTAGCTATGGTTTTAATGTTTTATAATTTAAATACCACTTCCTTAGCTAATCAATTTAATAGCACAATTAATATAGAGCCTCCAAATTACGTCTTTCCAGCTTAAATTCCATAGGGTCTCCTGACTGCAACTGCTTATATCACCTGTCAAAGGATTCCAGGCATATGCCCCATCTCTATGAGCCAAAATATATAATAACTCTTTAGCCTGGGAATTATTAAGCTTAGGTTTTATATTTTCTTAGGTAAATAAGTTTAGTGATCCACCGCAACGCATGTTCTTACTAGAATTACTATCTTTCTTCCAAGATCTCTTGAATATGATATCTTCATTCAAGCTCTCATGCACTAGATACATGGCTCCTATATTTAACATCTCAATCTCTAGTTCATATAATAAATTGATAACTGTTAGATATAATAGATAATGACAAAAATAAAACACCAACCAGACAAAAAGACCAAAGAACATAAACCGACAAAGGTTGAAGACCACTTTTGGCGGTTGGGTTGCATCGCGGGAATGGCTATTCGACTCTAATTCCATGATTTGCCTTGATTCTTCTAAAACGGCCCTTTGGCATCACTTTTGGCCTCTTCTCATGCATTTTCGGCATGATTTAACCTGCATCAATTTCTTATATCTGGCCAGAAATTCCCTTTTTTTTCTTTTTTTTTTTGAGGGTAAGAGAGCAATTTATTAATTTAGAAAAAAATGCAGATGGGTCCCCTCATCGGAATGACGGATAAAATATAATCAAAGGGAAGAATACCCAAAACTCGACAATTGAAGGTGTACTAGTGGCCCAGCCAGTTCTTCTTCCCCACTAATGTAGGTACTATAGGGCAAAGCACCTTCTTCACCACAAGAGCGAGTACTATAGATAAGGCTGTGCACTTCCACCCATCATTTGCCGCCTGGGGGTTGTTCATTTTTGTTCTAGACAAGAGTTTACCTTCTTCATTGATGGTTGCCTTCATCCTTGTCAACCCAATTACACTTGAAGTACGTGTAAAGACCTTCAAGCCTGCCAATTCTGTCAAGTTCCTTGTTATAGTTCCTACCCATCTTCCTATGATGGGCTAGCGCCATTAAGGCCACTTCCATATTGAAGAGGCTTTTAATTTTATCAATGCTAACTTCTTGCCCCCCATAAGCAACCTGACACCGATGCTTCCAGACCACCCAAAGGGCAATTGATACCAGTGAAGTAGTAATTTGGCAGCTCCCAGATGAAATTATAATACCTGGCCAGTTGAGTTGGTGTAAGTCAAGTCCTAGAATAGGAGTAGCCCACCTCGAAAATAAAAATCCTAGGGCAAAAAAATGCGTGTGCTGGTAGATGGATTGACTTGGCAACCTAGAGGGCCAGACTTATTGAGATACCTCTTAGGAAGAGTTTAGCATTGGAGGAGAGACCACCTTGAAGGGCTGTCCCACTTTGCAAGAAGCTGGATTCTTCGAGAACACATGGACTTCGAGAAGTTGGCAAGGAGTTGAATAGTAGCTGGTCTATTGACCCCTCGAATGAGCTCGGCTTTAAGGGGAACTTCTCCCGCGAAGTGCTCGATATACATTAGCTACCTTGTAAGAAGGGGATTCCACACACTCCCACCTTTCTTGGGACCCTCCAGCCCGGAGAGACGAGAGATATTAGCTTGGATTTCCTTGGGGGATCTTCCTATTCCCCTCGCCCCCGTTTGGGACCAACCCTTTTAGTTTGGACCAAAGAGATCCATCTGCCATTCTCCCAAAGGTGAGATAGCCTAGAGACCCCGTGAACTTTCCACTTACTATAGATCCGGGGGTGTACTAGTGCAAGAGGAAGATTCCTTGATCCCCAAACCCTAATATTCCAAAAAAGATTGATCTTACCAGCATGTGGAGGTAGCTCAGCAGGAGAGCATAATGGCTGCACCTTCGCCCATGTCTGGAGGATTCTTCTCATAACAGGAGAGGTACCTAGGCTATCTTGAAGTCTCTAAAGGCAGCCCCGAAATCATCCCTTGGGAGGGAAGGCTTGCTTTTGAGTTTACACCGTTGAAACCAATATCTGACAAATACTAGGGCAGGGGAAGTGTATACATATCTGGATGCTAATGCCTGAGCCTGAGAGAAGGGGTCTTTGCAACCAAGACCACCTTCATTCTTATCTCTACATAATTCAGACCCACCAACCTTGGCCATACCTCCCCAGATAAATTTCCTGATTATGACCTGGATCTGGTTGTACACAAATTTCTGCGCCACTATTACAGACGAGAAGAAAATGTGAGAGGCAGCAAGGACAGCATTGGCCACTGTTACACGCCCAGACACAGCAAGACCTTTAGCTGACCATAGGCCAACTTTCTTCCGAAGACGATCCAACAGAGGCGACCAAAGTCCTTTGATATTATCAGATAAGGAAAGTGGAAGGCCCAGGAGAGTAATTGATTCACCTGCTTTCACCACTGGAAACCAGTCCCGGATATGATCTCAAAAGCCAGAAGAACGTCCCGAAATGCCTGAAAGCTACCATCATCAAATCTGAGAAACATGAAGGTATCGTCAGCATATTGCATAATTGTGAGCTCGTCAGCATCACCAGGTAAAGAGAGACCACTCATTGAACCCTCTGAAATTTTGAGTTTACCATCCTAGTAAGTAGGTTTGCCATGATGAGAAACAAGTAAGGAGCCAAAGGGCACCCTTGCCTGATACCTTTTCGGAGATCAAAGAGGCCAGATGGTTCACCATTAACAAGCACCGATGCTGATGCTAATTTGTTCATACCCATAGAAATATCAACAAACTGCCTATGAAAACCCATATGGGCCATCACCTCTTGCAGACCCTCCCATCTAAGAGAGTCATAGGCCTTCCTGAAATCCATCTTTACCAGCACATAGTTCTGTCTTGATACCTTACACCAGTGTAACCCTTCCCTTGCAGCCAAATAATTATCCAGAATGTTTCTTCCAGGGAGAAAGGCTGATTGTTCTCTGCCAATAATCCTATTTAGAATAGGTTTCAGACGGTTAGCCAGAATTTTCATGTGACCTTATATAGGACATTGGTCAAAGCAATAGGTCTCCACTCACGATAACTGAGGTCTTGACACTTTAGGAGCGAGTGATGAATCCGGTGCCAAGGAAGGATGTAAAGGCGAGAGTTCCATGCACCTCTAATAGCCACGAGGAAGTTACGCCCAAAAATTCCCAAAACTCCACGAAAACTCAGGGAAATCCGGCTGGACGGGGATTTTCCGGTTGCCAAGGAACAAAAGAGTTCTATAAACTTCTTCATCCCCTAGCTGTTGAAGTAAGGATTGATTGTCGGCTTAGAAACTAAGTCGCCCAATCAACCTTTGGCAACCATCTAGCAATTTACGATCTATAAAGTTAGATAAAGCGGCTCCTCTTTAAATTGGTCACGGAAGTTTTCCACGATGAAGCGCTTGATTTCATCCTGATGCATTAAGAGGGCCTGATTTTGATCTTTGATAGAAGTAATGCTATTTTACGCTAATCCTAGCCCGGCCGGTCTAAAAATTACTTAGAGTTCTCATGATCAAGTTCAGCATACCATTTAGTTTTTGGGCGTATAGCTTTTGCCCTTACTTCCTCCTCTTGATAGCTTTAGCTTTGCTTCGAGCTCCTCCTCCAAAGCATGCTTGTCTTGATTGTAGGGGTTAAGCTAAAAGTTCTGCTTAACAATCCAGAAGACTATTATAGACAAGATCCTTTTCCTTTTTAAAGATCGAGCCCTATTTCTTTCCCATTTCTTGATCCAAGCTTTCAAGGAGGTGAGCTCATGGGCCCATGCCTTCATTGAGGGAGTTGTCCCCATTTGCCCGATGAGCCGAAAAAAAGCCTTAAAAGACTCTGAGGACACTTCTTTGGTTAACCATGAGATGTTGAACACGAAAGGAATATTACGATTTCTGGCGGAGGGATATCTTCAAGTGTAAGCCTCTGCCGAGAACATGATCCGGATGAGTGAATGCAAGATCTCCTCCAACATAAGACTTGTCCATAAATCCGTGATTTGTTGGCGGGTAGAAATCTATCAAGCAAACAATACACTCTATCACGATCCTTCTATTTGTTAGACCCGAGGAAAATGTAGTATTGGAGGGAGGAACTAAAGAAAAGCACACCTTTGTTGATTAGAAAAGCCGGGCCACGCTCTTCCCCTTCTGCGGGTTCCTATGCAAACCCACTTTTTGATCCCGTGTCGGTCATATTGGTGCCCCGATTATCAACCCGTTCTCGTCTTTGGGATATCAACTCTCAATATTATTCCACATTAGATAGATAGATAGATAGATAGATAGATAGATAGATAGATAGATAGATAGATAGATAGATAGATAGATAGATAGATAGATAGATAGATAGATAGATAGATAGATAGATAGATAGATAGATAGATAGATAGATAGATAGATAGATAGATAGATAGATAGATAGATAGATAGATAGATAGATAGATAGATAGATAGATAGATAGATAGATTATTGCCCTCTCAGCAGGTTTATTGGAGGCATAAACATTAATAAGCCCCCACTAACAGTTATTGTTTTCAAATATAACTGACTGCCACCTGCCCTCCAGTCCTGAGAAATGGCTTTTCTGAGCCTGACCTTTCCAAAGAATACAAGTACCTCCCTTAGTTCCCTGAGCTGCACAACTAAACGAGGAATAGCCATTACCCACCCAATTGCCAAGAGGAACTTGCCTCAAAGTCAGGGAGCCTATGTTCCTGTAGCATGACAATATCCGCCTTCATTGATCTAATTGCCGCTAAGACTCTAGCGCGTTTGAGTGCACCTTTGATGCCACGCAAATTCCAAGAAACAATGATCATCCCGAAGAGGTTATGACTATAGCCAACCTTCCAACCCTAGGTGCAAGGGCATATCTATGTTCCTTCCTGGCAGGGTCGCACCTCCTCACCAGGTACCAAGTGGGAATAGTCATATCAAGGGAAAACACCTAGGAGAGCATCTGGGTTCCCTTATAAGGGGAGGAAAGGCTTTCGACACAAAGGAGGATAAATGGTTTAGGGAAGTCCCTTTATAGATGGACCCCTTAGACATCTTGAAGAGGGGCAACTTGAGGTACCCTATTAGCCCTTATTGGAGAGAATTTCATATTATCCCAAAGGGGACAAACTTCTGGAAGTACTCAAGACAATGTGGAACCCCCCTCAATAGCTTTCATCATATATAAAGAGGAGGGTATGATAACGGACACTTCTTTGTCCTTTTGAGAAGAAGTTCAAAGTGCACATACTTGCCCTTTTAAAAAAAGAAGTACCAAGATGTCCCATAGGGGCAACACCTTCCATATGTCGATGTTGATGAAATATCTCAAAAGCCTCCATGTGGGTGACAAAACAGGTATGCTAAAATTGTCTTTCAAAATGAATAGACATAGGGAATGTAAATCTGCACCATAAAGCGTAGGGTTGTCGTCCCTTCCCTTTCACAATCATAGATCAGGGAACATTCCGTTTATAAAGATATTCGAGAAAATGTCCCACAGAGGGATAATATATGTTTGGGAGACAGCATGCCCCCATCACAAGGATAAGACCCAGCCATATATCATTGAGGCGAGCATGATATATCTCAATATTATTGGTAAAATAGAAGGGAGATAAAAATACTTGCTTAAAGGTCGAATAAAGCGTCACCCAATATAGAAAGAGCGGCGATACCATCTTTACGAGGTATCGATTGATCACCCGAAAGCGACCACAGATCAAATTCATTGAGCTAAATTTCTTCCTTAGAATATGATTGAAAACGGCAAGGAACCCGAGTGCAGGTTACATTCAGGATCTTGTTGACTAAAGAGAGCTACATGGCAACAAAACCATTGAGAACCTTATGACCCAAGAGAAGATCTTTTGCTTTGTTTTTATGTAACGGAATGCTTCATATCTCATACACCAGACACCAAACCGTGGGTTTTCAAAGGCGTATGCAAAGTTGATTGCTATGTTTTGCGGGTAGTATGCAAACCGAGATGCTCTAGACCACATACAAATAATAGAAAAGAGAGCTACTTACCTGACCCGGATATACGCCATGACCACAATAATGAAATTATAGCGACCAAAAACCTTCACAATGAGTTGGAACATCTTGAGCATTTTATATAAACATCGATATAGAAAGAGCGCCTTACAAAATAAGCCCGTCTGAGGGACAAATATAAGCACGGTATCTTGTGGTTAAAACAAAATGGCCACAAGACTAGGAAGTATATAGAACATAAAAACTTGAAAGAAGCTTCCGACTTCACTTCAAAGAAAGTGTTTCCATCCTTGTTTTGCGGGGAGGATCATGCTTCCTTGCTCAGGAGAATGCTCCAAACATCTTGTTGCTATTGATGCTTCAAAGGTCCCAATATCTTTCCCTTTATTTTTTCCCATTTAGTTTCTTAGACAATGAAGTATTGTTGCCAAGCGACACTAGGGGGGTTTTATCAGCATTGCCCCGTCATTCACACGATCAAGATGATGCGCAACCAAGAGGTTTGTGTGCCTTTTGCGGAATGAGTGCATGATTGCTCTTAGTCTTCATAGCAGACGGGCTTCTTTGGGGCTACCCGTAACAAGAGGTTGGGATTCCAAAATAGAAGCGGGGGCTCCCACGACGGAATCATCGCACACCAAGCTAGATCCGCCTTTGTGGAGCTTGGTTGGGGAGGCGATGAAGAAGAGATCTTGGATCAAGCGGAACCTTTGTTGAGTTGCTTTGTCTTGGTAGTGACCTGAGACTTTCCCATTGAGTTGGGGACATCGATAGGGCCAAGATGATCTGCTTGGTTTCTGCTGCTTGTGATAGGGCCAAGATGATCTATTGGTTTCTCTGCTGCCCGGACTCTCGGAGGAACTGTCAAACCAAGTGGCCAGCCCTCTTGATTGGGATCGATGCTTTCAGCCGATGGGCAAAGTGGGCTAAATCTGTTGTGACATGAAAAGGATCTCGGGGAGGCAAAGGGGTTCCAAAAGGCGACTCAAGAGCGAAGGGCTTTTTAATTGGAGCAGGGGAAAGGCGTTGGGATATCAAGAGGGCGGAGCCTTCATGGAGCACTCACCCCATAGTGCAGGGAACCTTGAGCAGTGCACTTCTTAGTAGACTTTTGGAATCGACTTCTATAAAACCATCGAGTCAATCATGGGGCAGTCTATTTTTGTCTTGAGTGTGTGACTGTTGTGCTCAAAGACGAAGAGTGAGTGCGAACATATGTCCCCGCATGCACCACGGCTCCACATCGAGAAACGAGGGGAAGGGGAGACCAGAAATAGAGAAATAAACTCTATTAAAGTATTATTAAAGCCCTTGAAGAAGGCGAGCGTGGAAGTGGCTTTAAAATATCAAGCTGTGATGCAAATCTTTGGGGCTTGAGAGGTGTTCCCACCCATGCTGCGTACTCCCCAAGATAGGAAGCAATAGCTTTGAAAGCCTTCTCAGGTCCCATATTGGGTAGAACAAAGCATCGGGCTTTTGGGGTTGAAATCCGGCCTCCACTTTTGCGACAAAACTTGGCCATTGAGACAAGTGATTATCCCCTTCTTGAAAAAAGGCTGGGTTTCCTTTTAGGTTTGCAAGGTAATGAGAAAGTATAAGTTTCCCAAAGTATCAGGGGTAGGATTCTGATTACGCCCGCGGCATATCATCAACAGGTCTTCTTAATCTCGACTAAAGGCGGGTTACCCCTTATAATCTTGGCAATAAGAGCACGATTATCAAGGTGGCGAATCCGGTTCGCCACCTCCGGGAATATCTGAGGGAGATATAAGTCTGATCCCCATATCGGGGCATATATTGGCATCGGCATTCTCAGCGGGCAAAAGCAGGGCTCCATAGAGGTCATGCTCAAAAATATGCCTCCAACCCGGTAGTAGGAATTGTTGAGCCAAGGGCAATGCACCAAAAGGATTGAGTAGGCTCTGTTTCCACGTTCTTGAAAATCGAAGTCGACCCGGTCTTTCGGACAAATCACGGGATTAGCTCCGTATAGCAAAGGCTGGACACAAAAAAAATACTCTCCTGCAACTTGACTTTTCGATCGATAATAGAACCCCAAAGGCTGCAATAATGGACCCTCAATGTATCCCCACCAAATGTAGTCGGTATTCACAAGAATAATAGGCCGAATTATGGTTGAGATATCAAAAGCGAAAGAAGGATGGAATGGAAAAAAGCGAAAGAAGTAAATTTGAAGCTTGTGAAGCTTGATGGCTAAGTCGAGAAAAAAACTAGATACTCCATCTTTGAGACCACATCGGGAAGATTTGTAGAGCTCCAAAGTGATGTAATCGGAGAAGGCTTGAGTATAGAAAAACTTAGCAATAGATGGTGCATGCACGCACCAAGGTAAGCAATTTTAAATTCCGCAGTATCGTGAGGATGGATCTTGCGTGGGATAAGTGTTCTCCTATAAAAAGAAGATCTCGGGGAAAAGCAGTTTAGATCCACCAAGAAGGCCCAAATATCGGCGGGGAGTTCCTTCAAGCCACCCTATGACATCGAGAGGTGCTATAAAAGATAACAAAATATTTCGATAGCTCCAGGAGAACTAGATGATCCGAGACACAGGGAATGGCGAGTTTGGCGAGGGCGAGGGAAATCGCAAGGGGATAGGCAGCCCCATTCAAACGACATTGATAGAAAACTACACAAAGTATGCACGAGAAGCGACTATGGTCCAGAGAATAGAGCCATGACTTGCAAATGGATAGACAGTTGAGAGAAAACGGGATAAGCGAGATTAATGATCATAGGAAAGTTGGGCATGAGTATAAAAAGCGGAACAACTAATCACAATGGAAGCCGGGTTTTATCGATTCGCATCCAGTGAGAATCGGGCCCAAACATGATTGTTTGGTCTTGGTGAAGAAGTCAAATGAAACCAGAATCGAGGCATGAATCGGGAAATTCCCCTCTACAAGGGGAGAACCAAGAAGAGGGCGGGCGATTCAGCGACCACACCGATTTGCCTCATCTCAATCCCTAGTTGATAGGAAAAAGGTAGCATATGTTTTGGAAAAAAAGGAGAGCTTGCATGGCTAGGCTCGGAATTCCCTTTTACCGCGGCACCCCGTGAGAAAATCACTTCTTTATGTCCATGATTCCACATGGGTGCATAGGCACCACATCCTCTCATCACAAATCATATTCTAATCATGCCTAGTTGCGGCATATCACCTCAAGAATCAATACAAACCCCCACGATAGAAGAATATTTGATGTAAGTTCCCAAATGCGGCATCCTCCTTGATCCGTAATCCTCGATTACAATTCTTCTTTGCCTTCATGCTCTAGGTTGCCTTCTCTTGCAAAAACCTTCCGTCTCCAATCCGCACTAAGCTCCCCAAAAATAACTCTTGCTTATATGCTCTCCATGTTGCATGCATGTTCTATCTTGTATGAACATGAATCCGCACTAAACTCCCCAAAATAACCCTTTCTTATATGCTCTCCATGTTGCATGCATGTTCTATCTTGCATGCATGTTCCATCTTACATGCATATTACGTCTTGCATGCATGTTACGCCTTGCATGCGGTCAAGCATGCATATCACATTGTGATGCGTGCACCTTTGGCCCATCAAGTGGTCGGGGATGGATTCTGATCTCTCCTTCTAAAATTTAACCCATGTGCTTATGGGTGGTTATGGATTTTTACGAAGCATTCTATGATTCAAATGTCAAATCTAGCACAACTTTAACTCAAATCAAAACTTCACCTTAGAAGTATAACTACTATCCATCTTCTTGAACATACCACGAGAAGAACCCTTACCTCAACGATCCTATGATCCACCATCACAATAGCTAAAAGATCCAACACTGTCTGTAAACAAATATCAACACCCAAAGATCCAATTGGCTATGATACCAACTTTGGCGTTCCTAACCGACATGCCCTTAACCAACTGGGCAAAACCGTCTAGGCGTTTATGAGTAATCGCTTCTACCCATTTATCTTGCGGTGTCTCCGGGGCGCCCACCAGGCACATTCAAGGTTCGAATACTCGAGCGGTCTACCATGGGCCCGTTACACATTTTGACTGCTTATTCCATACATAGTTCCTCAACATGTCTTTTAAAATCTGATTTGTATGTTCTACTTGTCCACCATCAGTTTGGGGATGATATCTTTGTACTCATGGACAACTTTATGCGGATTGTGTTGAAGATCTCCTTCCAAGAGGCACTTATGAACTTAGGGTCTCTGTCGGAGATGATTTTCCTTGGCATCCCGTGCGATTTAAATATTTCCTTTGTTTAAAGCAAGATGGTGTTCAATGCTGTATCTGTAGTTCGACACGGCAAAAAGTGAGCCATCTTTGATAGCTTGTCGAGCAATACCAGTAAGGCATCATGGCCACTCGCTATTCTTGGGAGTCAAGTTATAAAATCCATGCTCACAACTTTCTATTTAGCATTTGGCACTACCAAGGGTTCTAAGGTTCCCAAAATTCGGAGTTGCCTCGAAGCAAATAATGCCTCCTATGCGTAAAGCTCTTACGACCCTTAGACATTCCTGATCATGGGTAGAACAATGTTGCTCATCGTTCATCTTTTAGAGTCGTATGAGATTACTCTTCCTTCTTGCATGAGGAATCTTCCAGTTGCCACTCACTTACTTGCATCTGTTGGTAATATGCAAACCCAATCTTTGACTTTCTTATGCTTAGTGAGGCGAAAAGGTCTTTGCTCACTTAGCAAAATCTTTTACAATTTGCCTATAATAATGTCGCAAGGCATAACAAGCTTCTCTCTTTGGAGATGTTCTTTGGAGCTTTGGCTAATTGACTATAAACTTCAATCTTTCTTTGGGTGGTGGAGATTCTCTGGCATCACTACATGCACCACATACTCCATCTTTCTTGTTGCAAAATGGCATTTTTTAGAGTTTAGCATTAAAGCTTCTCAAATGAACCGCATGTTCCTCCATGGAATGTACTATAATTTAGAATGTCATCTAAAGGAATGATGACAAAGTCATCTAAAAGTTTATAAAAAGGCGTTAGCATTCTAAAAAGTAGTCTTGGGGATGTTTTCCTCCTTGTTGATTTGATGACATCCAGATCCTAGATTGATTTTGAAGAAGCTGCTCTCTAGAGCTGGTCTATTAAGTCGTCTGGCCTTTGCAATGCCTACTTGTTCCTTATCGTATGCTTATTGAGTTGGCATTATACTTCCATCTTTCTTCCCCAAGAAAGCGGTTGCCCAGAATGATGATACACTTGGCCTAAGAAACCCAAGTTCCAACAACTTCTTCCATTGTCTCTTGAGTTACGTTATCTAGCTTTGCATCACGGTGCAAGAATAATTCTGCATTCTATGCCTCTATAGGGTGGAATCTCTCCGGTTTCATCGGGAAAAATGTCATGAAGCTCATTAATTAGTTCACAATCACATTAGATAACTGATTGAAACTAAGGTCTTCCTTCATATCCTTGCAATAGGGGTTGAAAGTCTTGCGGCTTACAATATATATGACCTCATCTCTTTGTCGGATGGAATGTGCGAGGACGCAGTGCGCCCAAGTGCAAGCAGGCGGATGGAAGTCGTCGTCTCGGACAATACCTTGGCGCATGCTTCCTCGATGGCTATGGGATGCCAACACCCTTGAGCAGGTCAAGGCGGCACATTATCAGCGCCACATAAATCCCATATTGGGTGGGGGCAATGCTACTGCACACTCATCTACCCATGAAAAAGCGTGAGGTACGGTGCCTCTATCACCATCTCGGGATTGAGACATGGAGATGGGTTGGGAGCTCCGTCGGGGAGGGCTTTATCAGCGGTTGGCGGGTTGGGTGTGGAAGGCAGATGCCACCCTTCGAGTTATCACGGCATATGATGACATTCGGAACCGCGCTATCTTGAATTTGGTCCATCTGGCCAGCCTATATATAAGATCTTGAGCATGAGCTTGATGCGGAGATTGGGCTCATATATTCAAGAGATCATGGATCGTAGAGATCGACTTAGCCTCGGGCACTTACGATACATGTACATATTTACGTCTATATTTGTATTTGTTTTATATTTATGCGGTTTGGCCACAAACCTATTCTGTCCGCAGTTTTCCCCAAACAAACCTTTAAGGCGAGGAGGGTTTTTAACCGGAGACGATATCGCTTTGTGCCTCTTGTTGGGTCCCATAGGCCAATTGGTCTCCATGGACGATAAAAACTCTATTCTATTCTATTCTATTTAATGTACAACCTTAGCTTTTTTACATGGCTGAAATGACTTCCTTAACTTTAATTGTAAGGTACTTGCCATTTGGTACTAAGATAGATATTTCTTGCTTACGGCAATTAATTATTCCCTTAGTCGGGTTTTAATTATTCCATGTCTACTATGAGTCATGCTTGTATGGTTGATAACCGGCGGCGATTGTAACTTTGCTCCAAAAGGTGATGTCGAAGTTGATTGTTATTCCTTTAATCTTTGCCAATTGCTCCATCTTACCATACTTTACGGTGTAGGCTTAGAGATGTTTGCCATCACGAAAGATGCAAGGTTATGAGTTAATGAATTATTTACATAAATCCTATGGTGAGGAAAGGTTTTGTCGTCATGACATTTCCTTTGGTCATAAAAGA
The DNA here is from genome assembly GCA_021234155.1 of Isoetes taiwanensis. Lineage (NCBI taxonomy): Eukaryota > Viridiplantae > Streptophyta > Lycopodiopsida > Isoetales > Isoetaceae > Isoetes > Isoetes taiwanensis. Next base: position 182 of record JAJEKV010000245.1, on the reverse strand, counting down.
CTATGCAAGTAAATGATTATTCTTGTTGAGATCTAATCTATACTCTAGGAATTCTCCCTTTCTTGGTTATTATCCTCTTGAAATGTTCCATCTTTGAGTTCAACGCCGTCTAATATGTTTGGTCGGACTTGTTAGATTGCTTCTCTACATTGGATCAATTATTCCTTATGTTGTGGAGGTAC